>CM064548.1:32991111-33074548 GCA_032716605.1 Paralithodes platypus | reverse complement strand
GTACGATACCATGGTATGTCTAACAACAATTCCTCAATAGGAAGTTTTACTAGCAGACTTTTCAGGATATTAAGGCATGCCTTTTATCCTTACTGGAATGGGAGGGTTATTTTAGGACTATCACCACTAATATATCAGTGTTATGAAGCCCTAGAATTGCTTGCCATGTGCAGGATTCGTTGGATAGTGAAAGAACTTTGGCTGAGATGTCCCGGGGTAGGTATGCGGGGGTCAAAAAGGCATTATGTCCAGGTCGGATTAAGGGGATTAGGAGGGTCCCTTAGAAATCCGCGGGCAGAAGATTCGTCCTTTGGGTGGAAGTAGGGCGTAAGTGGCTTCTATTCTATTGGTGATGCTGGCCCTTCTGTTTCTGGCTGCATATTATTCTTCTCATGTGAGTTTCATGTGGTGTTGATATTATGGGGATATACTGTCCTGGTGATGTTGGAAGTTCTGGTGTAATAGTGGCAATTCTGGCATCTCGTCTGTTGTTCGTAGAGACGCCCTCTACGAACAACAGACGAGAACAACAGACAGGAAGTAATAGTAGCTGGTATAATTGTGCGGGTATTACTCGTAGAATTCTGGTGGTGATTCCGTACATGTGGCTTTGCTGTGTCTTTTGTTGATGTTGATGCTCGGATGTTCTTATCTTCGGTCCCGGATTGGATATTGTTGTTTTCGTTCTTCTTGTTGGCGATGTGGGGTAATTTTGGTATACGGGGCATCATGTTTATTTTATTCCTTCTTTCTCTCGTCTTTGGTGTTGTGTACATTATTTTAGTTTCTCCTTTGCGTTCTTCTGGAACAAGTTTTCTCTGATGATCTGGGGGGGGGGGGGGCTCTTTGTTGATTGTTATTTTCTCGTAGTTTTACTATTACTATGTCTTCTGCTGCTACTTTTATCTTCTCCGTGGGCGATTTGGCTTTGTTCTTCTTGCTCTCGTTACTCTCGGTGGGGGGGGGGGGGGGGGGGGCTGGAACGTTGGACATCTTGGTTTCCCGGACTTCTTTTCTTGTTCTTTCAGCGTTTTATTTTAGTTCCACCTTCCTCCTTGTTCCTGGGGCATTTTCCTATTTGTTTCGTTCCTTGTTCCTCAGGGATTTTCCTTTTATTGGTTGTGGGAGTCTTTGTTAATTGTGTTATTTTAATTTGAGTTGCTGGAACTATGCTGTTTCATTTACCTGGCTTCACCCACTGGTTCTATTTATGTCTCACGTACACATATAGTAATCCAGCTAAGTCTCACAAACCATCACCTACAAAAAAAAAGAAAAAAAAAAGAAAAAAAAGAAAACACAACTGTTACAAGACAAGTGCTAAATAAAACACAGGGCATACCTTTCCTACATACAGCAGAGTGCATGTAAGGGCAAAGCATCAGTAATGTAACTTGGTATCACTGCATTGCATATATTAAACAATTTTCATAACAAATAGTTTACAAAAACGTTTCCTTACCATAGTACATGCAAACATTGCAAAAAGTGGTCTGAAATATCATATATATCAATCAAAATGTGTTAGCAATTGACCAAAGTAGATTATACTACATCATTACATCCACAGGCTATTGGAACACACACTATTGGAACACAAACAAACACCAGCATATAACATCGGCTGTCAGTCCCCACTTTACGAGATCGTAGTTAACCTCTCCGCTGCGTACCCCTTATAATATACAGCCACCCCTGTGCGGAGGTATTTAGACTGTTTCCTTAACTCAAATCGTCATCGTACCATAAATATCATTAATACTTATCCATATGCGCCTATTTTACGTTGATTATAAAGGTATTAACCTGTTACAGCAATAAAATAAGTGGAAACAGCGTTTGGATGGTCAAAATCGGCAAAATCGGCAAAATCAATGTATGGGTCATATGACCTGAAGTGCGATACTGATTGTAGATATGTTGTGTTTGTAGTACCATGATGTACACTACATCGGGTGTAGGATCAAATGTAGTGTGATACTGGTTGTACATATGTTGTGTTTGTAGTACCATGATGTACACTACATCGGGTGTAGGATCAAATGTAGTGTGATACTGGTTGTACATCTGTTGTGTTTGTAGTACCATGATGTAAACTACATCGGGTGTAAGATCAAAATGTAGTGTGATACTGGTTGTAGATCTGTTGTGTTTGTAGTACCATAATGTACACTACATCGGGTGTAAGATCAAATGTAGTGTGATACTGGTTGTAGATCTGTTGTGTTTGTAGTACCATAATGTACACTACATCGGGTGTAAGATCAAAGGTAGTGTGATACTGGTTGTAGATCTGTTGTGTTTGTAGTACCATGGTGTCCAGTCGCAATCCCTAAAGGTGAGCCTCCCTAGACTCGAGAAATATTGGTATCCCGGGTCTTTCTGGATGACAGGTAAACGTGGCACAAACGAACACACTCCACTCTGATTTAGCACAGGTGGCTCGAACAGCAAAATGAACCCTTGATGGTTTTGATGTATCAACATTATTTTTGGCTTTCCATTGCTATCAGTTATTTAAAGGTCAGACAAATAAAATAGTGCACAATTATTTGTGTATAAACAAAATTCACAAATACATTTCTCATACGGCTATAATGAGCTTGAAACGCATGAAATTTGAAATCATTGAAACAAATTCCTCAAAGTTTCCGAAACCTACAAGTTCAAAATACAATAAACAGTTTAAGCAATACTATTTATAGTAACAAGATACTATTTTTTAACAAAGGTCATAATGCAATGGATAGGTATGAAGATTGGCCAAATATATTCAATCCAAGCTACAGTAGGCTATATCACAACCCGAAGTCACAAGATCAAGTCGAGTCCTTCAGAAATAAAAAGCTTGATTATTTTACTCCGGGTAATTCTATTTCGTATTTTAAAACCTTGCTAAAGTGATTTCCTAAATATATAATTAAAGACATTTAAACAGCTTTCTATCTATCTATCTATTGCCTGACGCCGTGATCCACGAAGGGGTGGACACGAACTAACCGCCCCCATGCACCTCTGTCCCCAGTCAGTCGACGCCCCTCCTCCCAACCAGCACCTCCTTCATCCATATACTTCCTCACTCCAGCCTTCCACCTCTCTTTCGGTCTACCTCTTCCTCTCAGTCCTTCCACCTCGCTCTGGTACACCTTCTTAGATATTCTCTCGCTTCCCATACGTTCCATATGGCCGAACAATCTCAAGGTGTTCCTTTTCACACTTCCCAGCACATCTATCTCCACACCACACCTCCTTCTTACTTCCTCATTCGTCTGTCTATCCCTCCATGTAACTCCGCACGCACTTCTCAGCAATACTGTGTTCACGAAAACCATAATATGATTAATTGTCCCCATCATTCCTCTTCAAGGATCATATGTGACTTTATATTCTGTCATGAATTACGTGTGAAATATGTGTATGTGTATGTGTGTTTCTCTTTAATTTCGTGTCTTCATTGCTGTATAAATATAGCCGAACATCCCTTCTTTGCTTTAATCAGTATGTGTGTGATACTCCACAATGTGCTTACACATATTATAATTATACTCTACATTAATTATATATTTCTTTACATGTTGCTGGTTTTATACTGCTCGAACACTGTTTGTATGTCAGTCTTTTAAAGTACGATGCTAACTGATGCCTTCGTAAAATAAAATTGCGTTTAACTGTCCTTAATGTATATAGTTTAGTAAATATTCATTTTTATTTAAACTTGCATTTACACAATTAATCATTCCTTAGTTAAAATGTATGTAAAGGCCTACTAGTAAGAAAGTCAATGGTATTGTTTTTTCCATATAATTATGTTTACAAGATCACTCTAACCATGTCTAGATCAGGCTTACACAACATTTAGCTTGCTGTTCCACATACTTGTCTTTTCCAATATACCAGGGTTGATTTGTGTAATGTTGAAAAAAATAGTAGGCTTGTGGAAGATTGCGACGGGTAGTTAAATGGAGAAATCGGGTTATGGAGGCATTGAAAGTAACAACATTTTCTATGCCCCCGTCAGACATATTTGGTGATCACCTCATTACGTGACTTTTGGAGTGGATCGCATGCTCGGTTGATATGAACAATTAGTAAGTGTAGGGTAGAGTCATCAGCATATGAGTGGATAGGACTAGAGGTACGGTTGAGGAGATCATTGATGAATATTAGAAAGATAACTGGATACAGGACAACAGAACCTTAAGGGGCATCGGCATTGATCGGTTGAGAAAGTGAGCGATGGCCGTCCACAACTGCAGCTATGGAACGGTCAGAGAGGAAATTAGAGACAAAGGCACAGATAGAGAGATATAAACCGAAGGAGGGTAGTTTGGATATTAGAGATTTGTGCCAGACTCTATTGCAGGCTTTCGATATGTCTAGAACAATAGGAAAAGTCTCACCGAAGTCCTGAAGGGAGAATGACCAAAATTTAGTAAGATAAACAAAAATATCACCAGTAGTGCGGCCTTTAACGAAACCATACTGGCGATCTGAAAGTACAGTATGAGAAGATAATTGCTTAAGAAATATTTAATTAAGAATAGTTTAAAACAATTTAGAGATGCAAGAAGTGAGAACAATTGGACGATAGTTGGACAGATGAGAACGGTCACTCTTCTTTGTGACAGGTTAAATGAGAGCAAACTTCAAGCAAGAAGGACATATGTTAGAGGAGAGACAGAGCCAGAAGAGCTTGCCTAGGCTGGGAGTCAGCACGGAAGAACAGTTTTTTAGTACAACAGGAGGAACACCATCCGGTCGGTCCGTACACCTTCTAAATATTTAGCCCAGAGAGAGCAGACAGTACATATTATGATATTAGGCTTAGGTAAGTGAGAGTGGGCCGGATGGAGAGGCACCAATAGTAAATGGCTGCCCCCCTCCTTGACAAATAGTACAGTAAATGAACAGCCATCGGTTATTGTTCTTCAACTCATCAATGACCCTCCCTGTTTTGCTGAGGTAAGGAAAGCTGTGGGTAGGCTGTAGGGTGGGAAGACTCCTGGTATCTGTGGCATTTCATGAGAAATTTGAAAGCCAGGGAGTGAGGTCATGATCCATGGGTTAAATACAACAGGACATAAAAAAAAATGCCATGGTGTTACACTGCTCAGTGTGAGAGGCAATGTCTTTGCTCATATTATACTGAAGCGAATTCGGAGTCACTTGCTAAAAAGGCCAGAGACCTGACCAATCAGATTTCACACATATGAGAGAGACCCCCAGGAATGGAGCAGGAGAGTGAGTGCAGCTATATGCCACTGCGGTGTATCTTATCCTAAGATGTCAAGAGATTGATTCTGGCTGCCACACGAGTGCTTACATATCCCTCGAAGTAGTTAGGGCTTGGGCAGGAAACCATGTGGAATCCTCAATCTAGTGCCTCCACACTTAACCTCCACAGCCAGGAAAGTTATTGATAGAATCCTCACTTGCAAGCGGCAGGATTCGAATACTCAGTACCTGAGCTTTGCGTCTGGGGTGCAGTGACATAGTGCCCTTGGCCTCTTTTGTTTTGTGTCTTCAATTCCGTTTCCCTGCCCTGTAATATTTAATTATGTTCCAAACAAATGCATGAAGCTACGAAATAAGCGCAATAAAGCGCATTGGTTTCTTTAATAATATTCCTGGATTCATTCCCCTGGTGATGTAGGTGCAATATTGCCGTTATGATCTCTTCAGCAGCCATCCACCGCCGTCCAACTTGCCTAACGATGCAGCCTGGCAGCTACCTGGACAATATATTTATGCAACGGTCATTATAGATAAACAGGGAACTTTTTGCTGTCTGAACATTTAACATTATATTTGGTAATTTATAATCTCGAATAATAATGTGATCGGAGGGAAAAGCGTGGCTGTGGGCATTATGATCTGTGGGAGCCGTTCCGCCTGCACACTTCCTTCTTCCCTCTCACTGCTTACTAAATGAGTATCTTACCAACAGTATTATTAACTCCTTCAGACATATATGACGCGATCGCGTCATATGGTAAAGTGAACCAAAAACTCATATGACGCGACCGCGTCATATGGACTTATTATATTGCCAGAAAATAAGTTTATGACGCAATTGAGCCGGTCTTTTGGCTGGTAAGTCCGATAAGTTAGATGTACATGTGGAAACATCTAGCAACCCCCTAGCGTCCCTGTGAGGGCCCCGCGGTGGTAGAGAGAGTCAGTTTCTCTTCCCAGCAGCCAGCTACTAGGTGGGTGTGCGGCCCTTTAAACCAAGGGGCCTCCATTTTGCCCAGCCTGGCTGGTATTACCGCCCTAATATAACCCAAACGAAGTGCTATATCGTTGGGTTATCGATGGATTATTGTGTTATTCTTGTTTAGGGTATAATAACCATGTTAGTGATGTGTTTTTGCTAGTCTGGTGTACGTGACCAAGGTGGGCTCCACGAGGGGCCATGGTTTCGCTTGTTTGTGGATCACTTTCATACCATATCGAGTCAATTATATTGCTATTTATCAGTTCAAGTAGTGTATCTTACTTGTATTAGTGTTTCTTAGTGAAAACACTTTTATTACTGGTCGAGCATTCTCTGGTGTAGGCTACGTGACCAAGGTGGTGGAGCCCACGAGGGGCCATGCTTTTTGCCTATACGTTTCGCTTGTTTGTGGATCACTTTCATATAATATCAGTCAATTATATTGCTATTTATCAGTTCAAGTAGTGTATCTTACCTTGTATTAGTGTTTCTTAGTGAAAAACTTTCATTACTGGTCGAGCATATGTCGCCATGCTCCCTCAGCCCTGTGCATTTTTGCTCGATAATTTAGTGGTGGAAAGTGCTTGCATTTTTGCTCGATAATTTATTGGTGGAAAGTGCTTGGGAGGTAATATTTTATTGGCAAAAGCACTCTACATATACGGCTTGGTGGCCACGAGGGAATCTCAGCAGTGTGAGTAAGTACAGTCAAAATTTTGGTGGTGGTGGTGGTGTGCCACGAGTAGGTGGTGGTGGTGGTGGTGGTGGTGTGGTGATGGTCGTGGTGGTGGTGGTGGTGGTGGTGCTGGTGGTGGTGGTGGTGTGGTGTGGTGTGGTGGTGGTGGTGGTGGTGGTGGTGGTGTGATGTGGTGGTGGTGGTGGTGGTGGTGTGATGGGTTGTGGTGGTGGTGATATGGTTGTGGTGGTGGTGGTGGTGGTGGTGGTGTGTGATGGTGGTGGTGTGTGGTGGTGGTGGTGTGTGATGGTGGTGGATGGTGGTGGTGTTGACACCAATAGGGTAGGGTCCCTTTTCTGACCGCGGGTCAGGTCATTCTGACCGTGGGTCAGGTCAGAAAATGAACCCACCCCTATTTGTGACAACACCCCCCCCATCTCCACCACCACCCCCACCATCTCCACCACCACCACCATTTTATTATTTTTTTATTTTTTGTGTTTAGGCCTATTTATTATTTGTATTATTATTATTTATTATTATACCTGTTATTCCTGTGTATGGGATCACCCATAAAAAAGTATATTTGTATTTCATTTATATTTTTTTGCTTTATTATAATTTATAATTATTATTATTTTAATATTATTAATTATTATTATTTATTATTTATTATTATTTATTATATTATACCCAACATAAATGTCCCCCACCACAAACTCTATATATATATAATATATATATATATATATATATATATATATATATATATTTTTTTTCCCTATACCCCACCTTTATATATTATAAATATATATATATATATATTTAGAGATATTATATTATATATATTATACTGTATAGAATATGCCTCCACATTTCTGTCAACACAGTGGTGTTAGTGTGGTGGTGGTGTAGGTGTTAGTTGTGGTGGTGGTGGTGTGTTGTGGTGGTGTTAGTTGTGGTGGTGGTTGGTTGGTGGTGGTTGGTAGTTGTGGTGGTTTTCACACCTTCGAATACCACTCCCTTGGCTTCACACCTCCCAATAGGATACCTGGACCTGATTGACCCTTCCCCACAGTCACTTGATCTCTTGTATATACTATGTTTTTTATTTGTATTACCCCCCCCATTATACCCCCTCCCCCCTCTTCCCCCTCCCCCCTATACATAATATTATTAGGCTATTATTTTATTATATATTCCCCCCCCCTCCCTCCCCCATATATAGATATATTATATATGTATATAATATATTTATATTATATCCCCCTCCCCCCATTATATATATATATATATTTTTATGTATTTATATATATATCCCCTCCCCCTCCCTCCTCCCCCCTTATCTCCCCCTCCCTCCATTATACCTCTTATCCCCATTATATTATTAACTCCCCTCCCTCTCCCCCTCCCCCTCCCCCCCCATATACAATATATATTATTATTAGTAGTATATTTTATTATATATTATTATTCTACTGCCCTCCCCCTCCCCCTTCCCCTCCCTAATTATAGTTTTTATACCCCCTCCCCCTCCCTCCCCCTATTCCCCCTTATTATATCTCTCCCCATTACCCCCTCCCCCCCTCCCCTCCCCCATTATACCCCTCCCTCCCCTATTATCCCCCCTCCCCCTCTCCCCCTCCCCCATATACAATAATTATTATTAGGCTATTACTATTTTATATTTTTATTCTAATCCTCCCCCCCCCTCCCCTCCCTCCTCCTCCCCCCCATTATATCTCCCCCCCCCTCCTCCCCCCCCCCCTCCCCTCCCCCTCCTATTAGACCCCCTCCCCCCCCTCCCCCTCCCCCCCTATACCCCTCCCCCCCTCCCCCTTATCTCCCCCTCCCCCCCCCCATTATATTTCTATATAATATTATTATATTATATACCACTCCCTCCCCATTATACCCCTCCCCCCTCCCTCCCCCATTATAATATTATTATTATATCCTTCCCTCCCCCATTATACCCCCCTCCCCTCCTCCCTCCCCCATTATACTCCCCCTCTATATTATATATATATATTAATTATATATATTTATTATATATTTATTATTCTGCTTTCCTCCCCTCCCTCCCCCCTCCCCCCCCCCTCTCTCCCCCCTCCCTCCCCCATATATAATATATAATCTATTTATTATATATTATTAGCCCTCCCCCCCTCCCCCCATCTCCCTCCTCCCCCCCCCTCCCTCCCCCCTCCCCTCCCCCCTCCCCCTCCCCTCCCCCCTAAATATATATTAGTATCTATTTATTATATATTAATACCCTCCCCCCTCCCCCCCCCCCTCCCCCTCCCCCCCACCCCATATATATATATATATATATATTTATATTTTTTTTTTTATTTTTTTTTTTTTTTTTTTCTAATTGTATATAATATATATATATATATATATATATATAATATTCGTTTATGTATTTATCTAAGTTATGCCCCCTCCCCCTCCCTCCCTCCATTATACCCCTCCCCCTTCCCCCATTATACCCCCCTCCCCCCATATATATATAATAATTCGTTTATGTATTATATGTTATGCCCCCTCCCCTCCCCATTATATATATATATCTTTATATATATATAATATATCTATGTATTATTATATCCCCTCCCCCTCCCCCCCCCTCCCCCTCCCCCCATATATATATTCATAATCCCCCCCTCCCTCCCCCCCCATACCCCCCCCCCCTCCCCCCTCCCCCCCCCCCCATATATATATATATATATATATAATATAATTTATATTATAAGTAGTATATATAAATAAAATATAAATATATATATATATATATATATAATAAATCATCATGCCTTATATATATGTCCCCCCTCCCCCCCCCCCCCCCCCCCCCCCCCCCCCCCGACCCCCCCCCCCCCCCCCCCCCCCATATATAAATCATATAAAAATAATGCCCCCCCCCCCCCCCCTCTCCCCCCTCCCCCCCCCCCCCCCCCAGCCCCCCCCCCTAAATCCCCCATGATACCCCCCCCCCCCCCCCCCCCCCCCCCCCCCCCCTCCCCCCCCCCCCCCCCCCAAATATATATTTATATCACCAACATAATACTCCCCCCCCCCCCCCCCCCCCCCCCCCTCCCCCCCCCCCCCCCCAATATATATATATATATATATTTATATAAACCCCCCCCCCATCATATATAACCAAATTATCTATTATATATAAATTTTATATATTATTTAATATATCCCCATATAAAATATATATATATATATATATATCTTTGTTTTAGCCCTCCCCCCCCCCCCCCCCCCCCCTCCCCCCCCCCCCCCCCCCCCCCCCCCCCCTCCCCCCCCCCCCCCCCCCCCCCCATTATTCCTCCCCCCCCTCCCTTTCCCCCTCCCCCCCATATAATATTCCCCCATATATATATTAATTATTATTTTCCCCCCCTTTATCCCTGTTATTTTTATTTATATTTATTATATTTATCTATTTTTTGTTGTATATTTTTATATTATATTATATAATATATCTTTTATTATACATATTATATCATAAATCTTCTAATTATCTTTTATATATATTATATCCTCCCCTCCCTCCCCCCCCCTCCCCTCTCCCCCCTCCCCTCTCCCCTATAAATATTATATCATATCTATTTATTTTGTTATATCCCTCCCCTCCCTCCCCCTTATTCTCTCCCCCCCTCCCCCTTACCCTCCCCTAAATATTACCTTTATTTATTTATATATTATCTCCTCCCCCCTCCCCTCCCTCCCCCCCCCCCTCCTCCTCCCCCCCCTCCCTCCCCCTCCCCCTCCCCCCTATCCTCCCCCCTCCCCCTCCCCCTCCCCCCATTATACCTAGCTACTCCTCCCCTCCCCCTCCCCCCTCCCCCATAATATATATATTATATATATTATATATTATATTTTTTTTTGGGTGGGAGGGTTATTTTTTTTTTTTATTTATTTTTCTAATTGTAGATTGATATAATATATATATATATATATAATATATTATATATATATATATATTAAATATATATTATTTTTCTATTTATCTAAACCTCCCCCCCCCTCCCTATTATACTTCTCTTATATACCCCCCCCCATATATATAATATATATATAATTATATATATTTATTTTATATTTCCCCCCTATATTTTTATTATACCCCCCCCCTCCCCCCATTATCCCCTCCCTTCCCCCCCTCCTCCCCCCTCCTCCCCCCCCCCCCCCCCCCCCTACCCCTCCCCCCCCCCCCCCCCTCCCCCCCTCCTCCTTCTCCCTCCCCTCCCCCCCCCCCTCCCCTCCTCTCCCCTCCACCAATAGCAGACTCCCTTTCCCCTCCTCTGATCCTCCCCCTCTATATACCCTACCTTTTATATATTCCTTCTTATTGATATGCTGTATATCGTATATCCTGTATTATATATTTCTTACTGTCCTATTTTGCTCATCTCCTCATCTACTTTCCCCCAGCACTATATAGATATGAATAATATTTTATTTTTTTTTTTTTATTTTTTTTTTATATATATATCTAATATAGATATATAATATAATATATAATATATATATAGATATATATACCGTATAGATTATATAATTCGTATTTTATGTATTTATCTCTTTATTGCCCACATACCCCCCTCCCCTCCCTCCCTCCCCCATATACCCCATGCATCCCCCACTTCCCCCTATAGCCCCTCCCCACCTAGATATATTAATATATTTGTGTTAGGTATTTATGTATGTAGCCCCCCCCCCCTCCCCAGACCCTCCCCCATTATACTCCCTCACCCTCTTCACCCTCTTCCCCCATCCCCGATCCTATATATATCTATAATAGATATATAATTCGGGTTATGTATTTAGCTATGTATGCCCCTCCCCCTCCCCCCCTCCCTCCCCTCCCCCATGAACCCCTCCCCCTCCTTCACCCATTTTCCCACCTCCCCCATATATATGTATATATATATCATTATATATATATTATATCTAATATATATAACATATATATACTATATATATCAATATATATATACTATATAGTAAACCTATAAAATTTTTAATAATTTGTGTTTCGTATTTATCTTGTTAGGCCCCCTCCCCCTCCGTCCTCCCTCCCTCCTCCCCCAATTTAAGACCCCCTCCCCCTCTCCCCCATTATACCCCCCCTCCCCCATAGATATATATATCATTCTTGTTATGTAGATATCTAATGGTATGCCCCCTCACCCTCTCCCCCTTCCCCCGCCCCCATATAATATACTAGCAGTATCTATTTTATATATATATTATACTCCCCCCCCTCCCCTCCCTCCCTCTCCCTCCTTCCCCTCCCCTCCCCTTACCTCTCCCTGCCCCCCATATATAATATTGACTAGGCTAGTATAATGTATTATATATGTATTATACTCCTCGCCCCTTCCTCCCCCTCCCCCCTCTCCCCTCCCCGCCCTCCCCTCCCCTCACGCCCCCTCCCCCTTCCCCCTTCCCCCCATATATAATATTACTAGGGCTATATCTATATATTATATAATTATGAACTCCTCCACTCCCTCCCTCCTCCCCTACACCTCCGCCCTCCCCCCTCCCCTCCCTCCCCCCTTGCCCCCCCCCCCATATAAATTTACGAGCAGGATCTATTTCAGTATATATTGATATTACCCTCCCCCCTCCTCCCGCCCTCCCTCCCTCCCCCTCCCCCCTCCCATCCCGCCCCCCTTCCCCTGCCCCCATATTCATATTACTAGCGAGTATGCTATTTATTATATATTATAGTATACTCCTCCCTCCCCCCCTCCCTCCCCCTCTCCCTCCCCCTCCCCTCCATATCTATTACCGTATATAATAATATAATATATAAAATTTTTTTATTATGATTAATCATATATTAGATATATTAGCTATATATCAATAATATGTATAAAGATAATTCGTGTTATGTATTTTCTATGTTATGCCCCCACCCTTCCCTCCCCCAAACCCCTCCTCCCAACTAAATATAATATAGATAATATATATATCTATCATATCCTATATATATATATAGATATACTAATATATAAAAGAATGATATATCTATATATAGATGATATCTATATATATATATATATATATTATATTCTCTATTAATATACTATCATTCGTGTTTCTGTATTTATCTATGTTATGCCCCACCCCTCCCCCTCACTCCATCCCCCTCTTCCCCATTATACCCCCTCCCCCCATATATATATATATTATTATATATACCATTCGTGTTTGTATTTATCATGTTATTCCCCCTCCCCCTCCCCACTTTCCCCCTGCCCCCCATATAATTTACTAGGCTATTATCTATTTATTATAGATTATTTATACTCCTCCCCTCCCTCCTCCCCCTCCCCTCCCCCTCTCCACTCCCCCCCCTTCCCCGCCCTCCCCCTCCCCCCTCCCCCTATATTCCCTGGCCCCCAATTCCCCCCTTCCCTCGCACTCGCCTCCCCTCCTCCTCCCCTGGTTTTTTTCAAGGCGTGTGTCCTTGCGGCGTGAGTGGGATAGATTTAGAAGAGATTTTATATTGGGTATGTTTATTTTTGCGGGTTCATTGAGGGGGGATACCCCCCCCCCGCCCCCCCCCCCCTCCTACAGAGCAGGTCACATCTATCGCCGACAGGAAGAGAAAACGCCCCATCCCAGGACCAACTGGCCTCCGTCCTGGCTACCGCCGCATGCCGCAGTGCAGAGCGAAGCGAGGACCATGGGCGACAGAGCGTGGACAGAGCTGAACGGATATGGATGAGAGGGGAACCCAGGCTCCACCGCCCAGCGGGAAGAGGAAGATCTCACGCTCACCACCGCCACAAACTCCAGCGCCACTCCAACCTCCACCTCCACAACTCCAGCTCCCCTCCCCATCCCTCCAGCTCCACCTCCACCACTCCACTCCACCTCCAGAAACGCCACATCCACCCGCGTCCCAACATCGGAGGCCCGGCTCATCAACACCCGTCCCCCTTCATCGCCACTTCTCATCATCAACCGTCCCCCTAACCTCGCCACTTCGTCATCACCACCCTCCCCTAAGCCCGTACATCACTCCACTCTCGCACTGCTCATCTCACCCGTCGCCCTAACCTCGCCACGCTCATCAGCACCCGTCGCCCTACCTCGCCCTTCCTCAACAACCCGTCCCCCTACCCGACATCACCCCACCTCGCCCACGTCTCATCAACACCCTCCCCTAGCCCGACATCACTCCAATCACCCCACCCTCGCCCGGCTCATCAAACCCGTCCCCCTAGCCCGTACATCACGCCACTCGCCCCACCTCAATCCATCTCCCACCCGTCCTACCAGCACCCATCCTACCATCAACATCCACTCATTTCTTCTCACCACAACCATCAACATCCTCTCAGGTTCTTCACACCACTACATTTTCCCCATGACTTCCACCATCATCTATTGCTTTTTCTTCTCCTGCTCACGACGCCACTCCTGCATGGCGGTCCCTTGTTACCCTCACGTAGAATCCGCCGGCCAGCAACATTTCAGACGCCCCCCGCATCCTGGCTTTCACTCCTGCCGGTGGGTAGTCGGAACACCCCACCATCACATGTCCCGGTCTCTACTAATACAAATAGCAAAAAAGAAAAAAACAAAGAACAAAAAAAAAAATAAACAAAGACCTGAAAAGCCCCCCCCCCCAAATAGCCTCCCCTCCGCTGATCGCCCTTGGTTAACAGGCCGGGGCAGTCGAGGCGCGCAAACATTGCGTTTTGTTCCGCCTGAACATCGTCCAAATCATTCACAGGTGAGAGTTGCTCTGCGGCAATCGAATTAGGAATTCCACAGAGGCTTTCCCCTGACCCCACTTCATCCACCCACAGCACCTTCTCCAGCACCCATCACATCCGCACGCCCGGACTCCACCACACCACCTTCTCCCATCACCCGCATCACATCCACCATCACCCCCACCCCCTTCGTCTGCCGCAGAAGACGCACCCCCCACCACCTACCCCCCCCCGCCGATAAATCTGGGCCCCTGACGGTCCGAGGTGGTAGGCCCCAGGGGCCGCAGAGGTTACATACACTCCGGCCCAGCACATCACTCTCCCCGCACCGCCCCCCCCCACCGGTGTATGCTAGTGGATCACGAGTGCAGACCCGGTTTCACACCCAACGTTGATCCTTTCACTGCGAACCCCTGGCTTGCGGGTTTCCAGCACCATTGACACCACTTGCCCTTCTTCCAGCTCTTCTTTACAAGAGATCCGGCTCAGGTTCCTGGTGAATGAGACCACCGCGTATGCCTTATTCGTTGGTTCTCTCTGGATATCAGTCAGTGAGGAGGACATGGCCAAATTCCTTGGCCTGGACTTCCTCATGGGTGTGAACAAACTCCCCACTCGTGCGTCACTACTGGGTTAAAATGATGGAGTCCCATATTAACCCAACGTTTCGCACGACCATGCAGGTCACCAAGTTCCAAGCCTTGCTGAGCAATTTCCACACATTCAACAGCAGTGCAGTCATCAAGCAGACCAAAGACAGGCTAGTGAAGATCCGCACGGTTATTTTCGCTACCTGCTTGCTGGCTTCAATCTTGCCTACGTCCCGGAGAGGAAGGTGTCCATCGACGAAGACTGCCCTTGCCGTATAAGGGTCGCCTTTCATTCAAGTGCTACAACACGATGAAGCCGAAGAAGTACGGCGCCTCAAGCTGTACCGCCTGGCATAGTCACACGACTGGTTTTCGTGTATGACGTTCAACGTCTACACTGGCTGGTCAAACTCTCCAGAAAACGGTTGAGGGTTTTCACGGAGTCCCTGCAAGGCATGGGTTACAAGTTTTTTCATTGACAACATTTACAACTCAGTTGACCTTGAACCCCGGGAGCCCCTCCGCCCACATGCTCACACAAAAATACCACCAGATCGTTGTGTGTGGCACACCTGAGGCTTGCACGATGGGCTCCGATAGCGGTGTGCGCGACATTGCCCATGCATCGACACTGGAAGACGATGCCATTGGGGCGATGAACAACGGCACAACCCTAGTGATGCTTTGGAAAGACACACGGATTGTCAACATGGTGTCCACCTTTTTTTTTTTGCCACGACCAGAGCAACCATTCCAAAGCCTTTCCGTTGTCAAGAAGAAGTTACAAAGGCAGGTGGCAGCGGGAGTCCCGCAGAACCTCATTCAACCCGTTTGTGTTTACGACTACAACCGCCACATGATGTGGGTGGATCCATTCGATCAGATGATGCGCAGTACCACCCCATCCAGCGAAGGACGGTCAAATGTACGAAGGAAAGATCGTATTCTACTTCCTCCAAATGGTCCCGTCTTCAATGCCGTCGTACTCTTCAAGAAGTGCAACCCCCGCAGGAAGATGCCTATGCTGGCATTCCCGGAAAGCGTAGTCCGTTCCTTGTTGCACTTCAACCCGGCAGAGTGGCCTTTGTCGGGGAGACGCTGTCCGGCGTGCACAGGATTTGCTGTAAGGTCAGTAGCGAGCACTCGCGCCCGCATCAGGCGAGGCAGACGAGTCGGCGGCAATCTTCCGTAAGCTCAGCTTGGGTCTCCCCACCGGACGACAATCCAGACTCCCCCCAGACCGCTCCTGCCGATGATCCTGGCACTCCTCCTGGTGCTCCTGCTGCTGGTGGAGGGTTGGGACCACTCCTTCATGACCCCCGCCCCCCAATCCCAAACCAGGTCCATATGCTGCTGCTTGCTGGCTGTTGCCGTCGGGGAGCACTCGCTGAAAGCAATTGCAGCCCCAGCGGCGCCAGTATCTGACATCTGTTACGATGGCCTACTGATGATGAGGAGCGACGTGGGATGTCCTACCACTTGACCCACCCCACACCAGTAGTAAACGGGTGCCTACGGCTGCGGGTGCTGGTGTGCGGAGGCCTCGGGAAGTCACCCGTCATGGATGCCAACGGGTTTCCACTAGTAATGGACGTTAAATCTAGGGCTCAGGGCCCAAGAGGCCGTCGGAGAGGTCCTCTTCGGAAGGGGTTCCAGACCACGTCCTGTTGTACTGGACCATGACCGTTACAACAGGAAATTGGAACCGTTCTCGAGACGATCCCCGCGGAAAGCGAAGGCGGTGCCATCTGTGTTACAAGGGGATCGATTCGCAAAGACACAAGCTTTCGATGCCATCTGGACGCGTTTGCCTCTGCATCGATGTCAATGGTTGCTTCAACAAGTACCATCAACTCGATGCAGATGTCCTATAGCCAGGATCTTTGCACGATTCATTCATTTATTTATGCATTCTCCTATTCACCTTCATTATTCCTTTCCAATCACTATCACCCATTCATTCATTCAGTCTTTATGCATTCTTCCATTCACCTTCATCACCCTTTCATTCATTCATTCAATCATTCAATAATTCATTCATTCATTCAATCATCACTTCAGAGGTTCAGGGCCCACCTTCATTCACCCATCATCATCATCATCATCATCATCATCAATAATTCACCTTCATCACCCTTTCATTCATCTTCATTCATTCAGTTCAATTATTCAATAATTCATTCATTCAATCATCACTTCAGAAGTTCGGGGTCCACCTTCATTCACCCACCTTCATTCACCCATCATCATCATCATCAAAAAAAAAAAAAAAAAAAAAAAAAAAAAAAACCACACAATTCAATTTCTACTACAATTTGCACTACAGTGCAAATTCACCCACCTTCATTCACCCATCATCATCATAAAAAAAAAAAAGAAAAAAAAAAAAATCAATTTCTACTACAATTTGCACTACAGTGGATATAGGCCTCCTGGGGAAACCACTCTAAAAAAATAACGAGTCCAGTGCAGTACCTCTTTGGGTGGATTGGAAACTTGCACATATTTCTCTGGTTTGACACCATATATATATATATATATTATATATATATATATATAATATAATATATAAATACACACAATCACACACCTTGATTTTACCATTATTTATTTTGACAGCTTGTATATATATATATATATCTATATCTATAAGATATATATATATATATATAAATATATATACCATTACATTTACCATTCTTATATTTTGTTTGACACCTTGTATATTATATATATATATATATATATATATATATAATTATATATATATAATATATATACTTTATTTATTTACGTGTACAATAGATTATTTCTGAATTTATTACCTGAAGATAACCTGGCTTTCTTATTTTGTTTTTTCAGTGTCAACCCAGGAGCCATTTCCCTTCTCGTTGGAAAGGGTTGTGGCCCTACCAGGTAAGTAAAATTGACAACCTTCATGACTGACCTCTTCTATAACATTACAATTATTGGCAACGAAAATTATATAAAAGTGTTGTATATTGTGGCCAAGATATACTGTATAAACATTCTCATATATTTTCATAACAATAACAATGCATGGAAACAATTGCTCATAGGTCACGAACCAATTACGCTATATTATTTTTATTTTCACCATTGGAAAGAGCACAATTTTCCGATTCCGGTGATATATACAGTTATATACGTATCAGACCAAATAACGCAACCACGAGGTGGGGAACAGCTCGGAACCCGGCTAGCATCGCCGGAACAGAGACGGGTGAAGCGTAAATATTCGCATTTTGGCTCTTCATTTCAAATATTCATAGCGCAAAAAGTATTTGTCCTAGGAACTTCTAGTTTGTTTTATACTCATCAGCATTATTTGCCGTATTCATTCAGCCTAAATTTAAAACCATACACTTTGTAGTAACGAAATAAATCGAAAATGTTATAAACCATATCAATCAAAATCATATATATTTTTTTTTGGTCACTGCATGGAAACAATTGCGCATAGCTCGCGAACCAATTACGCTATATTATTTTTGTTTTCACCATTGGAAAGAGCACAATTTTCCAATTCCGGTGATATATACAGTTATATACGTATCCGAGCAAATAACGCAACCACGAGGTGGGGAACAGCTCGGAACCCGGCTAGCATCGCAGGAACAGAGATGGGTGAAGCGTAAATATTCACATTTTGGCTCTTCATTTCAAATATTCATAGCGTAAAAAGTATTTGTCCTAGGAACTTCTAGTATGTTTTATACTTATCAGCATTATTTGCCGTATTCATACAGCCTAAATTTAAAACCATACACTTCGTAGCAACGAAATAAATCGAAAATGTTATAAACCATATAAATAAAAAAAAAAAATGTTTCGGTCACTGCTTGAGAACTATTGAAGATAAACAATTTCTGTTTTCAGATTTGGAAAGAGGAGAAAAAATACTATTATTTGAGCAAAAACAAATATATGGTCATCACTCACAATTTTGAGATAAGACGGTGTGAAGACAATTGCATGGGAAATAATTGTATTCCGGACTCATTTACACTTTCATATTTCGATTTATTTAATTTTGTTTTTGTTTTATCATGTACTATAAATATTGCTCTTTCCATTGACATATGATACATCACAATAAACAGCATTCTGGTGGATGGAAATCGAGAAAAATGTAAGGCTTCGACAACACTCATGAGCCAATTTCAAGACCCAAAATACTTGTCAAGCGCCTCCTCGGACTTACTGGAACATATTAATTATGTCTGAAGGAGTTAATACTTATTTGATCCTTTTCGCCGTTACAATGTATCTGGTTTTAACTAAACATGTATTATATCACTAATGTGGTTGATATTTTCTTATGTTTGTCTTTATTTGCGTACATATTGTTACGCTTTCTCAAATATCCGTTGTAAATATAAGCGTTTAACAACTCCTAACTTACCATTCTGCTACAGCTATTAATTTGAATGTACATGTTAGTTAATTATTTAATTAACAACGCACCTACACTTTCAGTAACCCACACGCTGTGTTTTATTTTGTTTATATATATCCTGAATGTCCTACCAACCGCTCGAGCGTGTCTAATGTATGGAATCCGCTGTGTTCTCTGTTTATATTTTAACCCTTCTTTAGCGGCTCACCACATAAGTCGAGTTAAAAAAAGCTGGACTAACTAGCGGCGCTCGACATAGGTCGAGTGGCAATTTCAGCACGTAATGTTGCTGAGAGAGAGAGACAAGTGGTGGCAGGAGACTAGCGAGCGTATGACTGCTCCGGGCCACCGGGGCGACCCTACTGACACGAATCTCAGCTCCCTCCTCCCTCTCTCACTCGCTACATACTGAATTATATGGGGAAAGTACCGAATTACCTGCTTTTTGCACTCGCGTTGCATGGTTATTGCAAGAAAACTATCCATCATACAAGGATCGTTATGCCTTCGAAAGCTCTGTTCATGCCCTTTCAGGGATAGATACTTGTTTTACGTTCTGGGTCTTATTTAGGCATGAAAATGATCACGTAAACAGCCCTATTTTGGCTAAAAACACCCCGCTGGGCGGTACATATAAATAAACCGCAGAGGCCGCTCGTTATGTGTTAAGGAGCGGCAAATGCCAGATTGTATGGAGGGATGTTACAATAACGATTCCGACAACACATTTTCAACACTAACATGCACTTTTGTTATTTAATGTTTTGTTTGACTATGTTTGTTTATATATTACGTTTAACCCTTTACGAGCGGCCTATGCGGTTTATTTATATGTACCGCCCAGCGGGGTGTTTTTAGCCAAAATAGGGCTGTTTACGTGATCATTTTCATGCCTAAATAAGACCCAGAACGTAAAACAAGTACCTATCCCTGAAAGGGCATAAACAGAGCTTTCGAATGACACCATAACGATCCTTTTATGATGGCTAGTTTTCTTGCAATAACCGTGCAACGCGAGTGCAAAAAGCATGTAATTAGCCACTTTCCCGATACAATTCCGTATATAGCGAGTGATAGAGGTAGGAGGGAGGTGAGATTCGTGTCAGTAGGTTCGCCGCGGTGGTCTGGAGCAGTCATACACTCGCTACTCTGCCACCACTTGTGTCTCTCTCAGCAACATTACGTGAAATTGCCACTCGAGTTATGTCGAGCGCCGCCACATAGTCCAGCTTTATTTAACTCGACTTATGTGGTGAGCCGCTTTTAAAGGGGTGTACCGTTAACCCTTAAAAAGCGGCTCACCACATAAGTCGTTTTTAATAAAGCTGGACTATGTGGCGGCGCTCGCATAGGGTCGAGTGGCAATTTCAGCACGTAATGTTGCGAGAGAGAGAGACTGGTGGCAGGAGACTAGGAGCGTAGACTGCTCCAGACCACCGCGAGAACCTACTGACACGAATCTCAGCTCCCTCCTCCCTCTCTCCCTCGCTATATATGGAATTGTACTCGGAAAGTGTAATTACCTGCTTGTTTGCACTCGCGTTGCACGGTTATTGCAAGAAAACTAGCCATCATAAAAGGATCGTTATGGTGTCATTCGAAAGCTCTGTTTATGCCCTTTCAGGGATAGAAACTTGTTTTACGTTCTGGGTCTTATTTAGGCATGAAATGATCCGAAACATCTATTTTGGCTAAAAACACCCCGCTGGGTGGTACATATAAATAAACCGCATAGGCCGCTAAAGAAGGGTTAACAAACCGTTTTTTGTTTTTTGTTTTTTATTTTATCTCCTATCACTGTGTTATCTTGATGACTATAACAAACTTTCTTATACCAAGAAAATATAACTTACATGTTTACCTTAATATCTGAATTACTAATGTTTTTCCCGGTAACCAAATATCCGAGGCCGACAGGAAGTAATAGGTATTGATTCTCCCTCTACATATATAGTAGGTCACCTCCATCATCAAATCTGAATGACAGAGTGAAAAGCATAACCTTCCTTTGAAAGAACTGCAGCTTTTGAAAACGAAAATATGTAACAGAGAGAAATACAGCGAGGTTGGTAGACGTACAATAACTAATTCAGTAGGAAAGTGTACTGAACTATTCCAGTTTTGTGGACAGTAATGAAGGGATTCAAATTACGTCATTGGTTATATGAATGTAGGTTTTATGAGTAAATAAATAAGATATTTAATATATATATATATATATATATACATCAATTATGCTGATAGTACTCCCCATAAAATGTGTTTGCTGAGTTGTGTCCACTTGGTAGACAGCAGGGATGTCACGCATTATATGTAACTGAAGATTACCAATTTGGATAGTCACCCAGGTCAAGCCCTTGTATCAGCAAGGTTATTGCTGCCAATCAAGAAGATCTCTCAGCTCCCTCAATAACCCATCTCATTGCTCAATGGAGATAGTAGTAAGGCATTGTTTGTGAAAATAACAACACATTTACTGGCTTGAATTGCGCGTTTTCTCGGGACAAGTGTATGACTCCAAGACGCTCATCACTACAGTATGTAACTGGGAAGAGTCAAATATGTGAATATATACATTCTGTTTGCTCCAGCCTTCCCTGTGGTATAAGAGTCCGTGGGTCATAATATACAAATTCGTCATAATGAATAGCTTATAGTAAACTATTACAAAGCAACAATATATCCTTTACCAGACACTTGAGATTCCCTTCAATCGTAAAGTTATACATTATTTTATAAAGCTGCATGGCATATAACCTGGTCGGGCAGTGTGATATAAATAATATTTGTGTCCCGTTGTTGCATAAAAATACATTCATAATTATGTAGTCCAGTTAGGTGCAAATCCACTAAATATATTGATCCATCACTAGGCTAGTTGGGCAGCACAGGGTTGGTGAAGAGATCATACCGGGGCGGTAATATTACACCTACGGCAGGTCCCGGTATATATGGAACTGTATGTAACTCCCACCCTGCCGCCCCAACAAAGGTGTTATGACCAACGTTCCCCTTTACAAGGTTTGATATCTCTCCTGGCCGGGATATATGGAACTGTATATAACTCCCACCCTGCCGCCCCAACAAAGGTGTTATGACCAACGTTTCCCTCTACAAGGTTTGATATCTCTCCCGGCCGGGATATATGTAACTGTATATAACTCCCACTCTGTCTTTATACAGTCATAATAAAATAAGTTATCCAGATATAATATGATAATTTTTTAGCGGAGGGATAAGGAACCATGTGTGATAATGTTGCCCAATAATATTATTGGTATTGTGCTGAGTATACATTATATGGTTCCTTAATCGTATAATATCCAAAACGTTTTTATATATATAATATATATAAACAGTATATATATAATACGAGACATAGTATACTTAATTGAGATGACGGGCCCAAAATCAACGGTGCACCAAGTGGCCTGCATAACCACACAGGCCACCTCTAAACCCCAGGAAAGACAACGACGACAGTTACCTGAGTCCCCCCTCCGAATACACCGGCATCTACCTAAGTTGGCCATGCCCAGCCACCCACCACACAGTTCTCTCTCATGCCAGCAGCCCTCCAAGAAAACGGAGTGCTCCCTTAGCCAGTCACAAGCCGTGTTCCTCAGCCAACCACAACCGCCTGGGACCACCAATTAGAACCCTCCTTTTACGTAGCCTCCACCAGAAGTGACGCTCCCTGTATTGTATAGTGAACACTCCCTTATGCATTCTACTCACCAGTGCCCCGAATATTACAGGGACAAATGGACCTGACAGTGCCTGACCAATCCAGGCTCCCGAGGATACAAACACAATCCTCTATATATATGTACTAAGATAATTAGAAGACCTTTAAGACAGTTGTTGCATAATCTTAGTGTTTTCCATTTTTCACAGCAACCCTGGACCTTCCGTTGCCCCAATGAATATTGTAATAATACCTTGGAACCAGTCCCATGTTATAATACCTGAGCTCCAAAGGTTAGAATGTATATGTACCTTACAACAACCACTTTTCCTCTTTCCTCAATACCCTTCCCCCCCCCCCCGAGTTCATTAACACCTGAATCAAGAAAAATTTAGCATAGGACCTCAGGAAAACCTGAGGAAAGTATGCTAACCATCACCTCCCAAATCGTCTTACACCTTCGGGCTCAGGCTTCTTGGCAAGTGTTTCGGTCTGCCCCAGCCTCCTCCCCCTGCCTTTCGAGAGTGCCTCCTGACGTAGTCCCTGCCGGATTACTGAAGGGCTACCCGTCTGCTGCCTGACGCCCCAAACCTAGGACCCATGCTCGAGTTACGTAAGCAGGCCTGAACCTAGGACCCCTGCTCGAGTTACGTAAGCAGGCCTGGACCTAGGATCCCTGCCCGAGGAGGTAACCAGCCTTGCAGTGTTGGCCACTACCCTCTACATCGGCCAGACCAGTACTCTCGTCCCCTGCCCTCCCAAATACCTAAGTGTTTCTGTGTCTCTCTTTGATGGTTATTGTTGTGAGGTAGTGATTGTGTAAATATGTGGAACGTGTTGTGCCCTGATTTAATTGTGATCTGTGCCCTAGATCACGTAAGTGCGTAATAGCTTCATCCTTCTGAACCTGTGTTATTTCCGTGTTAAATTTGCCTTTAAACCTTGATCCTTGTTCAAAACTATTTATTGATCCATAACTTACGCATACGTTACATATCAGTGTCACTATAATGTATTCAGGCCCCCACGCTCGCAGATTTACTGACTACGTGTATGTTGATAAATTATTTGTGAGTTTTAGTCCCAGTATATTCCGTAATCAGTCCATTTATATACTCGCTCTTTACCTAGAACCTACGCGCAATTTTCCAACGAGTGCATAGTGTAATTCCTTTAACCTTTCGCTAATTAATCGCATATGAAATATATCTTATAGACGTGCTTTTATGTGCTTGTCAATCTTGATGTTGTGATATTTCGAATACCGTGTTTAGGAATTCTTTCCTCTGCGTTTCGTCTCACTTCATCCACCATACACTAGTTGTACCTGTGTATTTTACCTGTTGTACCTGTGTATAACGAGTCTGATATTACTTTAACCTCTGAAGTGCGCATGGGGGTAATTGGAAACGTCCCCCTGTGCTGACGTATTTGAGGTGTTTCCGTCACTAAAATATTCATTGTGCCATTAATAGCATTAATACTTATCCATATGCGCCTATTATGGGTTGATTATAAAGGTATTAACCTGAAACAACAATAAAACGAGTGAAAACAGCGTTTGGATGGTCAAAATCGGAGATATAGCCCGCGAGTTGTATAATGTATGGGTGAGGCAATCTGCTTTCCCGCCAATTTCCCCCAAGGCCACTGAGACACAGTCGATCGATACTCTCTCTCTCTCTCTTGCACTCGCTTGCCATCAGTGATGACAACACCCTGCTTGCAACTCGCTAATGTTAGCACGAAAATATACCTCAGAATAAGGGAATAACAGGGAAAATAGGTGATAACTGAAGGAGAGGAGGAAAGTGGGGAAGGAGGGGAGGTAGAGGACTGAGATTTTGCATGGCCCAGGGGCCAAACAAAAATAAAAAAATAAAAAAATAAAAATAAAAAATATATATTTTTTTTTGATGTCAAAAGTTGATTTTTTTTTTCACTCACTCATAAGAGTCTCCCCGCAGTGCGCCGGGGGAACTCTTATGAGTCTCCCCGCAGCTCCCGGGTTAAATATCAATGAGCTAAACTTCGTCATTAGCGCCAATTTAATTACTTATTACGATCATCCGATCGATATCTGTTAACCCGTTCAGATCTAACTTATTAAGATTAATTTATAGTGTTCAGTCAAGTCTGAGTCTATTAGAACTCAGCCAGTCATTTTGTTTATCTTCGAGTGTTGTCTTAGTTGCGAATATTAAAGATTACATTTTGAAGTAATTAATACCAACCAATAGACATATTAAACTATATTTTTGCACTTATTAAATTCACGTTATCACCTTGCTCTACCTAAGAAAATTATAGAAACACGAATTCCTAAGTTCGGTTCGTTATCGTAGCATAATGTTCAAGTAATATAATTCTGTGATAAAATATAAATTCCCTTTTGAGCTATTTTGATACTTCTCATTTATTATAAATAATAATCTCAGCCCTTTCCTGTAATTTAAATTCACCTCACATTCCGTCTAAGAATATAGTTGCACTAACTAGAAAAAGTATTTATCACTATCTCAGTTCAACTAGTGACCTTCCCCCCTGGGGATTAGGGAATAGAATATGCCCCACGTGCCTTCTGCATGTCGTAAGAGGCGACTAAAGAGGTTGGGTCGGTGGGCTTGCGACCCCCACCCGGAAAAAATATCTAAGCAAAGAAAAACGAACGAACAGCTTCGGATGCGGACCGAACCAACGGTGACGAACCACGACCGACTAAGGACATGCCTTCGGACATTCTGAGAATGGCTACGTGGAATGTTAGTGGCATGAATGATGGCACAAAAGAGAGAGAGGTTCTGGAAGTGTTAGTGAATGCCAGGCTGGATGTATGTGGAATGACAGAGACCAAATGGAAAGGTTCAGATGTGAGAGAGTGGAGTGTGGAATGGGTGTGTGTGCTGGAGTGAGTGAAGGAACAGCGAGAGAAGGTGCATGTTTGTTTGTAAGTAGCAAATGGAAGGAATGTGTAAGAGATTATGGGTCTGTGGGTTCAAGGAATGTGTGGGTGAGAATGAAAGTAGGAATACAAACGTGGGTGATTGTATGCGTGTATGCCCCGACAGAGGATATACTTGAAAGAAAGAAAGAGGAGTTCTGGATGAATGTGGAGGCGTGCCTGGAGAAGTTTGACAAGAACGAAAGAATATTTCTGATTGGGGATATGAATGGTAAGGTGGGTGATAGGAAAGTTGAGGGAGTGGTGGGAGGGTGGGGGGTACCATCAGAGGTGAATGGGAATGGTAGTGCACTTGTGGATGTATGTGTGGGGAGGAGGCTGTGGATAGCCAACACCTTCCGACACAGAATGATCCACAGGTACACGTGGAAACGGATGTTGACGATGAAGGATAAGACAGTGGTGGAACGAAAGTCATTGATTGATTATGTATGTGTGGATGAACAAATTAAAAAATCTGTGATGGATGCTAGGGTGTATAGGGGTATTGGAGGGGGTCTGTCTGATCATTATGTAGTGGTAGCTAAGGTTAGGATACAAAAGAAGTGGGTGAGGAGAGCGGGAGGGAGGCGAGAGGAGGGTGGAATGGTGAGGAGGATGGAGAGGTTGCAGGAGGAGGAAGTCAAGGAGGAGTACAGGAGGGCAGTGGAAAGACGACTAGGTGGGTTCGACCTGGAAGTTATGGAGGAAGTGGAGGAGATGAGCAAGGTGTTTAAGGATGAGATCTGTGCAGCATGTGAGGAGGTGTGTGGAGTGAGGAGAAGAGGGAGGGGAGTGAAAGGTACAGCATGGTGGACAGAAGAGGTAAGAATAGCTGTGGAAGAAAAGAAGAAAGCATATAGAGAGTGGTTGGGTAGTAGAGGGAATGAAGATTCCGAGAGACAGAAACGAGCGAGGTAAATGGAGAGTAAGAGGGTGGTGAAGAGAGTAGTGAAGGAAAGTAAGAGAAGAGTAGATGAGGAATTTGGAAGGAATCTGAGTGTAAAATGGAGGGAGAGTAAGAAACTGTTCTGGAAAGAAGTCAAGAAAGTTAGGGAAGGTAGCAAGGGAAACAGTAAGGGTGTGAAAGATAAGAATGGGAGAATGCTAGCCGAGAAGCAAGAGAGAGTCGAAAGATGGAGGGAGTACTTCAGTGAGTTGCTAAATGTAAGGAATGAAGAGCCAGCAAACATAGCTGGATATGGTATGGGAGGGAGAAGAAGAGAAGTAGTGGAGGAGGAGGTGGGGATCAGGAGGTCAGAAGTGTGGGAAGCCATGAAAAGAGTGAAGTTAGGGAAAGCACCAGGAACAGATGGAGTGTGTGGGGAAATGTTGAGGTATGGTGGTGAGATAGTGATAAAATGGGTATGAAAAATGTGCAAACTAGCATGGGAGAAGGGGAGTGCACCCGATGACTGGAAGACTGGCATAATAGTCCCCCTATATAAGGGCAAAGGGGAAAGAGGAGTGTGTGGTAACCACCGAGGAATATGTCTTCTAAGCGTAGTAGGGAAGGTATACAGTAGGGTAGTGATTGAGAGAGTGAGAGTGAGAACGGAGAAATGGATAGGCGACGAGCAGGGAGGTTTTAGGAAGGGAAGAGGATGTGTAGATCAGATTTTTACCCTGAATTGTGTTGTGGAGAAGTATCTGGAGTAGAAACAAAAGGTGTATGTTACCTTTATGGACTTGGAGAAGGCCTATGACAGAGTGGATAGAGAAGGTTTGTGGAAAGTACTTAGAATATACGGAGTAGAGGGCAAGTTGCTGAAAGCAGTGAAGAGCATGTATGAGGGTGCAAAGGCGGCAGTACGTGTGGAGAGTGAGCAGAGCGAGTTCTTTGACCTGAATGTTGGTTTGAAACAGGGGTGTGTGATGTCCCCGTGGTTGTTTACTGTATATATGGATGGAGTCATGAAAGAAATACTATCAAGAGCAGTGGATGTTGGTGTATCGCTGAAAAGGGAGGGAATTGAGTGGAAGCTACCTATACTGCTGCTTGCGGATGATACAGTTCTGATGAGTGATAATGAATGGGAGTTGCAGGGTCTGGTAAATGAGTTTGGAACAGTGTGCGAAAAACGGAATTTGAAGGTAAATACGGGGAAGAGCAAGGTTATGGTCTTCGAAAGGGGTGAAGTCACAGAGTGTGAGGTGAAGCTGAACGGTCAGGCTATGGAGATCGTCAACTCTTTTAACACCTTACGAGCGGCCTATGCGGTTTATTTATGTGTACCGCACAGCGGGGTGTTTTTAGCCAAAATAGGGCTGTTTACGTGATCATTTTCATGCCTAAATAAGACCCAGAACGTAAAACAAGTACCTATCCCTGAAAGGGCATAAACAGAGCTTTCGAATGACACCATAACGATCCTTGTATGATGGATAGTTTTCTTGCAATAACCGTGCAACGCGAGTGCAAAAAGCAGGTAATTCGGTACTTTCAGTACATAATTGAGTATGTAGCGAGTGAGAGAGGGAGGAGGGAGCTGAGATTTGTGTCAGTAGGTTCGCCGCGGTGGTCTGGAGCAGTCATACGCTCGCTAGTCTCCTGCCACCACTTGTCTCTCTCTCTCAGCCACATTACGTGCTGAAATTGCCACTCGAGTTATGTCGAGCGCCGCCACATAGTCCAGGTTTTTTTAACTCGACTTATGTTGCTCGCCGCTAATTAAGGGTTAAGTATCTGGGCAGTGTGTTGAGTAAAGATGGGACTATGGATGAAGAGGTGCGGGAGAGGGTACAACAGGGGAAGAGGGTTGTAGGAACGCTAAAAGCAGTAACAAGAAATAGGGTGGTCAGTATGGAAGTGAAGAAGTCCTTGCATGACAGTGTGGTAATCCCGACACTGACTTACGGAAGCGAAGCATGGACGTTGGTTGAGAGACTCAGACCAAGAGTGAGAGCAGTGGAAATTAATTACTTAAGGAGTGCGTGCAGAGTTACATGGAGGGATAGACAGACTAATGAGGAAGTAAGAAGGAGGTGTGGTGTGGAGGTAGATGTGCTGGAAAGTGTGAAAAGGAACAACTTGAGATGGTTCGGCCATATGAAACGTATGGAAAGCGAGAGAATGACTAAGAGGGTGTACGAGAGCGAGGTGTAGGGACAGAGGGGGAGAGGTAGACCGAATATGAGGTGGAAGGATGGAGTGAGGAAGTACATGAACGAAGGCGGTGCTGGTTGGGGGGAGGGGCGTCGACTGACTGGGGACAGAGGTGCATGGGGGCGGTTCGTTCGTGGCCACCCCTTCGGGGATCACAGCGTCAGGCAATAGATAGATAGATAGAATAGATAGAACTAGTGACCTTCCCAGTGACCTGACCCTCAGGCAAGTTCATGCGGTCAGATTTAAGGTTCAGCTGAGCCGTACGTGTGACTCCTCTAAAACCTTGTGACAACATCTTTATAACCTCAACTCTATAATTGTAACTCTATGATCATTACCTAGGGTGTTGAAGTCTCTTCTGGATTACGGAATATACGGGACTCTCATTTATTATTGCATTGAAGGTTAATGATTATTTACGTGTATAATACCCTTATGTATACTTTCTCACATCACCTGATTTAATACTAGACTCTCACCATTGAGTTATCATAGTATCAGTTACTTGTTCTGACGTAAGAACAGTACATTTACACTTTACTCTTTCGGATCCTCATTTATGATCCCCAATATTATTTTCATCTTATGTTTATTCAATAAAACCTTCATATATATTCTTCGTTGTGTTGTTATTGAGTACTACATTGAACTATTGAATACTATTTTTACTGCATATAGAACCTGCTTGGTACGTTCCTGTCAAGCATATTTAAGTCCATCAAACCATATTTGGATTGTTTTACGGACTGTATCAAGGTAACTAAATTATCAGAACCCGGCACAACACTGGTAGCCAGCGGTGTCTTGATACGGCGTACCAGTACGGATATTTTAGAAATAAAATAATAAAATTGTATTCAATTGACAATATTTTACTCTCATCATGGAAACACCACTTATATTCCTCCCAACCTTTAGAGCCGAGGAATATGAGATATGCACATACATGGATATGGTCAAATCAATCCTGGACGCCCAATTTGGGGACAAGGATGTTTCAAGATTAAAATCCACATTACCATAATTCATCTTGGAAAGTATGCGCCCGTGATATGGGAATATGTGCGTGACCTTATACCTGAATTAACCTGGGCACAGTTCGAGAGAATTGTCAAGGCAGCTCTCAGTTCCGAATTGAGACAAACTTCCCCTTGCAAATTCTCACACGAGATGGAAGAAGAGAATGCAAAGATAGACGAAGGAGACCCAAAAGAAGAACTTACCCATAATCAGCCTGAAGTCGTTCTGCCGGAGCCGCAGGATTTTTGCGAAGCCCCCCAAAGCAAATAGATGTGCCCATGGAGGGGGCTCAGGACGATGCATCGGATGACCAATTCCCGGTGTATAGTAAACTCACACTCAATGGGGTAAAAGTAAAGTTCCTCATTGTTTCGGGAACTTCCCGTTCGTGTCTTTTCCTTCCTTTTCTCCGGAAACATGACAAAGTTTTCGGAGACAAGCTGCAATATTCTGTTAACAGGATAACCTTTGGAGATAACCAGGTTATTCCCGACCTGGAACCAACACTCCCAGTATATGTTAAAACCCACCACCCAAATCACGGAGCTCAGCACTCTTTCGTGATACATCATCCTGGTCCATCCAACTGTGATGGATACCTGGGGTTAGATTTATTAGCCTCTCTCCGTGCCAACATTGATTGTCACAACAGGACGTTGTCTTATGACCTCCCGTCCAAAACCAGCCAAACACAAAAACCCTTCCCAGACTTCCCTAACGTAAAACACCTCAAACCTGTTCCCCCATCCTTAAATTCTCAGAGTGATCACCAAACCTCATAAACTGAACCTCTCCAACCTCTCTATCCCCATGACGTAACTTTCTCTGCAATCCTAACTAATTCCACAGAAATTATCCCTACTCCTGTATCCTTCCAGTCATCAGAACAAATTCCCCTCCCTAGAATTTGCCCAAATAACCTTTCCCAACAAACACACAATCCTTAACCTCATTCCTGTCCTACCCATATCCTTTCCCCTGCCATAATCTCTAAATCAGTAACCCTTCCTCCTCATCAGGACAAATGGATTCCTTTGGTCTCCAGATTCCAGGGCCCTGCCCTTATGACCCCTCACCTCCAAAGCCCTTTCAATGGGGCCTGCCTAACCGCTCATAACTTGCTACTTCATACACGTCACCCTTACCTTACCTTACCATTCCCCCAAGTCTATCCTCAAGACGATTCCCCCCATCTTCTTTTTCAAATCCACCATCACGGCTCATGGAAACCCAGCCTGCCAGAGTTGAGGCGAAAATATCAACTCCAATATCATCCCGATTGGCTTATCATTGACCATCTTGGTAAGTCAGGTATTTATCGTAACATATATGCACATAAATATGGACCTATCAATGGCAATGATGTGATGCTCACTAATGCCAATCAAAATGACATGTTGCCTGACAGCCATAACTCCAACTTGAGATCCACAGAGTCCAGCCTTCCTGAGCTACTTTTCCCTGCCTCTCTTTCACGCCGACCAAAACCTCCTGTTGACCTAAACAACTTGGGTCAACCTCACTCACCGGAGCAACCATCTCCTTCTGAGACCATGCCTTCATACTCTCAATCTTCAGGTACGCAACCTACAACTTCTGTTATCATCAATTTGCCTTCCACTCATCAGTGCATGTCCTTCCTCTCCCCTTGCAACATCTATGCCTTCCACTTCTCAGCCTCAGGCTAGTCCTTCCCCTCTGCCTATACTGTCTCCTCGAAGTACTTTACCTACCCCTCTTATTCCTGTCATATCTAAACCAACTTATGTCTCCAAACTGAAATCTCTTGCACCTCCAATTAGACCTTCTGCAACTTCTGCAACTTCCGGATCTCTGCCTATCTTGCCATCATCTCCTCCCCAGCCTATCACTAGCACTAACTCTCCCCCTTTCACCACACCGACTCCAAGTAAATTTAATCTTCCTTCTCTTTCTCATAGCTCAGCCTCCTCCCCCTCCCCTAAATCTCACATCCATAAACCTACTCTAATCCCTACTTTAAACTGTCCCAGTTACGCCCGACGTGGGAATACACCCAAGAAATGGACGCCCCAATCACAGCCACCAGGGACCACCTGCCACTACAAGCCCTCCTCGTGCCCCTACTCCCAGGCCTGTCAAACACGCTCCTCCTGCCCCTTCAATCACTCCGGGTTCTCCGGCACCTACACCACAACGAGTTACGACCAAAGGAGGAGCAAACCCAACAACTGGACGCCCCAGTCACAGCCACCAGGGACCCCCAGCCACACGGGAACAGCCCTTCTCCTCCACAACCACCAGCACAAGCACAACTGCTCCCAACCGTACTCCTGCCACTACAAGCCCTCCTTCTGCCTCTACACCCAGGCCTGCCAAACGCGCCCCTCCTGTCCCTCCAGCCACTCCTGGTTCTCCCACACCCTCAACACATACCATATATCCTGGACCTACCACAGTAGATCGCGAGGTCGCGACTTTGTTAATAACGAAGGTGATGAGATGACGGGCCCAAAACCAACGGTGCACCGAGAGGCCTGCATAACCACACAGGCCACCTCTAAACCCCAGGAAAGACAACGACGACAGTTACCTGAGTCCCCCCTCCGAGTACACCGGCATCTACCTAAGTTGGCCATGCCCAGCCACCCACCACACAGTTCTCTCTCACGCCAGCAGCCCTCCAAGAAAACGGAGTGCTCCCTTAGCCAGTCACAAGCCGTGTTCCTCAGCCAACCACAACCACCCTGGGACCACCAATTAGAACCCTCCTTTTACGTAGCCTCCACCAGAAGTGACGCTCCCTGTATTGTTCCGCCAGATTTGGAGTATAATGAACACTCCCTTATGCAATCTACTCACCAGCGCCCCCAAATATTACAGGGACAAATGGACCTGACAGTGCCTGACAAATCCAGGCTCCCGAGGATACAAACACAATCCTCTATATATATATGTACTAAGATAATTAGAAGACCTTTAAGACAGTTGTTGCATATTAAGCCTTAAGTGTTTTCCATTTTTCACAGCAACCCTGGACCTTCCAGTTGCCCCCATGAATATTGTAATAATACCTTGGAACCAGACCCATGTTATAATACCTGAGCTCCAAGGCTAGAATGTATATGTACCTCACAACAACCACTTTTCCTCTTTCCTCAATACCCCTTTTTCCCCGATTTCATTGACACCTGAATCAAGAATAAATTAGTAGGACCTCAGGAAAACCTGAGGAAAGTAAGCAAACCATCACCTCCCAAATCGTCTTACACCTTCGGGCTCAGGCTTCTTGGCAAGTGTTTCGGTCTGCCCCAGCCTCCTCCCCCTGCCCTTCGAGAGTGCCTCCTGACGTAGCCCCTGCTGGATTACTGAAGGGCTACCCGTCTGCTGCCTGACGCCCCGAACCTAGGACCCCTGCTCGAGTTACCCCTGACCTGAACCTAGGACCCCTGCTCGAGTTACGTAAGCAGGCCTGAACCTAGGACCCCTGCTCGAGTTACGTAAGCAGGCCTGAACCTAGGACCCCTGCTCGAGTTACGTAAGCAGGCCTGAACCTAGGACCCCTGCTCGAGTTACGTAAGCAGGCCTGAACCTAGGACCCCTGCTCAAGTTACGTAAGCAGGCCTGAACCTAGGACCCCTGCTCGAGTGAAGTAAGCAGGCCTGAACCTAGGACCCCTGCTCGAGTTACGTAAGCAGGCCTGGACCTAGGATCCCTGCCCGAGGAGGTAACCAGCCTTGCAGTGTTGGCCACTACCCTCTACATCGGCCAGACCAGTACTCTCGTCCCCTGCCCTCCCAAATACCTAAGTGTTTCTGTGTCTCTCTTTGTTGGTTATTGTTGTGAGGTATTGATTGTGTAAATATGTGAAACGTGTTGTGCCCTGATTTAATTATGATCTGTGCCCTAGATCACGTAAGTGCGTAATAGCTTCATCCTTCTGAATCTGTGTTATTTCCGTGTTTAATTTGCCTTTAAACCTTGATCCTTGTTCAAAATTATTTATTGATCCATAACTTACGCATACGTTACATATCAGTGTCATTAAAATATATTCAGGTCCCCACGCTCGCAGATTTACTGACTACGTGTACGTTGATTTATTATTTGTGAATTGAAGTCCCAGTATATTCCGTAATCAGTCCATTTATATACTCGCTCTTTACCTAGAACCTACGCCCAATTTTCCAACGAGTGCATAGTGAAATTCCTTTAACCTTTCGCTAATTAATCGCATATGAAATATATCTTATAGACGTGCTTTTATGTGCTTGTCAATCTTGATATTGTGATATTTCGAATACCGTGTTTAGGAATTCTTTCCTCTGTTTCGTCTCACTTCATCCACCATACACTAATTGTACCTGTGTATTTTATTCATCTCGCTCTGTTAATCCGTTCAGACCCGAGTCTGATACTGCCTGTTTTAAGTATCAATGAGTAGGACTTCATCGCCTACGTTCATGTACTAATTGTGCCTGTACATTTTATTCAACTCGCTCTGTTAAACCGTTCAGAAACGAGTCTAATATTACTTTAAATATCAATGAGCTAAACTTCGTCATTAGCGCCAATTTAATTACTTATTACGATCTTTCGATCGATATCTGTTAACTCGTTCAGATCTAACTTATTAAGATTAATTTATAGTGTTCAGTCAAGTCTGAGTCTATTAGAACTCAGCCAGTCATTTTGTTTATCTTCGAGTGTTGTCTTAGTTGCGAATATTAAAGATTACATTTTGAAGTAATTAATACCAACCAGTAGACATATTAAACTATATTTTTGCTCTTATTAAATTCACGTTATCACTTTGCTCTACCTAAGAAAATTATAGAAACACGAATTCCTAAGTTCGGTTCGTTATCGTAGCATATGTTCAAGTAATATAATTCTGTGATAAAATATAAATTCCCTTTTGAGCTATTTTGATACTTCTCATTTATTATAAATAATAATCTGTCCTTTCCTGTAATTTAAACTCACCTCGCATTCCGCCTAAGAATATAGTTGCACTAACCAGAAAAAGTATTTATCACTATCTCAGTTCAACTAGTGACCTTCCCAGTGACCTGACCCTCAGGCAAGTTCACGCGGTCAGATTTAAGGTTCAGCTGAGCCGTACGTGTGACTCCTCTAAAACCTTGTGACAACATCTTTATAATCTCAACTCTCTAAATTGTAACTCTAGAATCATTACCTAGGGTGTTGAAGTCTCTTCTGGATTACGGAAGATACCGGACTCTCATTTATTATTGCATTGAAGGTTAATGATTATTTACGTGTATAATACCCTTATGTATACTTTCTCATATCATCTGATTTAATACTAGACTCTCACCATTGAGTTATCTTAGTATCAGTTACTTGTTCTGAAGTAAGAACAGTACATTTACACTTTACTCTTTCGGATCCTCATTTATGATCCCCAATATTATTTTCATCTTATGTTTATTCAATAAAACCTTCATATATATTCTTCGTTGTGTTGTTATTGAGTACTACATTGAACTATTGAATACCACCATTTACTGCATATTGAACCTGCTCGGTATGTTCCTGTCAAGCATATTGAAGTCCATCAAACCATATTTGGATTGTTTTACAGACTGTATCAAGGGAACTAAATTATCAGAACCCGGCACAATATTAATATTGTTTGAATATGCAATACGTGTTTTCTAATCTTACTTAATACAGTGTAACTTCCCTCTCAGTTTCGCTTTATCGTTCCCATACAACATGTTTTCAAATTATCCTATGTTTTCTTGCCTCTCCTATCTGTTGACTTACTGTATTTTATAATTTAGCATTTGCAACGATGTGTTTTTACATATCTCGCTTTTTCACTTTTCCTTCCAATTAAGTGTATGGTGATAATAGTAAATAACAAAAGTATTCCGTCTCATCAATTCACCTACTCTTATTATGTCTCTTCACTTTCTCTGTGCACACTGCAATGTTGCATATATCTCTCTTCTACGGCTATTACATTAATCAATGTTCTGCTGAGCTTTCCCAGCGTATACCTCTTTTTCTAGGGGGCATGCAACTTTCAACACACTCCCTACCCTTATTCTACCCAACTTCCTCTCCAAGAGTGAATCGATTTTTCCAGTCTTCCTTCTAATCAAGAAATACGCTGTGGAACTCTCTCCCTCAATATGTCTTTCCCTCATCCCAAAACTTATAGTGTTTCAACCTCTGTATGTCCAGACATTTTGATCTAACGTTCTTATGACAGAGTTGACAAAGAAGGTTTGTGGAATGTATTTAGAAAGTAGACGGTAGGTTAGTGAATGCGGTGCAGAGCATGTATGAGGGTGCAAAGGCGGTATTTGGGCAGTGTGATGAGTAAAGATGAGAGTATGGAGGATGAAGACTTGATAAATGCGAGCAATCAGAGAAAAGAAGAATATATATATATATATATATATATATATATATATATATATATATATATATACAGTATATATATATATATATACATATATACAGTATATATATATATATATATATATATATATATATATATATATATCAAAAATCTAATTGTTTCGAGCTAGATAGAGGTTCAGCCATCAGACGATTCTCAAGTGAGTTATTAACTTAACTATATGAATACCTCGGTTCTTTACATTGGTGTTCTTTGAAAGACAGTTCCAGGGGAGAGGAGTCAGCCTAAATACTGAAGAACGCTAACAGTTGTTTGGTATATAATACAATGATGGGTATCACAAATATTGTTTAGATAACATTACATACACTTTATTTAATAATATATATATATATATATATTTTGTTTTTCAATTTCCAAGTTGTCGCATTTATGGAGAAACTATTCAATCTAATGTTTTGGGGAATTAAGAAGATGAAGATGCACAGTCTTGGAATTCTTAATATGCATACCGGTACTAGTTAACTATTAGTATACAATCTATTATTTCACCCTTGGGGCAAATGGACATTCATTCTTTTTGACCTTGTGGGCTTTTTGTTTTGGTCAAATATTTTTGGTAAATATATGCTTAGCTATTAATTCCACACGTCTATTGAAAACGCATTAATTGAAACACGTGAACAATATTTATGAATATGACTCTTGTAGAGCGTCCAATTAACATACTCTTAATTAGGGATTCGTAAGCCAACCAACTTCACTGGGGAAAAACAAAGAGGGTAAAGCAAATCGCAGTTTGAAAGGCGAGTGACACAAAATATGCTCACTCCAGCCGTGAAATGGCTTTACTAATTTCAACTCCAACCTAAAGTACCATGAGTAAAAACTTGTACCAAAAGTAAACACAAACAAAACGCCTTCGAAAGGCTCTGCCCTCTGTCATATAATGGCTATATGGATATTACCTATTTCTAGTCCGCTTTCATCATCAGAGAATCCGTCCACTTCTGAGGTTTTCTCTTTTATTTTAGTGCAAGTATATTATTCACAAAACAAAAACAAACGGAACCAAGGTACAGTTTTTAAAAGCTACATTAACCTTTAGCATTATGATGACAACAGATAAACTCCAGGCAATAGTAGACAGGAACACCACTTGTAAAACAAAAGACAATACTGGGAAACCATACAATATAACAACAATTCCTGGATCGAGATACAGAACACCGAAGCTTCACTTCTCTTTGGATCAGTCAGCCGGGAGAATGTGTCGATCTTTCTCCTTTCATACAAATATTGTCGTTCCTCGACCCCGTGGAACAATTAGTGTAACTCACTCCACGTTAAAACTCTTTAAGGGAGGTTTTTAGTGTGTTTCCATCAAGCTTGAAATTACACCCCCTTGACCCCCTTTCAATTTGTAAATTTTTCGGTAGAAAAATGTCCCGGCCGAAGGCCGATTCCTCTTAAATTGCAGGTTCGCTATCGCTCGCCAGGAAAAAATTGACACCCAAATGGGACGAAAGGTCTTAAAAGTGACATAAATTGTGTGAAAGTTCTTAAAATCGCCAAACTAATGGGGCGAACGTCTTAAAATCTCAAAAGCAATGGGGCTAAACATGAGGGAGAAGGGGGTAAAGAAAAATATCCCTTAAGTGGAAATCTCCCCTTAAGGAACAACAAATGTCCAGGCAAAAATAGCGCTGTTTACTCATTACAGGGAGGTTACAAAGGTCACAGGGAGATGAATTACAGTCAAACTAGTCTTAATTGAGTCTGATTACAGCGGAATACTGCGACGTTTAGTAATGTCTTGGTCGTGTTACTTGACTTGGGCATCAAACTGATACGTTACTTTAGCTTTTGGACTGCATAATAATGATTACATTTTAATAGTACCTGTACAGTTAAGTGAATTTTTTCCGGCTCAGGTGGTCATCTCCTCTCTCCCCTGTTTTACCAGGAGAAAAACGGTGTTCTGTTGGCTTGAACTCACCCCTCCCCTCCCGCCATCCCCCCTGATTCCTCACACCCGTGTTCCCTTCCACCAGTATTCCCCCCTTCTCTCTCCCCCCACCCCCTCCATCACACACACACACACTTGTCTCTCCCTCCCCAATTCTAAGTTACTGGAACTGTCCATGCTCTTTTAATTTCCTGAACATATATTTAATATAGGTTATGCTGTCATTCAATTTATTATGATTCTAAAGTATGCAAGTAAATATTCATAATATATTCCTTACTACCTATTATTGTATTTGCTTAATGTCAATATTACCCTGCATTCTTTGTATAATTATGAAGGTAATGATAATCAATTTTGACAACATATTCATCCTTTATGTTACGTCTATGTTTAAGAACACAGTCTATGTTAAATAATATATATATATATATATATATATATATATATATATATATATATATATATATACTGTATATATACTGTATATATATATATATATATATATATATATATATATATATATATACATTATATACACACACACACACGAGTTTAATGTAACAGTATCTACTCAATCTTTAAAATACTCTATATATTATTTAGTATATAATATCAAATCAATCCTGCTACTCCGTAGCAGTTGATAACACATTATGCCATGTGCTTCAAATTAGAGATGTGACATAGCCTGATGACCTTATCATTATGTTAGGGATTCAATTAATTTACCTTCATGTGAGAGAGAGAGAGAGAGAGAGAGAGAGAGAGAGAGAGAGAGAGAGAGAGAGAGAGAGAGAGAGATGGAAATTATTCCACCACGCCAGACCTGAAGAGACCATAGCACTACTAGGGTAAGTTAAGATGGGCGCTACCCCACCCGCAAGGTAACGTGTCGGCGGCGGGACTCGAAGCTACAACCCCTGATCACCACGCTACGCCCGCCCCCGGAGAGTGTGTGTGTGTGTGTGTATATATGGCCACATAATCCCTTGTCTATTACTTGCAGATAAAAGGGTAATGTTTGGTTGTTTGTATGTTACTGCTTACATTATCCAGATTAAACAATAAATGTGTTAATTATTAATGGTGACTGGTGCATAACTGGAGTATTTCGTTTTCCTTGTCTTTCTTGCGTTATGTATTTATGCTTGTTTATAATTTGAGTAAGATGATTATTACATTAATGTTTAGTCACCTATGATGCCCCTATCCCATACTGGAGAGCATTAACATTATTACATTAATGTTTAGTCACCTATGATGCCCCTATCCCATACTGGAGAGCATTAACATTATTACATTAATGTTTAGTCACCTATGATGCCCCTATCCCATACTGGAGAGCATTAGCATTATTACATTAATGTTTAGTCACCTATGATGCCCCTATCCCATACTGGAGAGCATTAACATTATTACATTAATGTTTAGTCACCTATGATGCCCCTATCCCATACTGGAGAGCATTAAACATTAATGTTTAGTCACCTATGATGCCCCTATCCCATACTGGAGAGCATTAACATTATTACATTAATGTTTAGTCACCTATGATGCCCCTATCCCATACTGGAGAGCATTAACATTATTACATTAATGTTTAGTCACCTATGATGCCCCTATCCCATACTGGAGAGCATTAACATTATTACATTAATGTTTAGTCACCTATGATGCCCCTATCCCATACTGGAGAGCATTAACATTATTACATTAATGTTTAGTCACCTATGATGCCCCTATCCCATACTGGAGAGCATTAGCATTATTACATTAATGTTTAGTCACCTATGATGCCCCTATCCCATACTGGAGAGCATTAGCATTATTACATTAATGTTTAGTCACCTATGATGCCCCTATCCCATACTGGAGAGCATTAACATTATTACATTAATGTTTAGTCACCTATGATGCCCCTATCCCATACTGGAGAGCATTAACATTATTACATTAATGTTTAGTCACCTATGATGCCCCTATCCCATACTGGAGAGCATTAACATTATTACATTAATGTTTAGTCACCTATGATGCCCCTATCCCATACTGGAGAGCATTAACATTATTACATTAATGTTTAGTCACCTATGATGCCCCTATCCCATACTGGAGAGCATTAACATTATTACATTAATGTTTAGTCACCTATGATGCCCCTATCCCATACTGGAGAGCATTAACATTATTACATTAATTGTTAGTCACCTATGATGCCCCTATCCCATACTGGAGAGCATTAACATTATTACATTAATGTTTAGTCACCTATGATGCCCCTATCCCATACTGGAGAGCATTAGCATTATTACATTAATGTTTAGTCACCTATGATGCCCCTATCCCATACTGGAGAGCATTAACATTAATGTTTAGTCACCTATGATGCCCCTATCCCATACTGGAGAGCATTAACATTATTACATTAATGTTTAGTCACCTATGATGCCCCTATCCCATACTGGAGAGCATTAACATTATTACATTAATGTTTAGTCACCTATGATGCCCCTATCCCATACTGGAGAGCATTAACATTATTACATTAATGTTTAGTCACCTATGATGCCCCTATCCCATACTGGAGAGCATTAACATTAATGTTTAGTCACCTATGATGCCCCTATCCCATACTGGAGAGCATTAACTTTAATGTTTAGTCACCTATGATGCCCCTATCCCATACTGGAGAGCATTAACATTCACAATTCTACAACGAAGGAAGACCATCTCGTATTCGTTATGCTCGTTTAATATTTATGGGTCATAATAATCCAAGTATGATTAACAAGTAATAACTGCACACACAACTTTCCTTAGAACTAATATATGAGGATTTCTTAACATCGGCGTATACGCGTGTGTGTTCGTGTGTGTGTGGAATGGGGGGGGGGGGGATTCTGCCATGGCCTTCCCCTGTGTCTCTGTACTGTTTGTTTTTATTATTACCTTAGCAACTTGAACCATCGTCTATCTTTGACCTCTGGAAACAATCTACATTATTTGTTTTCTCTCTCTCTCTCTCTCTCTCTCTCTCTCTCTCTCTCTCGACAATATGAACTGTAGTAAGTACTTCACTATCGACCAATCTAATTACACGCGGGGAAACGGTTGCAAAATTATTGGTAAATCTTTTAACTCGCACGAATCTAAGAATTTCTTCTTCATCGAGTTGTCAACTTGTGGAATGGGCTTCCCCGAGACGTTATAGACTGCAGCACCGTTGATTCATTTAAATTCCGCCTAGACAAATATCTCGCATCAAACCCGCGACTGACTGCGTTTGTAAATGAATAAGTTTATCCTCCCCTCAGTTACTAACCCATATGTCCCCTACTAACTTCCTAGTCCTGCCACGTTAGTGGCAGGGCAGTAGTTCCCTTTCCAATGTTCCCTTACCCCCTCTAAACCACTGTTTGGACACTTGATCCTCAGTGTTTTGGAGGACAAGCAGCCTAGAAGGGTCACTATATCTGTTGTTGCTTGATTTCCTTTGTACTCCTTTGTACTCTCTCTCTCTCTCTCTCTCTCTCTCTCTCGTGTGCGCTTCATTGATCTTTTCATCAATTTGGTAGCCAACGACCATTATAGATTTAAGGTCGGAATGCCTATTAAGAACTGCAACGTTTGTGATGTATCAGGAAAAGGACATTTGTATTTTAATTAGGCCTATAGCAGCAAGGACAAATTATGAACTACCGTAAGGTAATTCACTTGATAACACTAAAATAATACGAACCTTTCATTTGGTGCTATCTATGACTCACTGACTTGTTCCCAAAATTGTCTTGCTTCCTCGCTAGTTTCGATATGCATGCAGTTATGTGGCAAAGTGCGTTCCCTGATTGTTAGGTTTTTGGTAATATCTAACAAGTTACTGATCGCCATCTCGCACGATTATAAAGAAAGATAACATTGCACTTAGTCACGACACAAACATGCGAACAGCAAGCGTCATTTGTTACCCAGTTATGAAAACAATACTTAGTTAAGGTTAAATATAATTGAATTCCAAGAATGAGACAGAATGAATACATAACAATAAATTAGAATTAATGCACAACGGACATTTGTAAAGCTGAAGTTATAATTTAAATGGGAGAATGCAATTAAACAATTTTGGTGATAGAAGTTACTTTCGAATATATAGGATTCCTCATATTAACTGTCTTCGTAGCGCAATGGATAAATTCACTGAATTTCGGTGTGAGCATCCTAGGTTCGAATCCCTGGACTGCCACATGTATTTGTTGATTTAATTAATTGAGTTTAGGAGTAAAATCGGTTGATGGAGGTAACATAATAATTATTCAGTAGATCCGGAATTACAAATTCCAAGATTTTAAAGCATATGAGATACAAAATATCCACTTAGTAGCATGTGAAATCATTACATGAAACAGGTTAACATTTAAGGTATCCGTTTAATCTTATTTCATTTCCTTTTCTTACATAACTTAATTGTATCCAAACTATTTTGGTTTTTGTTTTTCAACTAAGTCAATCATGCTTTTTCCACTTGCCCACTCTTAAGTCTTCATTCCATAATGACCACTGCACATTTGCTTATTTGTTACCTCCGCCAACGAAGTTCGGGAGGTATTGTTTTGCCTTTGTTTGTCTGTCTGTTTGTCTGCCTGTAAACCAGTTCTCAAAAGTTATGAACCGATGTTTACGAAATTTGGTGGCCGGATAGGATATGCACCAAGTAAGAAGTGATTCAGTTTAAGAGGTGATCGGTAAAGAGCATACCTCCGCCAGCATACGCGGCTCACAGAGTTATGAACCAATGTTCTCGAAATTTGGTGAGCAGATAGGATATGCGCCAATGACGAAGTCATTACATCAAGGGGGCGGTTGGTAGAGCGCATACCTCCGCCAGCGGCAGCGGAGGTATGCGCTCTCCCGAGTGCCCCTCTAGTTATTTTTGTAATTTAATGGACATTCTTCTAGCTGTTCTACCGTTTATCGGTTTATTACATTCTATACATGCCTACAATATTCATTTTTATTTATAATTTATGACTTCGTACCGCTTTTCGCGTAACATTTCCTATTTTTTTTTTATGCAAATGTCTTCGTATTGTTTTTATTACTCGTCCTTATTCTTTTCTGTCCATTGGTTGGCCTTACGATAGTTTCTGTAATTATGTTTTTCCTTTGTCTTGTGCGTTTCTCTTCTTCATCCAATCTCATGAGTTGCCTCCTGTCTATTAATCATAATTTACTTCACCCCAATTCGTTTTCCCTAGCTTGTTTTATTTTTGTTTCCCACCTATTACCCTGGCCTTAGGTGACTTCCCATATTTTCATATATAATATACCCTATTATTGGGTTTGTATGTGTGGTTATGTTATTTGCATTAAGTAAGCTTTACTACCTATTGTGCACTTTGGTATGCATGACCTGCTTAAATGCATCTATTATGTTAAGTCATAATTATTTTGTTTATAGTCTCCCCCCCCCCCTCATTAACCCTTTCACGCTCATATGACGCAGAGGTTGCCAGATTAGCAATAGGAAATAGAGTTCTCTCAATCTTATAATTACCTCTCCAAAATTAGTTTTCTGCCCACAGCTAACTCAAAGACAACTGCAGAGGTTGAAGTAACTAAACTAAAGGTTTCTAAATACCCCTGCTGGTAACAAAGGCTTTAAAGTATCTCTAATAGGCTCAAAATCGCGTCTTATGTCGGAGAGGGTTAATTGAAGAAACGTATCCGGCATTGTCCTTAGTTTATTTAAGACTGCTTATTGCAAGGTTACAAAGTATGATCAATAAGTCCTATAAGGGAGTTTATAAAGGAGACAATAAGGAATTACCGAATTATTAGTAAATCTGTACTAATGATTTCGCATGATTAACATCAGTTTCATTTCATTTGGTATTACGATCAAGTGTTGTATTTTCCTTAAAATGCATTGGAGCCTATGAATTGGATCTACAAGAAATTTGCTTTATTTGACCCAATCGTTCATTTGTATATTTCCATATTAGTTTGCTTATATGTTTTATATACAATTACTTCTTACAATATCTGTCTATCAATATCTTTCCATGTCAGTCTTTGATTATTTAACTAACAGTCAATATTGGTGATTTAGTACCAATCACTCAATTTCAACATTAACATTTAAATGTTTATATCACATATCTGTATTGTCTATATAACTCTCTCGGTTTATATTTCTGTGTATTTACCTTCTGTATATAATTATGGCTGTGTATGTGGGTGTGCTTGAATTATTGTTGTCTATTGTTTGCAAAAGATGATATCACAACCGGTATGCTGTTGTATTGTATGTATTTTTATTTCAATTAACTAAAATTGTGTAACTGCATTAATCATGCACAAAACATTGTTTTAATTGTGTATTGGAAACTTAGTATACTACAGAATACATTTGAGCCAAAAGATGTGTTTGTAATTATTCATCTTCACACTTGGATACATGCAATACAAATAAACCTCTTCAATAGGACGATGCCTTTATGGATTTCATGTTGGCCATCACTAACCGAATTAATTCAAGTTAGGAAGCACATGTGAGAGTCAGAGGGTTACCTGATTTCGCGTTTACACCTTTGATTCGTAAAGGTCCTTCCTAACCTGAGTACAATCTTCTAATGATAGCCTGGCTGTAGTGGAAGGTTTTAAAGTGTTTATTGAGAAAGAAGGGGTATTTACGGTCACGTGTAAATAAATGTTGCAAGATTTACAATAAAACAAGTAAACAACAAAAAACAGCTAAGGGTAAAGAACGTTACATGACGGGTGAGTGGGGGAGGGAGAGAGAAAGTGTTGGGGGTAAAGGGAGGGAAGAAATTGGAGAGTGGGGGATTCCGGTAGTTTGTGTAAGGATACCAACATTACCAAATAATCCCTTCCTGCCTGGGAGGGTGGATGGTGGGAGTACCCTGTGGCACTTCCTTTGGAGACCACTGTACATTTCCTCATTTGCAATTGAATTTCATCTGTACATATATGTTTTTTTATAATAATCTTCTAGCGTGGTATGCAATGTTATGGTAATACAACTATTTAGTGTTATGTAGTTAGTTTACCATATATAAATAATGAACTGATATTGATTTTTGTATGTGTTTGAAGGAGACAAAAGGCAAAGCTGCCTGTAACAAGTGTCCCCCTCCAAGGTTGGTTGAAAGAGCCAAAATCAAGGTGCGTTACAGGTAATTCAGGTATGTTGGAAACAAGTATGGTGTGCTTGTTAAATGTAGTGAAGTGAATAGGAGGAGGATGTGTGTGTGATAATTAGCCGGATTGCTCTCTGTGTAGGTGAGGCACCCATATAAACAGTGGGGAAAGCCTGGCAAATTAAACCGGATTTCCAGCAACTCTTTATCATATGCCTAGCCTCCCCTTGGTACTGCCCTACTCGATTTGTGCGTACAATATGGTGAGAGGCCCATCTTAACCCTTGTCTAGCGGGGTGATTTGGGCTATTTTGGGCATATTCAGGCCCTTCTGAATGATCAATCAAGTATCTGCATGAAAAGAAATGTATTCAGCAAAAAACTAGGCGCTAAAAGCTTCAAAATGAGACCAGAACGAGCTACGTAGTACTCGTGGTTCTCATGCAGTGGTGCCACCAACATGGGAGTTTAGCGTATAGCGGTATATTTTTCCCAGCTATGCTCACTACTGGCTACACTGCCGGCCTCTCGAGAACACAGGGAGCGTGAGTCAGTGGGTGGCGGTAAGCCCTGGGTGTCGGACGTGTGGCCTGCTGCGCTCCCGGCCATTTGCACTCGATTTTAACCCTTTAAAAGCCTTAATATTGCTCCTAACTTGCTGCAAATTGGTGCACGACTTAAGTCGAGCGCTGCTCTTTAAGGGTTAATGTACAAGGTTGGTGTTTGTTGTTGTGGTTGATCATGGGAAGCTCCTATGCTCTCCGGTGAATGTATTTAGCGAATATCTTACTATATTAAATAGTATCGTGAACTGGAGCAAACATTCCGACGTATATAGCCTATGGTGTATGTACTATGTTGTTATACGATGGTGTCTGATTTGGATGATGAAAGAAGTTTAGTTGTACTGTTTATAGGTGGAGAGGGTGAATTTATAGTAGAGGTGGGTGGTTGGTGAATGATTTAGGTTGGTTAAGTTATGGGTGTTGGCAAAAGAGTGGTAGAGGTGGATGCATGTGTTTGTATGAATGGTTTAGGTAATCGTGAGGGAAAATTAGGGGAAGATTCAATGGTATTTGGAATGAGGGAAAGTGAAGAGAAAGTTGTTTGAGAGTGAGGTGATGTAAAAAGTGTGGGAAGTTCAGAATTGGGCGGTGGTGGAGAAAGTGGTGGGGAGGAGGGGCTTAGATGGTGGCGGGAGGTGCTTAGGAATGTCAGGGTCAGGTGGTTTAGCGCGGAAGGAGTCAGATGTTATTGTTGTTGTTGAGGTAGAGGGGAAAGATAAATTTAATGGTGGAATGGTTTTTAAGGGAGAAGGAAGATTAGCTGGTTTGTTAAAGTATAAGAAAGTTTAGGTGAGGTAGAAGTAGAAGGTATATGAATGAGTTTAGTGGTAACTGTAGAGCGTTTTAAGGGAGACGTAGGGGTAGATGTGGTGTTGGAAGAGGGATGTGAGAGAGTGGTAGACGTAGAGGTAGAGGGTTTCATGATTGGCTTTGGTAGGTGTGAGGGAAGATGTTTTTTAGGTAGAGTAGGTGGTGAATCAGTAGAGGGACTAAGTGAAAGGGAAGAAGGGAAAGCATAGGAAGGTCAACTTCGGACGAGGTAGAAGTGTGGCGAGTACTAGTGGCGAGGGTGGGCGGGGCCAAGGTGGTGCCTGGAGTGAGAGTAGTGGGGTGGTGGTGGTGGTGATGTGACGTAGAGGGAGAAGGAAGGGGAAAGATAGTGGGTAAGTTATCAATAAAGTAGGTGTGTGATTTTCGCATAACCCAAAAAACAAAAATGCATACGCAACTCCGCGACCTTTAATTCTGCAAGTAGTATTGCATCTCTTAGGTAAAATCGATGTATATACAGTATACAGTATATATATATATATATATATCGCAAATACACATAAGCTGCTAAATGTGTTTATACTCATAGCCGGACTTGAACCACCGACAGTCAGAACAAGTGCCCACACTTTAATCCACTATACCACAGTGTGATAGAGGATACTTGTGTGTAGTGGATTAAAGCATGGACACTCGTCCTGACTGTTGGTGGTTCATGTCCGCCTGGGAGTATATATATATATATATATATAATTACATTTATGATCACATTGAATCTTGACCATCGGAATATTTACCTATAATAAGGTCAGCGTAACAATATTTTGTAGCATTTTGAATATGGTGTTATGCAAATTTATAATATAATATAAGAAAGAAATAGTGAACATAATCTGTGACCTACACCATTCACCTTGACCTTTGAATAACAAAAATACAAAACTTGGACAATCGTTGCATTGACCAACCAAATTTGCCAGCAAAATTTGGTGATAATACCAGTTCAGTATAGTTCTGTCGGTTTCATTTCATACTGGATATTAAGACAATGTTATTTAGTTTATGAAGGGCCTCCATAAAATTAGCAGGCTTTCAACTATCTTAACCCTCTTTACTACCACAGCTCCTTCATAAGCTCAACAAAATTGTCTAATTATAGCTAGAATACAATACAAACAATATGTCACCGGTACACAAATGGTTAAACAGTCTAGGAAGAGTTTAAAGAAAATTATTAACACTCTTCTTTTGTTCTTTGACCTTGACCTTTAACCGTAAGTATTATAATATACTGTATATATATACTGTATGATTGAAATATATGTTATTTAAGTAAAATGCAACCAGCAGTTGTCAGCTAATCGAAAATTGAGTATTTGTGTATGATGAAGGTTAACTTATGATCTTGGCCTGTTACCTTGACCTATATGTAGGATTATATTTTTGTTTGCTTTAATGTAACCCTAGAAAATCAAATAAGTGTGTCAAATTTCATTAAAGAGCATCAGTTAGTTTCAGAGGTATTAAAGGAATAGTTGACCTTGACCTTTGACCTTCATATTGACCTTCATGATGTAGGAAAATTTAACATTTTAGTTTTCCCTTAAAGCACAACTGTCTCAACTAATTTTAAGTTTACATGAATAGTAAAGAAATTAGCATTTGCCCTTATATTTGATGTTGACCTGTGACCTTGACCTATCAAATGGAATTATAAAGAAATTAGTATTTGACCTTAAATTGGACGTCGACCTGTGACCTTGACCTATCAAATGGAACTATGTTTATTTTTGTATGACCTTGCTCTAGGCATTCCGAATATGCATGATATGCCTAATGAGAATCTTACATACTACATACATCTTAAATACATCTACATATATCTTACATACATCTTAAATACTAATAAAAATCATATTTCGACCTTTAACCTTGACCTTTGACCTTGACCTTCGATCTTAGAATTTCTTATCAAGGATTTAGTTTGCTGAACAGCAATGTTCGTATTAATTAGCATTATAAATATGGTGTAATTCGCATAAAAACTGATTGATTACAAATAGAGATCATATACTGTGACCTTGACCTTTGACCTTTGACTATAAATAAAATAATTGTTTGGATGGTCGTTGCATTGACCAACTAAATTTGCCTATATAATTTGATGACAATACATTAAACAGTCAAGGAGGAATTTAGGGAAAATTACAAATACTCTTGTTTTCACCTTGACCTCCGACCTTAACTACAGTATTACAACACTTATGTGATATTTGAGTAATAAGCCATAACACAGTCAGTTTCTAAAATTTGAGTAATCGTGTTTATTAAATAATAAAAGTTGACCTTTGAACTTGACCTGTGACCTTGACCTTTAGTTATAATTACATTTTTGCTTGCATTGACATTGCCCATGAAAATAAAATATGCATGCCTAATTTCATTAAAACTCATCAGTTAGTTTCATATATGTCAATTGAATAGTTGACCTTGACCTTTATATATCTCAACATTTATTATTTTCCTTTTAACTTAATGTGCAACCAAATGTTGTGAAGTTTGCATGAAAGGTAAAGAAAATAGCATATTTACCTTTTACTTGACCTTGAGCTGTGACCTTGACTTTTCAAAGGGAATTTAATGGTTTATTGTATGACCTTGGCCAAGGTATTCCGAATATACATGGTAAGCCTAGTGAGAATCTAACAGTAATTATAAAAATACTAGTAAAAATCCTATTTTGACCTTTGACCTTGAACTTTGACCTTACCCTTTGGAATATGTATCTAAAATTTGTGCACTACGATATCAAGGTTACCAGTGATGTGTATGGTGAAAATGAAGACATTTGAATAAAAACTAAAAATAAATAGTATACGTTGACCTTTCGCCTTGACCTTTATGTAAGAGTAAAAAAAAATGTTTCATCTATATTGCCTAGGAAAATCAAATAAGCATGACTAACTTCATTAAAACCTATCAGTTAGTTTCATATATATTTATAGAATAGTTGACCTTGACTTTTGACCTTGACCTTCATGATGTGTCTCAACATTTATCATTTTCCTTTTCATTTAAAGTGCAACTATATCGCCAAATTTTGTGAAGTTTGAATGAAAAGTAATGAAATTAGCATATTGACCTTTTATATGACCTTGACCTGTGAACTTGACCTTTCATATGGAATTGTATAGTTTCTTGTATGACCTTGTCCTAAGTATTCCGAATATACATGGTAAGTCTAGTGCAAATCTAACAGTTAATTATTATGTTCTCTCCACTAACCAACTCCACTCCCAAACTCGATTAATGAAATTAAAAAACACATGTGGCAGTCCGGGGATTCGAACCCAAGACGCGCACACCGAAAATCAACACACTTATGCATTGCACCACGAAGACAGTTAAAGAATGCTGCACAAGCCTACGATTTATTATGCAGTTTCGAATCCTGCATACCAATCTTAGCATATACATATAAGAAATACTAGTAAACACAATATTTTGACCTTTGACCTTACCCTTCCGATTATTTATCTAAAATTTGGTCAATAAGATATCGAAGTTACCAGTAACTTGTATAGTGAAAATGAAGAAATTTGAGTAAAAACTAAGACACATGAAATATCAACCTTATTTTTAACCTTGACCTTTGACCTTAACCTTTAAAATGAATTGAAAATTTCTTGTTCACTAACCTTTGCATTGATCAAATGAATATACTTGTGAAATTTGGTGAAAATCCAACAAACTGTCTAGGAGGAGTTTCCGGACGGATGACGGCGGACGACGATGACGATGACGACGACGGACGACGACAGACAAGCTGACTGATGGTGCACAGTGTACGGGCGGGATCTGTGTGCGTGATACCACTCTGCTTCGCAGAGTTGATAACTGGAATAGGTGTATGTGGTAGAATGGGGAGAGGGATTATGGGGGAGAATTGGGGAAGTGGGCAATGACTCTGTGAGAGAAAGGTTTTGATAATTATTAACAGGGCATGCTGTATTATCAACTGGGTAAGCTAGCATGGATAAATTATTGATTATAGGTGGGAATTGGCATACATGGCTGTCTGTATAGGTGCATGATTTTCCATACTGCCTTGTCTCACGCAGAGCACAGGCACGACAAGTTTTTATGACGGATTTTGCGGTAGCGTAGGGTTTGGAGGTCCAGTACATCTCGTGAAATTTCTTAAGGAGTTTTGCGAGACCTAGATGAATACCGACATGGGAGCGGAGAGACCACATGATGTCTTTGGCTGTGTCGTAGCTTAGGACAGTTTTGCGTTGTTGAGCATTGTTGGTGAGGGGTTGGTCTGAGATGGTAGCTATTTTGATTTGGTGGAGTTTTGAATTGGTGAGGGGTTGATCTGAGATGGTAGCTATTTTGATTTGGTGGAGTTTTAAATTCCGGAGGCTTGGGGTGAAAGTTAATTTTTCTGATGAAGTTGGCCTGATAGGTATCCACTGTTTGTGGTGAGGTGGTAGCGTATCAGTTTGCTTTGACAAGGTTTGAGAAGTTTTGATGGTGCGAACTGGGTTGAGGAATTTAGGCTCGCTGGGGGAAGTAATTTTAGATGGCCCAAGGTCGAAAGTTAGCACTCTGTGTGCGTAGTTGACGGAAGCACATAAGGTGGTTAATAGATCTAATCCTAAATAGCCATTATACTCGGTCCCACCAGATGGACAAATAATGAATGGGTGGTGGTGGCCGTGATTTGGAAGGTTAGTGGCTACATAGAGGGGATCTGTCTGTCACTGATTAGGAATTAGGGCATTATTAGAGTCAACTGAAACAATGGGGGATTGTTGAAGAGGCCCAAAAGTGGCCTGGTGTTGGTTATAGTAAGAGGAGAAAAAATAAACGGGATGAGCCAGTGGCAATACAAAATCGTGATTTAACACCTTGAATTGTTAGGTGATGATCAATGGGGAGTTTATCTGTGATTGTCCCATCACGAGCCCCCACCGATTTCGTGACAGGTGGGCGGGGGCGGATTAAAAATCAAGCTTATATTGAGTGATGTATGAGTCCTCCATGTGCACAGTTTCTTCAGGGGCGTTGTAGGTTCCTGCAGTTCCGTCTTCAAGGATGGTGGCAACTCGTTGTGGCTTAATCCAGGGGATTTGTCTCCAGAATTTTGGTAGCTTAGGACGACTATCCACCAACTCAGAACAAATATTTCTTGAGGGAAACCAGAGGGCATTTTTGGCTGCATGGTTTCCAATCAGAATGTCGGACTATGGCCCAATCTTCAATCTTCTCTGAGGAACAGGGGTACGCAGATGCTGACGAAGGCGTTGAAGAAAGCCGAGGTTGAATGTTGGCACGGTTAATGGCGGCGATCTTGTCACTTTCCTGACTCTTTCTCAAGGCCAAGAGACGCCGAACCAGTGGCATGTCCTCGTCATAACCCTTGAGTTCTGAAATTGCGAAGTGATCTCGCACTGACATGGGTAATATTCTCAACAGCGCATTAAACACACTTTCTTTTTCATTTGACAGCAGTATCAGTGGGAAATGCTGTCACTACCAGTTGATTCAACTGACTGATAGTGTGATATAAGTTTCCTGTAAACTTCACACTATGAAACTGCTGATTTGTGATTATCTTCCAGAGAGAAAGGTTAATGGCTGCCTTGATATAGTTTTCAAATTGAGCCCAGGTCAATTGTGGACCATCACGCACGTAACCTGATACGAGGGACATATGCCTGACTAACTTCATCACAATAGTTTGAATTTTAGACTTATCATCGTCCTTAACCCTTAACTGGCGGCACCCGGCTATTGTCGAGTTAAATAAATGTGGCCTATGTGGCGGGTCCCGGCTATTGTCCATTGCAATTTTGAGCACGTAATGTGCTCTGAGAGAGAGCGGAGCAGTGGGAGGAGCGTAGGTTACCTCATGACCGCTCACCACGGTGGCCGTGGAGCTACTGAGCTGTACTCCTTTGTACTCCACCCTCTCTCACTCGTTTCACATGTAATAATGTAAGAAAATTACCGTATTTTACTGATTTTGCCCTTCGGTTGCACGATCGTTTCAAGACAATCAGTGATCGTAGAAGGATGGTTCTGGTGCCATTGGAAAGCTGAATTAACGCCCTTTCAGGGATGCATACTTGTATTACGCTCTGGCTCTTGTTTATGCATGAAAACGAGCACGGAAACAAGCTCGTTTACGGTAAAACCCCCCGCTGGGCGGCACATAAAATATACTCCTCCACCCGCTCTTACGGTGTTAAATACAATGGCAAGGACTCATTTCACAACTTCAGATATGTAGCAATACCGTGATCTTGCTTAAAATAAATAATTTCAAGCGATTTACCAGCCATGATGATTTGTGGTATTGGGGCAGTTTGAGCTAATTTATAAATCAAAGTCGCTATTCCGTATTGAGACACCGGTGCCGCCAGTGTTATGCGACGCTATAATTTAGCACGCTTTATACCAGTTCGATATTTCCACCGTAGGAAAGCTCAGAACTATACACTCAACGGGAACACAGCTGACTATAATATATAAACCTTATATCAATCAATCACCACCAATGTCACAGAATGCACAGTTTTGGTACACAAGTTTTATTTCCTTATTAGGCCAGGTTACAAAGCAAGACAATAAGATTGAGTCTCATCTATGTTAAATGAGCTCCATGTAATTAATAATAATAATACAGTCAGTATAAATATTCCCGATTAATATACTGGCAGGAAATGAATAATATGCAATTGCAAAATAGTATCAATGAAGCATAGAAGATAACTATGTAAATATAGTATAAATAAACACAGAGAGGTTAGTCGCAAATCACAATAACCGATATCCTGAAAGTAAATAGCAAACGCGAGGTAGCGAGAGAAGCGAGGTAAGTATACAATACTGCGCATACACACACAGAGTGACAAAGTTATATGTAAATTAGGATATCCGTTGAGAAGTGAATAACTTGACGTTAATTCAACATACGATAAGATATAAATTCAGTTAGTAAATAATACATTATAATAGCCTGTGTGCCGGGCTGAAAATTTCGCCGTGATATTGACAGGAGTTTACATTCAACTCAAAATAAGGCTTAAACTGAGTTTGAAGTCAGCATAATCTTTACAATAGTGTAACTAAGAAACTGATAAATAAACACTCTCTGTGAACACTTATACATGCAATCGTGTACCCAGCTAATATAAACACATAGAATAAGATCTGATTGAGTGTTCACTGGTATTTACGTATATTGTGCATGTATATTTCCTGAACGAATATACAGTATATGAGCTTGAAGTGACGGGGTGGCAAGATTGCAAACATCAAAGTAAGGAGGGAACGAAGAAGGACAAGTTTACCCGAGCACCCCATGACCTCAGGAACTTCCCAGACTCTATGGGACACGGGACATCTAGGACAATCAACCCAGGAAAAGGGAAATCCTAATGTCCTATCACGGCCGCGGTTTTAAAACACACCCGCCAATCGCCAGGCACCATTTGTTCAGACCCCGGATTTGCAGTATAACGATAAAATGTTTATGCAAATAAAACACCAAAGGCCTGAATGCTACCGGAACAAATGGAACTAAGGAGGCCTATAAATTATGATGGGCCTGGAGAACCATCTAACCTAATAGTAGAAGACAACATAAGCGAACTATTACCAAGTTTGCCAAAGAGCTTCAATTATGAAGTAATCAATTTAATCATTATCACATGTATACTAGGCTATGTAACGAATACCTAAGTGTTGAATAAAATAGCTATTGTATGTATGTACCTAATAATAATTTCCATGTATGAATTAGTTAAGTATAAATCATCACAAACTTGATCACAACGTATTACAATATCCTTTTTGCCTTGAATTCCTATAAGTAAGATGCAAGAATTAAGTCGAACATAGCCTCAACGAAATATAGGAAAAGGAAGCAAACAACCACGGGGGTAATGTCCTTAACTCTGAATTAGAATGGGACATCTAACAGCAGTGGAACAATTGTCTTGCCTTCCCCCCTGCCCTGAGAGCTCGCAGAACCTGCTGTGTGCCTTCTGAAGTCCGGATCCTGAAGTCCTGATTGTGAGAAGCAGTTCATCCTGAAGTGCTGCCCTGTGGACCTACGTTCTTCCTGAAGTGCTGCCCTGTGGACCTACGTTCAACGTCGGTCAGACTTTCTCTCAGCTTTTACCCTCCTCTATTACCCTAAGTGTTTTTGAGTATCTTACATTGTGATTATTGATGTGAAGGTAAGATTAAAGTATGTGAATATTGCAGTGCTTAATTATTTAGAGATCTGTGTCCAAGATCCTTCTCCATTGCGTATGTGTTAATTTCTCAGAGTTTGTAGTAATTGTTATCTAGATCTGTGCCTAAGATCTAAGTGTTCAATATTGATATTTACTTCCTAGAACGTACTACGCATACGTTACATACGTGTGTTCATTAAAAACATGTAGCTCAATACTCACAGATTTTCCTTGTATATGTCCAATTCTATTATGTATGTTACCAGTTGAAGTCGAAGTCTATAAAATGTAATTATTCCCTTCTCAAAATAAGAACCTGCTACCTAGAACCTACGCTCAATTTCATATATTGTTTATCTCAGTTCCCCCTCATGAAGAATTGTTATTGATTATTATATATACCTTCTTCCCGAACTTCTAAATCTACGCTCGTTTGTTTAAGCGTGATTTCCATTACTGTATGAACCGTATTTATGTTCATTTATTATTGATGTAGATAATTTTGATTCTTATCGTCTAGGAATTCTAGTCTTGCATTAGATCGATTATCTAATTATTCATCAATCCGAATACACCGCTTATTTGTGTGAATTCTTACAAGACTCTGTTAACTCGTTCACATATCTTATTATACCTTTTCAGGTATTTCATTTAGTACAAATTAGTCGTGTATGCCATTTTACTGATAATTAATATTGTACTTAATTATTCGTATGCGCTGATTTTATATAAAGCATTCTTCAGTGTTGTTTAACTACTCTAGTTCTGTAACTGTACTGTTTATCTATTTTCGCTTAACACTCCACGAGCGGCTAGGTCGGTAACTTCTACTACCTGCCAAGCAGGGGGTTTTACCCTAAACGACCTTGTTTCTGTGCTTCTTTTCATGCATAAATTAGAGCCAGAGCGTAATACAATTATGTATCCCTGAATGGGCGATAATTGAGCTATCCAATGGCACCAGAACCATCCTTCTACGACCACGCGTTCTCTTGCAACGATCGTGCAACCGAAGGGCTAAATCGCTAAAATACGGTATTTTCCTTACATAATTCCCTGTGTAGCGAGGCAGTGAGTGTGGGTGTGTGTGGAGTAGGGCCCAGTGCTGGCGTGAGAGCCGTGCCGAACGGTCAGAGCCGACCTACGCTCCTCCCACCGCTCGTCTCTCTCTCAGAGCCAAATATTGCTCAGAATTGCACACCGCCTTAAGTCGGTCCCCGCCACATAGTCCTTTCTTCTCTAGCCCGACTTAACTCCACCCCCGCCAGACAAGGGTTAAGAGATAGTGATCCTTGATTGATTCATAATCATAGAGTAAATATTACATCTTACGTATTACGTATCTTATTACGTATTGAGAGATCAGGAGCCTATGACAAGAAGAAATAAATATATCAACCCTTCTGCCTTAAATAAATTACATGTGTATAAATTACATGCGTGTGTTCATTGAGTTTTGTAGCACCTACTTGAATACCTATTTCTGTGATTAAGAACGTGTTAGATGTGTTCCTGTTGAGGAAATTTACAGACTATAAATCAATATCTGGATTTTAGTGCAGACTTGATAACGAGATATAAATATTATATCCCGGCATAACACTGGCGGCAGCGGTGTCTCGATATGGCATATCAACACGAGTGTTCTTATGGTAAAAAATGTGTTTTCTTGGTATTCAAATAAAGTGTTCGCATAATTCAGCATGGCAGCAATTAAATATCTTGACATCCTGGCGTTCAAGCCTGAGGACTATGATATATACACATATATGGAAATAGTCAAACCAGTCCTGGACATTATGTTCGGAAAGGAGGACGCTTCCAAGATTCATACTATTGTGGTAAACCTAGGGAAGTATGCAACTAAAGTGTCAGGGTATGTGCACGATAATATGCCGGGGTTAACCTGGGCACAGTTCGAAGTCTATGTGAAAACTGAAATTCAGATAGCTTTAACAGCGTTCCCAGAAGAAACCACGGCGCAGAGGAAGAAGATAATATTCAAGGCACTTGCGAGAATTTTGCCTGACCCAGTGGCCGATCACTTCTCGATAGTCGAGGCAACCAATTATGACGCGGATCTGCCTGTGATCCGAAGAATCATGGCACTACGGAAGCCCAGGGAACAAACTAAGATTGCAGTGATTAGCAAAGTCACTACTCATCCAGTCACCAACACAGCTCCCATCAGTGGTCCAGTAGCTCCTCGTGCAAATGACAAATCTGAAGATTGGATTCGACCGGATTCGACCAGCGGATTGGAAACCATGTTCTGGACCCTGCATGCTTAGGTCATTAACCCCTAACTGTCGGCGCACAACATAAGTCGAGTATAATAAATCTGGACTATCTGGCGGCGCGCGACATAGGTCGTGTGGCAATTTCAGCACGTAATGTTGCTGAGAGAGAGAGACAAGTGGTGGCAGGAGAGTAGCGAGCGTATGACTGCTCCAGACCACCGCGGCGAACCTACTGACACGAATCCCACCTCCTCCCTCCCTCTCTCACTCGCTACATACTGAATTGTATGGGGAAAGAACCGAATTACATGCTTTTTGCACTCGTGTTGCGCGGTTGGTCATAAAAGGATCGTTATGGTGTCATTGGAAAGCTCTATTTATGCCCTTTCAGGGATAGATACTTGTTTTACGCTCTGGGTCTTATTTAGGCATGAAAATGATCACGTAAACAGCCCTATTTTGGCTAAAAACACCCCGCTGGTGGCTACATATTTTATACCGCCTAGGCCGCTCTTTAGGTGTTAATTTAATGAATTGACCAGGAAGAGGACCAGAGCTCCAAGTTGGTGGGCACAGATTCCCTGGATCAAACTGCGTCAGATTGCAACCATGATCGAAGACGGGATGGCAGGCATAGAAGAAAAAATCGCAGAAGGAGCTGAACAATAGCAGCCTGAAACCCTAGAACCATAAACACTGGATTCTTAGGCTACACCCCCAAACAAATAGTCGTAACCATGGCGGGGGCTCATGACGGGACATCGGATGATGGTCTTCTGGTGTACAAGAAAATAACACTGAATGGGGTGAAAGTTCGACTTCTTATAGATACGGGGGCTTCCCGATCTTGCCTGTTCCTTCCTTTCTTTCGAAAGCATAAAAATGTTTTCAGACAAATGCAATCTTCCTCCATTATCCTCGTAAGTGCAAACGATCAAGTTATTCCCAATCTTGGTAAAACTCTTCCACTCTATGTAAACACCCCTCTCCTAAATCACAGAGTTAATCATTCGTTCGTGATACATAATCCCAGTGAGACTAAATACGATGGTTATTTATGCCTCGACCTTCTTATATCCTTGAGTGCCTCAATAGATTGTAGGCACCGAACTTTAACTTTTAATCCACCTTCCAAACCTGAAAAAAAAGCCCTCCATTGATACAATTAAGCAGCTCAAATCACAGACTTTGCTTACCTCTCTTCCCGTCACTGCTGCAACCCAAAGTAATGAACAAATTCTCCCCCTCCCACCTCATATCATCTCTCAAGCAATTATGTCTACCACCATAACAGTACCTCCACATCATGAGAAATGGATACCTTTAGTACCCACCATAGAAGGAGATGTCCTTATGACCCCACACCTCCAAAGCCCTTTCAATGGGGTATGCCTAACCGCTTCTAGCCTGCTACCAAATCAATTAAATTGCATCAAAATAGCAAACATCTCTGACAAACTAATCACCTTGCCAAAAGGACTTGCCATTGGCGAACTTGAAATGTATTCTGAAGAACTGTCTGTCCCAACAGATTCTTCCCCTCCATATAAAAATCCTCTCCCTGATAGTCCTACCAATCTCACTCTTGACCATCAAACTGACCTCTGAAACCTCCTCATTTCCTATCAAGATATTTTCGCTACGTCTATTCGTGATATGGGGAAAACAGAGATGTTACATCACCCCATTCATACCGTAGGGCGGCCCATTAAACAGCCCATCCGGAGGAAAAACCCTATCCAACGACAAGAAGAGGAGAAACAAGTTCAAGATATGCTCGCCACAGGTGTCGTCAAGGCATCCACAAGCCCTTGGTCGTCTCCGGTAGTACTGGTCCGGAAGAAAGACGGATCCACACGCTTCTGCATTGATTACAGGCAGCTCAACGACGCCACCATCAAAGACACCACACCACTTCCACGAATTGACGACTCTCTGGATTCATTGCTTGGGGCAAAGTGGTTCACCACTCCGGACCTATCTATCTATCTAACCTATCTATATGCTCAGGCCCAATCCCCATTTTGGGGGTAGCCAACTCAAGACAGAGCAAGAACAGGGAAAACACAAAAACAACATAAGACAACGAATAAACACAGATAAAAAGCACCAACTCACACACATCCAGGTCACCCAGGAGAAGACCCAGAGACCAGGGTCACCAAGGTCGCTCCAGTACTCCCCCGGCCCCCGACCACCCGGAGAGGTTCCGATCTCGGCAGGCAGACATGCAGCGGAGCCAAAGCCACACGCCCTCCCACCACACTTCCAGGCGCACCCTTCATATTAATTGTCTCCCCGGGCCAGGCGCCTGATGGACTATTATCTAGTCCAACTTGCGCCCGACCCCTTACTCCAAATGACCACATGTTCACTCAACTATTCACAAGCATTCTCCATTCACTCCTGTCCACCACCACTTCCCCTGCCTGATCTATAGTCATTCCTCTATCATCCAAATTTTTTCTTACACAGTCTCTCCATCTCAATGGGGGTCTTCCTGCCCTTCTATCTCCCCTTGTACCTGACTCACATTTTCTCTTTGTAAGCCTTTCATCTCCCATTCGTTCAACATGACCATACCAGCTCAGCACCCTTCTGTCCACTCTGGCTGACAAATGTTCCTGCTGTCCCACTCTCCTACGTATCTCTTCATTCCTCAATCTGTCTCTATGAGTAACTCCACACATACTCCTCAAGCAGCTCATCTCCATCACATCCAGCCCTCTTTTCTCCTTTTTCTTCAGAGCCCATGTTTCAGCCCCATACATCACTGTTGGCACAACAATAACTTGATACAGTGCACTTTTTACTTTCACTCCGAGATTTCTCGTCTTCCACATACTTCCCATTGCTCCGAAAACCTTCCTTCCTTCACACACTCTCTGTTTTACCTCCATTTCCATACCTCCACTCCTGCTTATCGTTCCTCCTAGATATTTAAAACACTCTACTTGTTCCAATATTTCCCCATCCAGCCTCACATCTAGATTCACCCTATGCTCTCCCCTATTACACACCATTACTTTTCTTTTATTGACGTTCACCTTCAGTTTCCTCCTTCCACAAACCACACCAAACTCTTTGACTACCCGCTGCAGTTTCTCATCAGAATCCGCCACCAATGCTGTGTCATCAGCGAACAGCAACTGATTCAACTCCCAATCTCTACCATTCTTTCCTACTAAACCCAATCCTCTTCCCATAGTTCTCCTTTTCACCTCCCTCACCACACCATCCATAAACATATTAAACAGCCGTGGTGACATTACACAACCCTGTCGCAAACCTACCTTTACCTCAAACCATTTCCTCCTCTCACACATGCTCTGCTCCCTTCATAAAAACTCTTAACTGCTTCTAACAAATTTTCTCCTATTTCATAAATCCTTAACACCTTCCACATTGCTTCACGGTCCACACGATCATACACTTTTTCCAAGTCCATAAAAGCCCAAAATATCTCCTTATGCTTCTCTAAATACTTCTCGCATAACTGTCTTACTGCAAACATCTGATCCACGCACCCTCTTCCCCTCCTAAAACCGCACTGTTCTTCTCCTATTGCAACTTCCGTACACTTTATTATCCTCTCTATCAACACCCTGCCATACAGCTTTCCCACCACTTACAATAAACTAATACCTCTATAACTTGAACACTCCTGCCGATCTCCCTTCCCCTTGTACAACGGCACAATACATGCACTCTTCCAGTCTATTGGTACCATTGACACAGCAAAGCACACATTGAAAAGTCTCACCAACCAATCTATTATCACATCTCCACCCTTCTTTATACACTCCACAGCAATACCATCCAAACCTTCTGCTTTTCCCACTCTCATTTGTTTCACTGCTTCTTTCACCTCATTTTCCTCAATCTTTTCATTCATTCCCTGCCACCTGGGTGGCCTGGGTAACCTATCTCCATCCACCTCTGCTTCAATCACTGCTTCTCTTCCATCTCTTGTATTTAACAAAGATTCAAAATACTCGGCATATCTTTTCTTCACTTCAACTGGTTCTACTAGTAATTCTCCATTTGCATCTTTCACTGACTCTTCCCTCTTTTGTCCTCCTTTCCTTACTTTATTTACCTCCTTCCAGAACATCTTCTTTCGTTCTTCAAAATTCTCACTCAACCTTAGACCCCTCCTTTCGTTTGCATCTTTTTTCGCTTCTCTAATTTTCCGTTTTGCCTCTCTCCTTTTCTCCTTGTACCTCTCCCATACCTCAACACTACCATCCTGTAAAACCCTCTCAAAACATTGTCTCTTCTCCTCAACTGCCTTTCTCACCGTATCATTCCACCACTCGCTTCCCTTCCTGATACCTCTGCCTCCTACTTTCCTTTTGCCGCATACTACCTCTGCACTTGCTTTCACTCCTTCCTTAAACTGTTGCCATTCAACCTCTATTTCTCTCTCTTCTATCTCTCTCACTTCCATCCACTTTTCATTTAGTCTTTCCTTGTACTCCCTCTCTTTTTCACTCTTCTCTAACTCACTAACTTTTATTACCTCTCTTACTTCACGCTTGTCTCTTATTCTCCTGTAACTCTTAACTCTTAGCTTTCCCTCCACCAGGTAATGATCTGACATACCCTCCGCCTCACCTCTCGTTTGGACCTACAAGCAGGATATTGGCAAGTTCCAGTATTGCCAGAACACCAACAAAAGACAGCTTTCTCCACCAGCCAAGGCCGACTGTATGAGTTCAGAGTGTTGCCATTTGGCCTGTGCAATGGCCCAGCTACGTCTTCCAGGTTAATGGAATCAGTACTGCAAGGACTAACCTGGGAAACCTGTCTTGCATATTTAGATGACATTATTGTTTTCGGGAAAACCTGGGCCGAACATTTACAGCAACTAAAGCAAATTTTTCAAAGAATCAGAGATGCTAGCCTTAAACTTAAGCCATCCAAATGTACTCTGGCTAAGAATAAATTAAATTTTCTGGGGCATATTGTCTCAGACCAAGGTATAGCACCAGACCCCAGTAAACTAGAAGCTATAAGTAAAATTACCCCTCCCACTAACGTTAAAGGATTACAAGCTTTTCTCGGGTTGGCCTCATACTACAGAAGATTTGTGAAAAATGTTGCCACCATTGCCAAATCTTTACATGACCTCACAAAAAAAGAAGAACCTTTCAAGTGGACTGATCAACATCTTCAAGCCTTTAACGATCTCAAGAATAAGCTAGTAGCATCTCCAGTAGTCTCCTTTCCGGACTATACCCGGCCATTCCGGTTATATACTGATGTGTCACAATTCGGAATCGGTGCCATTCTGGGTCAAACACGAGATGGAAAAGAGCACATAATTGCTTGTGCAAGCCGCACACTCAATTCGGCAGAGGTAAATTATCCTGTCACAAAACAGGAGTATCTGGGTATTTCAAAGAGTACCTGGCCGGAGTCAAAGTCACAGTAATTACTGACCACCACGCCCTTCAATGGCTCCGTAAGTCTGACAAAAAGAATGCTATGACAGTCAGGTGGAGAGAATCGCTAGAAGAGTTTGATGTAGACATTGTATATCGCCCAGGGAAACTTCATACTAATGCGGATGCCCTTTCTCGCCTGCCCATCAATTCCTTCAAAGATGACCTTCAACACGACGAAAAGCCACACCCAATACTTGCAATTCATCATAAAAACACCTTGGATGACAGCCAGCAAGAGCTGTTACATTCATTCCAACAACAAGAGAAACCTGACTGGATGCCACGCAAGATATTCACTCAATTGACCAGACGAGGTGATAACTTGTTCACCATTGATGGCAAAATCATAATCACTCCACAAGCTGCCCTATCCACCATGCAATCTATCCATATGGACAATGGAATTCATCTTGCCCAACGGAAACTTATCACCACATTTCAGCAGGTATACTGGACTCCATCACCGTATATAACTGCCAAGCGCATCACTGATGCTTGCAGAGCATGTGCATTAGACAAGGATAGAACCCGCACAGCTGGTCCTGCAGGGAAAATAGTCGCCTCTAAACCATGGCAATTACTTGCAGTTGATGTCATGGGCCCCATGGAAGGTAATCAGGGATTTAAGTATATAATCACCTTTGTTGATACTTATTCAAAATATGTCATTGCTTGCCCGGCAAAAGAACATTCAGCCATTGCCGTTGCAGAAGCACTTATTCAACATGTGTTTCCATATTTTGGGTTACCCGATGCTATTCATTCTGACAATGCACCTGAATTCACCAGTCACATATGGTCTCAATTATCACAAATGTGTGGTTTCAAGATCAGCCATTCCTCTCCATACTGGCCTCAAGGGAACTCAATATGCGAAAGAAGTCATAGAACAATCGCCAACCAAATCTGGACCAGACTACAATTAATGGACTCCAAAGATTGGCCAAGTCAGGTGAAAATTGTGCAATGGGGAATCAACACATGTCCTCGAGAAGACAGGATTTCACCTCATGAACGAGTATTTGGAGTAACACCATTACTACTTCCTCTCAGTCATCTAGCTGCCCCGTATGAGCCCTCCTCCAACTTCGATCAGTCATTAGTTCATCTAAAAAACTGTCTCCATCAAATTCAATATGTCCAAGATCTACAGCCAGATGAGACTCCAAAAGTCAGTCCTCATTGTGTCGGCGATTTAGTTATGATTGCTCAATTACCTGTGCTGTCCAAGCTCAAACCAAGATTTAAAGGTCCCTTCGAAATTTTAACTGTACCTAATTGTTACCAGGTTACCATTAATTATTTTGGTGAGTCGCAAACATACCGTAACAGACATGTCCGTAGATTTCAACCTATTGATTAGAATATGATTATGCTTGCAGATCCTAACCAGAATGACATATTGCCTGCATCTAATAATCAAAACTTGGGATCCACAGAACCTGCATCTCCTGTCATCAATCTTTCTGTGACACCTACACCCATAAAGAAACTTCTTTCAGAGTCACACCCTCTACCACCACTTGCCACGCCCCCTTTGCCACAACGGACACAGCCTATTGTATACACTCCTATTCCTTCTTTGCCTACGCGCATTGTCTCGGCTCCTCTACTACCTTCCCAAGATATTTCTAGACCACTTTCCTTGCCTGTGCTTCCTTCTCCATCTATCAGTCTACCTATCTATTCTGAGTCACCTAGTACTCTCCCTACTACCCCTGCTATCGCTAACATTCCTAATCTGACACTGTGCCTGTCTCTACCCCTCCTCATATTCCTAATCTTAGCACTCTGCCTGTATCTACTCCTCCACAGATATCCTCACCGGTTTCTGTTCAACTACCTGTCCCTCTTATTAGAGAATCGTCTATTCCTGTTACCTATGCCTCTAAACTCTAGACTCCAGCTCCATCTGTCCCTCATTCCTTCAGTAAGCCATCTTCTTCCCTTCCTTCCCCACATCTTTCATCTCCTTTAATTCGGCCTCGACCTAACATACACCACACGCCGTCACATTCTTCTACTTCTACCTCCACAACCTCCCCTCAATCACGTGTCAATAAACCTCCTCTAATCCCTACTTACTCTAATCCTACATGTACAAGATCTGGTCGACGTCTAATACCACCTCAGCGATGGGCCCTAACCTTCCGGCCTACATACATACGGCGGGGCCATCCAAAACCTACCTTGCCACCGTCACACCTGTCCAACCCATCAAGTGCGACGTCGAAGTTACCTAATAACCGCACGACCTCATCAGTGCACACTCCACCAGCCTCCACTGTTCGGGTCACTACTCCAGCCCCTGCAATGACCATAACCTCTTCCAGCGCCTCTACTACTACATCGCCTTCTGCTGCGCCTACGTCGGTCATGATGATCAACCACGTCATGGTGTCGAATGGTGTGAAGACGTCGCCTGTAAACTCCCCTCTTCATTTGGTGCAACTGTCTGCAGAGGCACAACGACCCCTTCATGTGCACATGGCCATGGACATCTCCAAACCTGCGGATGTCCCGACTACGATGTGGCTCCTTACTATGCAGAACCTGTCACCCGTCCTCAACACTTCCACTACTCGGTCATATGTTTTGAAATCTCGAGGTCGCGACTTTTTCTTTGCCGACGGTGGTGAAGTGACGGGGTTGGCAAGAACGGGCTCCAGTTCATGTAAGATTACAAACATCAAAGTAAGGAGGGAACGAAGAAGGATAAGTTTACCAGAGCACCCCATGACCTCAAGAACTTCCCAGACTCTATGGGACACGAGACATCTAGGACACTCAACCCAGGAAAAGGGAAATCCTAATGTCCTATCACAGCCGCGGATTCAAAACACACCCGCCAATCACCAGCCACCATTTGTTCAGACCTCGGATTTGCAGTATAACAAAGAAATGTTTATGCAAATATAACACCAAAGGCCTGAATGCTACCGGAACAAATGGAACTAAGGAGGCATATAAATTTAGATGGGCCTGGAGAACCATCAAACCTAATAGTAGAAGAAAACATAGGCGAACTATTACCAAGTTTGCCAAAGAGCTTCAATTATGAAGTAATCAATTTAATCATTATCATACGTATACTAGCTACGTAACAAACACCTAAGTGTTGAATAAAATAGCTATTGTATGTATGTACCTAATAATAATTCCCATGTATGTAGTAGTTAAGTATTTTTCATCACAAACTTGATCACAATGTATTACAATATCATTTTTGCCTTGAATTTAAGATGCAAGAATTAAGTCGAACATAGCCTCAACGAAATATAGGAAAAGGAAGCAAACAACCACGGGGTAATGTCCTTAACTCTGAATAAGAACGGGACATCTAACAGCAGTGGAACAATTGTCTTGCCTTCCCCCCTGCCCTGAGAGCTCGCCGAACCTGCTGTGTGCCTTCTGTAGTCCGGATCCTGAAGTCCTGATTGTGAGAAGCAGTTCATCCTGGCCCTGTGGACCTACGTTCAACGTCGGCCAGACTTTCTCTCAGATTTCTACCCTCCTCCATTACCCTAAGTGTTTCTGAGTATCTTACGTTGTGATTATTGATGTGAAGGTAAGGTTAAAATATGTGAATATTGCAGGGCTTAATTATCTAGAGATCTGTGTCCAAGATCCTTCTCCATTGCGTATGTGTTAATCTCTCAGAGTTTGTAGTAATTGTTATCTAGATCTGTGCCTAAGATCGAAGTGTTCAATATTGATATTTACTTCCTAGAACGTACTACGCATACGTTACATACGTGTATTCATTAAAAGCACGTAGTTCGATACTCACAGATTTTCCTTGTATATGTCCAATTCTATTATGTATGTTACAAGTTGAAGTCGAAGTGTATAACGTGTAATTATTCCCTTCTCTAAATAAGAACCTACTACCTAGAACCTACGCTCAATTTCATATTTTGTTTATCTCAGTTCCCCCTCGTTGTGAAGAATTGTTATTGATTATTATATATACCTTCTTCCCGAGCTTCTAAATCTACGCTCGTTTGTTTATGCGTGATTTCCATTATTGTATGAACCGTATTTATGTTCATTTGATTATTGATGTAGATAATTTTGATTCTTATCGTCTAGGAATTCTAGTCTTGCATTAGATAGATTATCTAATTATTCATCAATCCGAATACACCGCTTATTTGTGTGAATTCTTACAAGACTCTGTTAAATCGTTCAGATATCTTATTATACCTTTTCGGGTATTTAATTTAGTACAACTTTGTCGTGTACGCCATTTTACTGATAATTAGTAGTACTTAATTATTCGTATGGGCTGATTTTATATAAAGCGTTCTCCAGTGTTGTTTAACTACTCTAGTTCTGTTAACTGTACTGTTTATCCATTTTCGCTTAAGAGATATTGATCCTTGATTTATTCATAATCATAGAGTAAATATTACATCTGAATTCCTCGACCCGGTTTTATATTATTGTATATATTGATTGAAGAGACATACGTTCAGATCATATTTTTATCAAAAATAAGTTAATAACATGTTGAATTGTGAAACTAATTACGCATATCATTCCCCGTAATTTCAACTTCTTCTTCTAAACATTAAGTTCATAGTCGCACTAATAGTAAATAAAATTCCCAAGACAGCAGTAACATGAATGACCTGAGCTATTTACCTGGTCATTAGCCACCCACCCGGGTTGATTTACCTGTCCACGAGTGCCCCTCACTGAGCGTTACTCGAACCAAACGTGCCTGTACTTGTTTGCCATCTCAACTCACCTAATTTCCTCTTACCTGGGGAAACTCATGTTCTAAAGATTAAGAGTACGTTAGACACTCGACTCCCATATATATTATTGTCAAGGGTTGATTCTATATGTTACGTGATTCTTTATAAATTAATTGTATATTTCCTATTAACATAATACCACTATAGGTTATAATTTGTGTTCTTGATTCGAGACTGACTATTTATGCATTCCATGTGTTGCTTACTGTTCCTTATAATAGTTAAGCTAACTCTCAGTCCTTATCTGGCTCAATATATACGTGATCTCAATATAGAAATAATTATGCAACGTATTGAGAGATCAGGAGCCTATGACAAGAAGAAATAAATATATCAACCCTTCTGCCTTAAATAAATTACATGTGTATAAATTACATGCGTGTGTTCATTGAGTTTTGTAGCACCTACTTGAATACTTATTTCTGTGATTAAGAATGTGTTAGATGTGTTCCTGTTAAGGAAATTTACAGTCTATAATTCCATATCTGGATTTTAGTGCAGACTTGATAACGAGATATAAATATTATATCCCGGCATAACATAGCTCATATAAGAAATATAGGAAACTATATCCCAAGAGTTATATATATATATCAATCCCACGTATATAATTTGTTTTGTTCTCTCAAAACGAGTGGCGATGGGTAGGAGATAATTAATTATCTCTTAAGATGACGTTAAGTTGAACACTAACATATCTAATATAACCTTCACAATAATGATCAAAATACTTCATCGAACAAGAGGCACTTAATTTGGTTGAAGTATAGAAGTAGGAGCCTATGAGAGATCTGGTCACACGTGGCGACTGAGTCTGTTGTCCGCGCCTGTTGACACCAGGGGGATGTCTTCCTCACACGCTCTAACTAGAATATGCACTTCTAGCTCGCCTACACCACTTCTTCTTGATCACTTCACACACAGCAACTTGTAGATACATTTTAAGGGGATTTAGGCTAACCCCTACGGAAGTATATTCCGAGTTGATCTACCAGCTATTAAGCACGTTCGCCCCGAGAGGAGAGGTACCCGAAAGTGGGATCAAGTTTGCCTAACAAATTCTTGGCTCGGGCAGGTAATATTCTGTTTTTAATTTGGTGTCTGGGTAATGCGTTTCGGAATATGAGAGGCATTTGAATTCTAGTTTTGTATTATTGTTGCGGTTATTAAGATTTTTAAAATTACAATACATATATGGTTACATTGGTAATTATATTCTTTATTTATTAATATTAAAGGTATGGGTGAAGAAGCTCTGATGTATGGATGATAATTGGTTTACAGTTATGGATGTTCATAAGCATTGGGCATGTTATAATGTAAGGCCTTTATTGTGAGGGAGAATAATGATATTGTAGTTGTTGGTTCCCGTAGTAGTTGTAGCTGTAGTTATTTTCTTCTGGATAGATACATGGGGATTGAGGAGGTTGATGTCTTAATTGCATAAACATGGCCTCGTCGTAGTCCAGGTCTGGTTCAGTTAGGGAATTCTCACCTCTGGCAGGGAGCGGCCATTTTTGATGCTATGGTTGGAGGGGATTAGAGCGAGGGAGCGGCTCGTTTTGGCCCACACAGGTAGTGGGGCTTTGTTTACCTTTCTGCTGGTGTTGGGGAAATAAATGTATTCCTTTCTTCTGGTGTTGGGGTAACTTATTTATTTATTTCCTCCTGCATTGTATGGAGGCAATTCTGCATGATGATGTTGGTGGCTCTGTGACATACGGGAGCACGTTCTGGGGACGTTTTGGCTCACTATTCTCGAGCCCCGTCATCTCATATGTTGTACGAGATTTGTGGTGAAAATAACAAGGGAGTTATAGGACAACTTTTGTTGAATTATGCCGGAATTTGTAGGCTAATTTTCTTGTAATTGTAATCAGTATTCTGTAGCATGAATGATAAGGACTATTTTGGTTAATATTGTAGAATGAATATTTGTTTAAATCTCAAGTTATCAATATTATTGTCATCAAATTTCTAATATGAATAAGTTTTTAAAAAGATTATATAGTTATGTGAGGCATTACTACAACGCTGAGCGATTCAAACGTAATTTATTGTGTGACGCTCACCGCTTCCCCCAGAACTGCATGGTTTACTCGCTAGGACTCGCCAGGGCAGAGAATATAGCTACAGTCTACCTATCATTGTGTACTTTCCTTCTCGAGAAAGCTTGTGTTGCAGACAGTTCAGAACTGTTATTTATTTTCGTCTGTCACAATCCTTTCTATTTTATTTAGTCAATTGAAAGTATTGTGTTAAGTAGTTGGATGATGGGAAGGTGAGCGGGAGAGGGAGGGAGAGAGAGACAAGGTGGTGTGACTTGGTAGTGAGTGTGGCGCGTGGCTGGCCCCCTTACATAGGCCTCGCGGGATTCGTTGCCTCCTGCCTAACACTGCCTACTACGCGGCTGCTTACTGGGCGACTGTCGCGCGCCCTCGTGCCATTCTTGCGAACTGGGACTCCAGCCAGGAGGTCCATGGGAATATCCTTGTCAGATCCTTCCCAGACAGCATACTCTAAGCATCTCCCTTGAACTGTCCCACACTCTTGTCTTAGAATCTTTCTCTCCTACTGCCTCTATCATTTCCACTACTTCCTCACCTTTTATTAATATCAATTCCCCTCTGGTTCTCTGCATCCACACCTTGAATTGGTGGCCAGACTGTATTATATGCTGGATCTCTCATTTCTTATGTACTAGATTAAGGTTGAAGATAGTCATTGTCTTTTTGGGAGATTGTATTGCTCAGACTGTCTCCATCAATCACTAATGTTTCTACAGGGTTAAATAATGCTAGACTAGGGATCAGGTACCTTGCTGTTGGTGTTTTCAATGTGTGTAGGCTACTTTTGAGCTACACGACACTACGGATTCTGTGGGTTACCTGGGTGGATCTTTTGTCTGTGTACCTTGGAGTTTAGACTGTGTAGTGCGTGAGGGCTGCTTGCCTAATCCACCCAACACTGTTCTAACTCTATTTGCTTTTACTTTTGAGGGTCGCCAGGAGGATACTCAATACTTGTGATCGAGAATCCTCAAGAGAGCACCCCTTCATATTAACGTAATCAGGCCGCACAGACCCAAGGTCCACACTAGGCTAGGAGCTGCCTTGCTCCACCAGAATTCTGTACCTTTGCGCATCCCAGCTAGACTTTATTAACCCGGGTAGACAATAGCTGGATTAGATCATATACTCTTTTATGCATACCCATTATTTTTACACAAGCATTTTGAGGTCTAGGTTGCTGTAGAGAGACACAACCAGCATAGACCGGTTTTGTTATTAGGAGTACTACTTTTTCGTGGCGAGCATTATTACAGTTGCACCGCTTATAATATTCTTGTGTCCAATAACATTATATGTCCAGCCTTTTTGTGTATTTAGCCTACACATGCATTGTCCTGCCTCCTGCTATTTTGTGGTTCCATTTCCGATACGTTCTTCTTAGTAGCATCCAACATTATTCAGAAGATTCCTTGTTCGGTGCTTGAGGACTTTACAACACTTTCTTTCATAAAGAAGTGACAGATATTATTGATTAAAGTAACGTTAAGTAAACCTTCTTCTTGTTTGCATTAGATCACTCTTGTGATTTAATTAAGTTAACTATCTTTTCCTTGTGTACCATAACTAAGCAACCATATGTTATAGGTAATAGGCTGTTTCAGAGAACATCAGCCTATAGTAGAAGCACATAGATACTGAGAGTTAAGATACCCCGCTATCGCAGATATAACTCTGGAGGGTATAATATACCCTCCAGAGTTATATCTGTGTTCTTTGTTCGACGGGATTATATATCAGGGGTTGGATCTAGCCGTTTCCGTTGTTGCATTTATGCCAGTCTAGTCCAATGTATAAGAGCCACTGATTTATACGAGACCCGATCGTAACAATTGTAAAATAGCATGACTTACTTCATTAACCGTACTCTTATTTACTTTAAGATACAGCATTTTTAATTCCTGAAAACTAGCTAAGGGCATGATGTATCGAGAACATGGCGTGATTGTCGTAATTTCGTGAAAATCTCTCCCAAGAATGGACTTCTCGCGGTGCTTCCATAAAATTGCCCCTCGTAACTTTTGTCTGGGTCTAAGGATGGTCCTTTGTTCGGTGTGTGTTTGTGTGTGGTGGTAGTGTGTGTGTGTGTGTGGATGGGGGGGGGGGGGAGGGGGGCGGATGAACTCTAACTCTTTATATCTTACATGTTAATTTTAATGGCAGTTTTGATATGCCTATTTTACATTAACAGATAAAGGGGGATAAACAAACTCAATGAAAAACACTCCATGCACCTGGAGGTGTACTTCCTTCATAACAAATCCTTGTTCTACACTGTTGTGTGAAATATGGTGTTGGTCATACTAAAACAAAACTCCCAGACCAGACAGTTTTGCCTTTTGTCTCCTATACTCACATAGACAAAAAACACGTACATCACCCCACCATCCACGCCACATGATCTTCCTTCCACCTTTCAGCCGTTCATAAATCATCAAATTATCACTTACTATCATATTTAGTTACGTAAGTTAGGGGTTGCCCGAACGCCCGGTATATCCCCTACAACACTCTTTCTCACACTGAGGGACCGTTAGAAGTCGGAGGAATTTGGGGTTGCTACCAACCGACAGATTATGATCTAACTTACCTAACTTACGGAGCTCAATATGGCGCAAATCGCGTCGTAAACTTATTATTGAGCTATTTCACTAAGTTCATATGACGCGATCGCGTCATATCATACTTTTGGGTGAAACCGCCATATGACGCGATCGGGAGAGAATTATTATGTTTTTTCCATGAACCAACTTCACCTCTAAACTCAATTAATGAAATCAACAAATACATGTGGCACTCCAAGGACTCGAACCTAGGATACTAACATCGAAAATCCGCGCTCTTATGCATTACGCTATCAAGATTGTTATCCCCATAAATTCTGTCCATGACCCATTATCCAGGACCAGTACAGATTGTTGGTCCAAAACAATACCCTATTACCTAGCTTGAAGAAAAGTGGGAGCATTGTCGCTAAGAATCAAATGAGGGAAGGAACGACGTGCACAAAATCTCCTGAATGCCAGCATAAACTCTTCACAAGACATATTGTCACAGAGTTCTAAATGTATTGCACGTGAAGTGGCACAAGTGAATAGCAACACATAAACCTTGTCCAGTTCCCTAGTTCTCAGTGCGCTTGTATAGTCTAGTCCTGTAACTCTGAAGGGTTCTAGATGATTAACGCGGCACTCTAGCCAGGGTGGAGCAGGTCCAGTCGTAAATGGTCTTCCTTTTAGTCTACGGCACACCACACACCTTTTGACTACTCGTCGAACTACCTGTCGAACTCCGGGTATCCACCAGTTGAGACGCAATTTAGAAATAACGTGGTGGACCCCCGTAGTGCATTACTTCCTCGTCTGTGTGTTGTACCAGTAGATCGGTGACATGGTGTGTTGCAGGCATCAGGATAGGATTGATTGTTCCTCTCTGTTCGTTCCTCTCTGTTCGGAGCTTTCGCTTCCCGGAAGGTGAAGTAGCGTAAAGTCAGTGAAAATAGGCTAGCCTAAACAGAGCGGATGCGGAAATACCCTGAGCCGACCAGGCCAAGAGGGATATCTCTATTGGTCTAACTGGTAAGGTGTCTGCCTCACAACCCAAGGGTTGAGAGTTCATGCCCCCACCAGGGCTTGATATTTTCGGGAGGCTATTCCTGCATCTAACAAACTTTAGATGTGCTGGTAAAATTGTTCAGATGGTTGAGAGTTAGATCGGAGCTCCATCAATCCTCTTTCGGGTATGGTGTTAAAACCAATTCCTACTGTGGTAAACTATCAATGGAAGTTAAATATTACTAAGCTATAATGAATCAAATAAAATCAATCTAAATGAAAACTACTCCATATCTAAATTGAATTCAATCTGAAACAAGCTAATTTATATCCAAAGGTCTCACATAATAAAGTAATATATAGGGTAAGGTTATAATGGTTAATATACTAGCCAGGAATTAACTCACCAATAGTTCCAAGTGGCAATGAAGCAAGGGAGAACGTTTACCCAATATAAGAACATAAGAAAATGGGAATATGGTGGTGGACAATGGGGAACGAGACTTCGGTCCCGAGACTCGAGTCAAGTAAAAAAAGAATAAATGATTGACATGAATATTTCTTATCAGTCAGTCATGGCGTCAATGAGAGCGTCGTGATGGTGTAGCTGTTTGTATTGCTGTCAGTGTATTGTGATTAGAGGCACAAAAGCGCGATCAACTGAGGGCGGAAAATAGATGTTAACTGGTTGGTGTTCGTGAAGGCTCTGGTGTTCCTCAAAGGCACACCTTGCTGCCTTGGCAAACGCCAGGAGCCAAAATTATCGTACCGCATCTAGGTTGCTCTATACGATAAATTATATTAATATATACGATAAATTCATATATACTACATAAGACCATGGCAATATTGCTTAACCCTTAATTAGCGGCGAGCAACATAAGTTAATAGCATATTAGGCCTTATATAACTTAACTTATTTACAATCTTATAATATACGATCTACTCGTCCTACGTCGTGCTGTAGGAGCGATCGTGACGTCACAGAGACATACGGGATCACAAAAGAGTCATAGCCTATCGTATTTACGATACACTCCCCCCACAATAAAAGACCTGAACCCCACCTTAAACTTAAAGTTGCTCAGAGGCTATCTTCTGACGCCACAAGTCGACGGCGCCAGCAGCAGCGCGTCTGGGACGCGTCCCGGTCCGAGAATGATCACCATCAGTAAGAGGTCAGTCGTTCCTTTGAGAATCCTCGGACCCAGCAATAACAGGTGGAGCATCAGATTGCAATGCGGAATCGAGCTCCAAAGCGTACAAACGTGCGATAGGACGAACAGTAGTTCCAGTGGCTGTCTTCAATAGCGCCACCCGCTCTACAGAGTCTGCCCCCTTGTATACCTCCAACACGCGGCCCAATTTCCAGTATAAACGAGAACTATCTTCTTTAATTAAAACAACTTCACCAACTGTAGGTGCCGTTGGTCTACCAGAGGGAGTAACACTCCTTTCCCTCAATGCTAACAGATATTCACTAATCCACTGTTTCCTAAAATCCTCGATTATCCTGGATATATACTGGTATCTCTTAGACACCGCTACCTCAGAGTACAACAAGGGATCCTCTAACTCTACTATGGATTGGAAATCAGATGGAAATGCAGTCAATGGTTTTCCATATATCAAGTGAGCTGGCTAACGTTAATTTTAGTGGTTCTTGCAGGTCGGTGTACACATATGTAAGCGGGCGATCATTCACGACTGCCTCTTATCTCTGTGAGGACTGTCGTCAACTCACTCTTCTTTAATAGAGCACGTCCTACAACCGCTCTGAGTCCTGACTTTACTATGCCAACACACCGTTCCCACATTCCACCAAACCAAGGTGCCTTAACCTAAGAAGTGCGCATGGGGGTAATTAGACACCTCTGCCTGTGCTGACGTATTTGAGCTGTTTCCATCACTAAAATATTCATTTTACCATATATAGCATTAATACTTATCCATACGCGCCTATTATGTGTTGATTATAAAGGTATTAACCTGAAACAACAATAAAACGAGTGAAAACAGCGTTTGGATGGTCAAAATCGGAGATTCAGGCTGCGAGTTATATAATGTATGGGTGAGGCAACCTGTTTTCCCGCCAATTTCCCCCAAGGCCACTGAGACACAGTCGATCAATACTCTCTCTCTCTCTCTTGCACTCGCTTGCTAACAGTGATGACGATGCCCTGCTTGCAACTCGCTAATGTTAGCACAAAAATATACCTCAGAATAAGGGAATAACAGGGAAAATAGGTGATAACTGAAAGAGGGGAGGAAAGTGGGGAAGGAGGGGAGGTAGTGGAGTGATATTTTGCATGGCCCAGGGGCAAAACAAAAAATAAAAAATAAAAAAATAAAAATATATATAGGCCCTATATTTTTTATTCGATGTTTAAAGTTGATTTTTTTTTCTCTGACTCTTAAGAGTCTTCCCACAGTCCGCCGGGGGAACTCTTGAGAGTCTTCCCGCAGTTCCCGAGTTAACTGGAATGAACCTCCATTCGCACTTCTCTCCCAAAAAAGTTATGATAGTAGGATCACTACTCATATCCTTTAGATATTTTGATGCTTGGACATAAGTGGGAGCATTGTCGCTAAGAATGAGTTGAGGGAATGAATGACGGGCACAAAACCGTCTAAACGCCAGCATAAATTCTTCGCTAGACATATTATCACATAGTTCTAGGTGTACCGCTCGAGACGTTGCACAGGTAAACAATTATATATAAACCTTCTCATGCTCTCTCGTCTTCAATGCCCCTGTGTAATCTAATCCTACAGCTTGGAAAGGTTCTACGTGCTTTACACGGCATTCAGGTAGAGGTGGAGCTGGTCCAGTTGCATATGGTTTACCTTTTAGTCTCTGGCATATTACACACTTTCTTACTACGTGTCGAGCTACTTGTCGAACTCTGGGTATCCACCATGTGAGACGTAAATTTGATATAATATGACATACCCCGTAGTGTTTTACTTCCCTATGTGCACATATGATCAATAGATCAGTAACGTGATGTCTTGTTGGCATAAGTATAGGGCGGTTTGTGCCGTCAGTTACACCCGGCCACTTCAGGCGACCCTCACACCTGATGAGGCCATTATCTAGGTGCAACCATAGTTGACGCACTATATTAGGCATTAATGTCTTATTCGAGCTATGCAAGGATTCTAATTCATTGGAAAAGGTTTCTACTTGAACCCATTTGATCAAAGTTACTTCAGCTGCTTTAAATTCACGAGCATCAATGTTGTGACCCCTGTTGCAGAGTTGGCCCGTTACTTTAAGCTTGATATTGGATACATATCGCAATACCCAAGCTACAACTCTGACTAGTTTATTATAGTCACCGAATCTTGCCCACTCTATGATTGGACCCGGTGGCTCTTTTGGTTGGGCTGTAACTGCCACTGTTTCCAGTGGCAGAAGTCCCTCACCAACAGCATGCCAAATCGTCCATTCACTTTCATGGAGCAGCCACTTTGGACCATGCCACCACAATTCGGACTTCACTAACTGGCTAGCCGTTATACCCCTAGTTATGAGATCACTAGGGTTTTCTTTTGTATTTACATAATGATAAGCAACGTCTGGCAAAAGGGCTCTAATCTCATCTACCCTATTCCGCACATAAACGGGCAGAGACTTCTTGCTATGTATCCAGTTGAGTGCGACCTGACGATCGCACCAAACGTGAACGATTTCAATATTTAAATCGCTCTCGTATGCTGCGCGTACATGTTGCACCAGACATGCTAAGAGCAGCATGGCAGTCAATTCCATTTTAGGGATAGTTACCTTTTTAACCGGGGCTACCTTGGCCTGGGCTGTAACTAAATGTGCCCCAAATGAAGTAACGACATATATGGCTACCCTGTATGCCGTGGCGTTAGCATCGCAAAACGTGTGTAACGTAACGTCACCGAACGCCGCCACTTTACGAGGTATAGGTTTAGTACATAGGATGGCATACTCATTCAACAACAGTGTCCCTTTGTCATTCAGGTCCTCGGGCAAAAGGGGAGGTGTGGTGGAGTGGTCTTGCCACTGGCCTGGTAATCCAAAGGTCCCGGGTTCAAATCCCGATGTATCAATGGGAAGATATTATTGGGATGGAATTTGTGCTGTACCTGGTATCAGTGCATTACCACAAGCCCACCGAAACGTCAATAAAATACCCTCATTGTTCCCTGATTAAATAGCACTGTATGAATATTCCCATATTCAAAAATATGCTGTAGGGGTGCAATGCCTGGTGAGTTATCTGCTCAACAGGTGGCGTTGTGTGTGTGTAGTGTGAGAGTCCGAGTGTAGGGGGTGAGACAGTGAAGCACGGGAACGAGATGGCTTCAGAGAGGGGGTCGTTTCGGGCCATGAGTGAGCACCGTGCCTCATGTGAAGGCAAGATGGCAGGTGCTCGTTGTACTCTACGTGCTTCACATGTCTCACTCCCTAGACTGGAACAAGACCTCACGGGCTTCACTGTTCATTGTAAAGCGGTGAATGTTAAGGCTCCTCAGCCTATGCCCGAGAGGAAGTAAGTTGAAATATAGAAAAAAAAAAAAAAAAAAAAAAAAATGTCTCCCATCCTATTTTACGTCTCCAAACTTCCTGCATTAGAATCCTAGCTCTTATGGTAACGGGTAATGCTAGACCCAAAGGATACAAAAATTGCGCAACTTTGCTCAACAGACTTCTTTTTGTGTGCGCTCCTGTCTGCTGAGCAAAAGACCTTGTTTGAAAAGTTAGTATGTCATGTTTAGGTTGCCAGATCATCCCCAAATTTCTGGACTTTTCCTGGTTATGAGATGCCGTACCGTCCACCTGTATCAAACTCTGAAGATCTACACTATTAGTAACCCACTCGCGGAGAAATAGATGTGCATCCGCAAACAATCTGCGTGCTTGCCAGTATGTACATAACAAATCATCCTGACTATCGCTAGAACCCTGCAAATTGTGTATATATAATCCGCGAGATAGTTTACTTGTGTCCTCATGAGTATCAGCTAGATGTTGTTACGTCCTGGGATATATAAACACTGGGCTCTTTCTATTGGACTAGGTATGCGGCAACAAGCAACAACAGAAAACGCTAGATCCAACCCTTATCTATAAACCCAGGCAACAAACCACCCTAAACCGTCAAGAGTCCTGCCTGGACAACGAGGTATCCTATGACTCGGTTTCAGGGTGCACGCACTATAGACAGCTGATAGTCAAGTAGGCTATGTAAAAGATCACACAATTAAGTTGACTTAAAGCTTCAAGGAAAAGATAGATAACGGAATTAAATTGCAGAAACAATTTAATAACAAACTAGAAGAAAGTACATTTAACGTTACGTTAATTAATACAACTAATCACCCCTGCGTGAAAGAAGGTGAAAGCAAACAGTCCTCAAAACATCGTACAGGTAGACAAGATGCAGGTTTCTAAACTGCATGCGGCTACTGTAGGATCTGATGCTTAGCAAAGAAAGTAAGTTACGGATTTAGAGAACTCTTAACTCATAAGCAGGAATAAATACTAGTGATAGGCCATACAGTGTATAATGGCATAGGTATAATTAACTAAAGGCAGCAACTCGCAACATAACCACATACAGGTGTGCTTCTCACTCTTAGTCAGGCAAGCCTGCTCGGACAGAGTCTCTAAGCCACACCCTGACTCACAATGCTCACAAAAACGGTAAACTGTGGCACAATAACAAGCATACAGAAATAATAAACCCCTAGCTGTTAATCTGCCAGGTGGCAGAGGTCTAGCCGGAAGGATATAGGCTTCGGATACCCGGGCTGGGCCACCTGCTCTAGCCTAGGGACGTTCCCAAGTCTGTGCGCCAAATTACTCTAATTGAAAGGGTGCTCTCTTGAGAGACTCAGATCGCAAGTATCTGACTCTCTTCTGGCGACCCTAAAACAAAAGCAAGACGTGCTAGCGCAGTGCTGAGTGGACTAGGCAAGGGCCCTCACACAACACAAGACTAGACACACAGGGACACAGACAAGAAAATGCCCCAAGACTCCCACGGGTATCCTAGTAATGTCGTGCGGGTCCACAGGACTCGCACCAGCAGACTTTACTTAAAGGATCGCAAAAAGCCTCCCCTCCGGTCTAGCCCCTGCTAACCTGACACAAGAACACACTAGCAAGCATGAAACCACCAAATATGAGACAACAAAAAAGCTTCCTAGGTCTCATTAACAATTACATCTCTGCATAAGGCCCTAAATCCTATCTAGTTATCTGAGAGCTCGTCGTTAATACAATAATAGATATAAGGTCTATCAAGGGGATGGGGTAATTAAATAGATTGGTGAAGTAGTGGAAAGAAGGTATACAAAGTAAGAGAGAAAGTTTCTAAGTGGGGTGAGAGGGATAGATATCAAGGGGTCCGAAGGGTACGACAGTGAGGTGAGCTCTGAGTCTTGAATCTGTCTGGACCCCACCCTAGGCATGCGAAATACATCCCCTGCTTGGCAACACTCAACAAAGTTGCTGGGTCAAAATCCTCTACCCCTGGCGTGAGTCGAAACTAAGCCTAACGTTGCTATCAAGTGCACGTGGCAACATCAGGCTCGTCCCAAGCTGGACTCTCCGCACGAAGCAACGTCCCTCAGCCGGTCTCTCTCTCCCGCTCGTCTCCTCCCACTCTCACTAGACTTACATCTTATATATTATAATGAAACAATCAACTATCGAGAATAAAATATACTAAGATGCGTTGGTTAAGAATAAGGGCAGCTTCAAGCTGTGAAACAACATAAGAATATCCCAGACATTAGTTACATTGTCATAGGATATATACTAAGGAAAAGCGGGCGGGCCGGCTGCCGCCAGCCGGTTTCTAAACGGCTGGGCAGCCAACTCGCGCGCATGCCCGCACGTGGATACTATGCAGAAGCATCACACCTCCCCCAAGATATAAGACCCTTGACTAAGTTCTTCATATCTAAGAGAAAGCTTCTCATAGTACCACACACTGTTGCGACACAAGGCACTATATATAAAACAAAATAAAGACTGTTGCGCTCCACCGAGCAAGTTCAACTAACTTAGCGACAATAAGCGAAAACATTCAACTTAGATACTGCTACAACATCTTATACAAAATTCTACACGTTATAAAAAAATAAAGAGTTTTTTATAAGGTTTTTGCTTTTTTAATTTGTTTTTTCGGCTGAACTACAGTGACAGCCTATTTTCCTCCACACTCAACCCTCAATCCTGTGGCAGTCTAACCAACATCATCCACCCTTGATAGACAATCCGCTATCACGTTATCAGAACCGGCAATATGGCGTATGTCCAGGTATACTCCTGAAGCATGAGTGACCACCTGGTCAGCCTCATATTCCGGTTATGAAACTGATTCAAGAATTTTAGAGCGTGATGATCGGTATAAACCACTACGACTGGTCCGAAAGCAGGAACATATACATCGAAGTGCCTGAGCGCCAGCACTATCGCCAGGAGTTCTTTTTTCAATTACAGAGTAATTCCTTTGTGCACTATTGAATTTTTTACTGTAAAAACTCACTGGATGTTCGATACCTTCATCATCTGTCTGTAACAAGACAGCACCAGCCACTACGCCACTGGCATCAGTCGCCAGCTGAAAAGGTCTGCTGAAGTCCGGGGCCCTGAGTATGGGGGTCGGGTACATAAACAGGGTTTCACCAAGGAAAACGCCTCTGCCACTCAGGAGACCACCGGAACTTCTTGTCCTTACGCTAATAAGGTCAGTTAAAGTTCAACCATATCGATAAACTACTTGCTGAAGGGCGGCCCAATGAACAGGGATGGGTTGTAACGGGGCTCTCGGGCTGACCTGATTGGGTTTTCCCAACAACTTGACAAGTGTGACAACTGTGTACACCCATGACACGACACTCGCCTTTAACCCAGGCCACCAGAAAAGCTTGCTCAGAGCTTGCCTCCGTCTTATGTGCCCCCAGGTGCATGCCAAAGGCACATCATGAGCTAATCTCAATAAGCTCTCACGGCACACACCCTCGGTACTGACTAACTGGTCCACTAATCCTGACCCGCCATCCCACTTTTTCGTGGGATCCTGATGTCTCCGATACAAGGATGCCCTCGAACAAGAAGAAAATGCACCCAGGCTGCGCATGGCCCCATCGCCTCTCCAGTTCGACCGCACCATTATCAAACGCCCTGACTTCAGGATCTTCCAGCTGCAAGGAACATAGATCAGCAGGTGTGAGATTATCAAAGTTCCATCGTAAATAATGTATTTCCACTTTCCGAATGTCCCCGCTGAGTCCATCCTTTCCTCACGCTGCGCATAATGATGCTGTCCGCAGAGTCTCTTCCTGCCCTGCACCTGCACTAAGCGGGTGACAGGGCCCCGGGGCCTCCTCCAGAACTCTAACATAGGTTGCCAATAATGAGTCACCAAGAAACACTGCCCGCTCAAAACTCTCTCAATTGACCAACCACTTCCCGTTTTCTTGTGACCTTTCCTCCGCGGTTTGATAGACTGAGGTGGTGGCTGCAAGGGCGGCCTTCGTCTGATAGAACGGCGGTCACCAAACACACGCCACATGGTTTGTACGCTACACTTCTCAACCCACTCCTGTTCCTCCCTACTAACGTCGGGCCGCCTTCTCGGCAAACGACCAAGGGTGAAACCTTAGAAGCAGGCACCGCAAAGTTCGTTGCCGTAGGAGGGAGGTCGACACGCCCCCAACAGGCAAGTTCTCTACGTATTCCTACATCCAGCTCCTTCGCCCACACCACCCACCTCCAGCTCCATCCGCACCAGAGGGTAGGGACTTCGTAGCACATTGATCCCCTGAACTAACCACCACCACCGAGCAGCGTTAATCGGCCTACCAGTAAAGGGTCTTTAACAAGGTCTGAGGAAGCCCCCGTAATCATGCGCAATAGCCCCTTTAAACTCCTCGCATTTCGCCAGCCCACCTCACAAAACCATACCCTCTATGACCCCCAAAGACGTCGCGGGGACAGCGGTTCCGAGCCTTCCGGACTCTTGAACACAGGCTGTGTCCCAAACTCTGACGAACTACCCTTGGCAAACTCAGAAAGATATAGGCGACACCCTATGCTGCGGACCCATGACACAACCTTGTTTGGTGGCTTGTTCGGACAAGCAGTTGGCAAAGTGACCCTCCTTTGTGACAGCAAAGCCACTCTTTACTCTTTTTGGTTGCCCTTGGGAGTGGGAGGTACCATTAGACTTCTTATTACGGGTGGTATTTGGGTTTCTGTTCAGTTTTTATTGTCAGTGCTCGATGGTTTTGTGTATTTATGTGTATCCAAATTCTTTGGGAGGGGTAGGGGTACGATCCTTTGCACCCAACTCACTCCTAGCTGCTGCTCCGCACCCATCGAATTATTAATGACATTCGGAGGTCAGGCCATTTCGGCTGCCCCTCCTGGAGGATTTCTAGGATTTTTTTCCTTTATTATTTAATGTTAAGTCCCCGCCTGTGCACTTAAAGAACTGCCTCCAAGAGGAACCAGCTCACTCAACTCCTCAAAGTAGCTGCCCTCTCAGAACGCAGGCCAATGTCGTAGTGCATCAGACAAGTCCCCGGGGCGTGTTCTAGGAAGGTACTAATCCTTGCCCTTAGTAACACCCCGAAACTTCAAGCGGTATTACAGTTTCTGGTTGTAACCTCATAGGCCCGTAGCACAGCCTTCTTAGCTCATCATAAACTACACAGGACTCTACACGTAGTGCATCAAAACGCTTTTAGCCCCTTTCCTATGGAGTCTTTTGATGAAACTAATGCTGCCCACTTTTCCTGAGGCCACTGGTGTTCGCTGACACTTCTCTCTCAAAAATCGCATAAAAAAATCAG
>CM064548.1:32925589-32991011 GCA_032716605.1 Paralithodes platypus | reverse complement strand
ATAAAATGGTCTAAATAAGAAACTATATGGGGGAAATGTTAGGGACCTGCAACAAAGCTCAACGCTCCGAGTTTCAACCAAACGGCCAGAGAACGCAAATCGTCTGCAGACCCTCCTACCATTCCCTCTAACCACAGGATTTAAACCGCCATGTCGATTTTATCTTATTATTAATGGCAATTCCACTCACCCAAGGCCATCACCTCACAGTTAGGTGACCTTCATAACGGCGGGGGATCAAGTCTATGTCCCACAAAAAAGACCTCAAACATTAGCCTACTCCGCCGCAGCTTAGCAGGGACCACCTAAGTAATCTGGTTGAAAACTGGCCCTAACTCAACCCCCTAGTCTACACACCGATCGGAATCCTCACTCGGGGCACCAAAATGTGGGGGGATAATATGGCCAAAGGTTATCTCTTACCACCACCAACTCGAAAATATAAAATTAATAAACATTAAATAAAAATAGAAGTCTGAGATCGCCTACCTTATGGTATGAACTAGGGTAGCCTATCTCACAGGATGCCCTAACTAAACACTTGTATCAATGGCCATGTCAATATCAATGACTTAGCTTATATACTAGGGTCCTGGTGTAGTTTCGAGGATTCCGGCTTCGGTAGACCAGGAGTTAAAGTGTTCAGGACTCCGGGCCTGGTCGCGGGGAATGTGGTGGAGGAGATCACGGGACAACGTCCTCTACCGTTCAAAAGTGTTACTAGCCGTCTGATCGGAACTTCAATTTCTGACTTCCCTGTAAATAAACATATATTAATTCGTTACCAAGGGTCATTCCCTCTTCACGGAAATCAATATAAATAATTATCAGCATTTAAATTATATAAGTATAAAAGGTGAATCATCGTTTCACAAACGACCAGACCCCCCCTGTAGTGAACATAATATCAAGATATTAAGCGCCCTCAGCACACACGGTGGATCGACGTTTTCGGTCGCAGGGAATATTTAAACTGATCCTCTTTACAGTTCTTCTAAACTTATTTCTACAAGGTTTTATAACTAAATTAACTTGATCAAGATAATCTTATAACAGTACTAAATTACCTAACAGTAATTAATCTCTACAATATATACAATCACCGGGTTCTGGTAGGAAATTGTTCACTCTAGTGAGGTTACCCTATCGGAAGGTTGTTGCCAACATTCCCATATAACGGTGTAGTCAATTTATTTCTCACATCGACCATGGTCTCTATCCAAACAGCCAACACACACCTTTAATACCTTCGCCCTCTTTATTTTGGTTTGTGCATTAGGATATTTGAAACATTTAAACCAGCAGTGCCCTGATTTACCACACAGCTTACAGCCCTTATCAGAGCCATTGCTTCCCGCCTTGTAATGTGCTACTTTGTTTTGTTGAATAGTAAAAGCAGCAGTAGGTTTATATTTTTCTTGTGTAGGCAGGCCAGCCCCCTCCATGTTACAAATCTCCTCGTATAGGGTCCGAGTGACCGCACCAACCTGTAACCAGTCATCCTTCAGTTCTCGCCGAATAGTCTCACGCAAAGGAGACGGAATCTTATTATACAACATTACGGAACAAAAGTCCTCCAAAGTCACATTGCAAGATTTAAGCGACTTTAGTGTGCATTCAGCAGCCGCATGGAAATGTCTAAGGTCCTGCGCACAATATCGAGGACCAGGAATCTCACAAAAGGCGGCAACGTGGGCAGACTTGATGCGGTCAATCTGTCCGTAGGTCTCGAGGAGAAGTGTTACGGCAGGAGTATAACTTGTGGTCTCTAAGCTAAATCCGGCTATGAGCTGCGAGGCCTCTCCCTCTAGCTGACCCCTCAAAATATGTGAATTTCTGAAGATCTGTTAGGTCCTGACGCCATGAACCGAACATTGGAATAAATCCCAAAATCCGGTCCACCGGGCAGGATCACCACCAAACTTCGGGAGGGTTAAGGCTGGTAATTTTACTACCGACTTTATAGCCTCTCTGCGAGAGACCTCTGTACGTACCGGTCTACTATCCAAAGGGGCTAATAAGTTTTGTACCCGTTCCTCATAAATCATATCATTAGCCACTTCTTCATTTAAATCTTCCTCAGACTCTAACAATAGATATATTTTCTCATTGAAAGAATTGATGTTGTGTAAAGCCTTGTTGATACTGACTTTTTTAGCAACTATTTCATCGTTTGTGGCTTCGTTGAGGAAAGTGGTGAAATCCTTAGTTATTTTAGTAATGCCTCCTTTGGCCGCAGCCCTCAACCTCGTCAGCTTGGTGATGTCCATGTTTATAGGGAACCCAACCTGTTACCAGTCAATTGACAAATTTATAGGGGATAGGCGAGTCAGGATGTACAATGAACGACGATAAAATAAACTATTAGCCTAATAAACTGAAATAAATATAGGCTAGCGTATTCCTCGTCAAAATATCGCGCCGTCCTACTGAATATTAGGTTATAGAGCTTGTGCGTCCCCCAAGGGCCTAAATGGATGCCATCATATGCCAAGTCCTTCTTACCCATCTCCATAGGGTTGAACCTTGACTTGGAGAATGGGAATTTCTGACGTAAATGTCTGTTGACGGCATTTTTTATTCGGTTATATTGCTCTGCACTGAGGCCCCTGGGGGAGGTACGAGACTCTATTCCCACAATTTTACAATGCCCCCATGTTCTATCCTCAATATCTTTAGCCAAATCATTTATTTTACTGGCTAACTCATTAACTACCGTATCGCCAAATATATCGTTACCTCCGACTATCAAGAATGTGAGATCCGGACGAAACTTTACAAGACTATCGAAGGCTGGCGAATTACGGATTGAAACAACTGGCCCCACTTTGTGCCAGAAAGTTCAGCTGGAAGCCTTCACGGAGTATAGGAGATGGTGGCGGTTCAAATCTATTGACATACGAGTGTCCAATCACCGCAACTTTAGGTAACGGGTGTTTATTGTGCGATGGTGACTGCTCAAAATTCTTGCCAATACCGCCCCAACCCTGGGCTGCCTCCCCAGACCCTCGAATCATTGGCTAGTGTGTAAACTATAGCCTAGCACTAGAAAGTAGAAAGCAGGGATGGTAAAATCAGGCCCAAGAAGACGCCCAGCCACAATTAGGCCTAGGTTACACAAAATTGGGGTACAGTATATTAATTAATAAGGCATATAGGCTATACTTAAATCCTGGTCACGGCACCATACTTTACTGTCAAGACTTATGATCGTATAATGGATGTAGGAATTAGTTACAAGACAAGCAAAGGGATTGGATTATCAGCCTAAGGGGGAAGCATTGAGATCGTCTCACCTTTGTTGTTAATTCACATGCTATACATGGTCTACATATATTATAATGGCCACCAGTGAATATATATAGACTTAGCTGGTTAGTGGAGCATATTGATGGATAGTAGGTGATGGGATGTTTAATGTACGGGACGATAGATGTGGCCGATTGCCGGTGTTGCTGGTAAGGGTTGTTGTTATTGAGTGGCACCCTTTATGAGAAATATCTTAGAACGTCAGCTTGGTAACAATTGAAGCTAGACATGTGCAATCATTCTCGATGCTGCTAACGTTCCTCATATTACGTTAATTACTATATTAAATAGTACTTAATATATATGGAATACTATATTCTCAAATTAACTCTTTATAGAATAAATGTACACCATAGCCTATACCTTAATTACCCCTTATATATTATTCATCTGATATACAAACCCAATTAACTTTACATGATACTTTGTGTATATACAGAATTATAGATCCCATTTTTAACCAATCCCAACTGGAAATAGAAAGGTCTATCATGGACACTCATAAGTCACGATAAGGCCGTTTGTTTACAGAACAAAACAAAACAATAGATGGCGTTAGTGGCGCCCTGTCCGAGCCGGAATCTTGTGATAAACACAAAGTTTGTCAATACACAGCGAAATATCGTGCAGTGTTACTTACTAAGCTACAGGATGGTTAAACGTGCTCTAAACCACCATTCATACACAAGAATGAAGAGGATGAGTAGTTAATACTCAAATTATGATCGATATCGTGAGAGCGTTGATGGAGCGTCTGCAGCGTCTGGTGGTAGCGAGTCAAGAGAGTGTGATTAATTTCTGTATTACATCAGTTGGTGGTAATTAAAATGATTTCAATTAATCTCCTCTTATTACACTGTAATGACCATGTACAGTCTGGGACTAAAGTCGTGGTAAGGATCTTCAGCCATCCATTAGTGCCCTCTGACGGCGGTATTTGAAGCAATCCGAGATACGATATTTTTGACTCTCCGTAGATGGCTCTGTTCGACACGTCCAGGTAACAACAAAAGTAAGCGAGAAACTTCCTGTTTCTTGGTGGATTACGACCATGCCAACTAGAACACAAACACACTCTACATCATTATTTGAATGTATGGAGTATAAATGATAAAAGGAAGCGAAAATGCACCTTAGTATCCATGACAGGCACACATTTAAGAGTCATGGAAGTGGCAATATATAGGTATATATCCCTAAATACAGTACAGTACTTTATTCATGCGAATAATATACTCAATAATGAGTGTTTATAGTATAGGTCGTTAAATGACGGTATTGCTAGCACCAATAATATATATATAAATTTGAGATTAGGATACTAACAATGCAACACAAATAATATAACTGAATATGGTATTGTTCATGGGAAACTTATAACGTGGTGTAACATAACATTTATTAAAACACAGAATATATGATATTAATATAATGTCGAGGAACAATAGAAGTAATCAATTAAAGGATTACCTATAAGAATATTAATATACAGTATACAGTATACCTATTAAAGAAATATTGCGATTTATATAATTCCATCATTCCATACAGTAAATTGTGTTGGGGATCCCTCCGTCCAACCTTGACCTGTATCACACCAACCTTCGATCATCCCGATGACTTATATATTATAAAAACAAATACCACTACAAACGTTAATGTTTCACTATTTCATACCTCCTTGAAAAGAGTTTGATCGTAAAATCCATATGGTATTCCCATACCTTTATATCTCATATCTTTATGGAGGAGAGTGAAGGTTTATGAAACGCTCTGAATCAAGGAGAAAATAACTATAGCTCTTTTAGTAATTTAGGGCGTAAGGAGGTAACGTAAACATCCAATGATCCATAGGTCAAACTAGGTCTTATTAAACCCTTTTCTTCCATCGATACTGTCTGATGATGTATAATAACAGATAATAGCTAACATAAGGAATGACATTGATTTAGGGATTAACGAAAAGTTTAAACAGCTTCCCAGACTGTAATAAAGTAGTTAAGCTATTTGTATGCGTAGACTAAAAAACCTAGTTGTGTCAATGGTTAAATTATACAGCATACCTCTATTTTTTTAGAGATTCGATAATAATCGGGCCTCGTCAGCATTTGATAATATTTAATAACTGTTCATAGTAACTATTGTATGCAAGGTTTCATAAGCCATCTCCTCCACATTAAATCCAGTGCCCTCCAGAACTCCTTGACACAATTATTTGTGTTAGGTGTTCTAGTTATGTTTTTGCTTAGCAGGTCAAGCATCCTATCTTTCATGTTAATTTATCTGAATGATAGTAGGCTGTATTGTCTACCATGCTAAGATTATTGGCTTACAAAATAAAACGTATATTTATAAAATACTGTTTTGAACTTTCCGCTTATATACAATCGATAATATCTTACCACTATACAGGGCAACTTACCCAGTTAATTACCCATTACAAAATGTGTCCCTATTCTTTTTTATCCTGTTGTAGCATGCTGCATAATAATGCACCTCTTGTTACACACGAGGAATCTTCTTAAAATCAAGATGTAAAGATTAAATTTTTGGCCTTTCACTCTCAGGGTAATAATAAGCTGCTCATTTTGACCCGGCAAACCCTACAATTTATATATATATATTTTTGTTGGTTTGTATTAATTTCACTCCAACACCAAACACCTCCAATTAAATTAATAAAGCCTCTCTCCCACTATATCCTCCCTCCCTCCACCTCCTCCCTCCCTCCTCCTCCCACTATAACCTCCCTCCCTCCACCTCTCACTACTCCTACCTCCCTTCACCTCCCACTACCCCTCCCTCCCTTCACCTACCACTACTCCCTCCCTCCCTTCACCTACCACTACTACCTCCCTCCCACTACCCTTCCCTCCCTTCACCTCCAACTACCCCTCCCTCCCTCCACTTCTCACTACCCTCTCCATCCCTCCGCCTCCCACTACCCCTCCCTCCCACCACCTCCCACTAACCGTCTCTCCCTCTACCTGACACACTCTCTCTCTCTCTCTCTCTGACATCGTGAAGTCACTGTACGACAAATACGAGTTTGAGGAGAGATACTCATAATGCCGCGGGTGTAATGGTTAAGGTGTCTAAAAATCTGTGTGTGATAACCCGGGTTCGAATCCTGGTGAATCACATATATGCTTTCATTAATTTAATTGGAGGTGTTTGGTGTTTTGGTGAAATTAATAAAAAATTGATTTACATGGACGTGACAAGTTTTGACTCTCACAACCGCTCTTCACAGCCATTCACAAGTGAATAAATCTCCAAATTGAGTCGAAACTTGGCGTGTCCTTGTAAATAATAACTAGGAGCAATCTTTCAAAAGATGTTGGACTGTGACTGGAACCTGGCAACAAGGGTGAAGCGTGGGGAAATCGATCGATATCAAGAAGCCATGTATGATCGTAGTGTGGCCGAGTCTCAGGCGAACCAAGGCAGTCCCCTACCTTCTATTATCATGGAAAGAACACTGCCAGGGAACTATGTGAAGGTTTAGTGAAGTGTAGATTGTTATTTCTCATGGACGTCCAATCTGCTTGCCACCACTGACGGAGGAGTTGGGTCACGTTTGAAAAAAATAATCAGATACAGGTATGGCGGATTTAAAGAAGATAAGTTTACTCTACTTAGACTGAAAAGGTCCGCTCATATAAAATGTAAATAATTAATAATACCGGGAGTGTAACTCACTATTAAATCACCATAGAAAAGTTGCAGTTAGGTAATGTAGAAATGCCGATGGAGGTGCTGATGGATGGTAGGCAAATTAGTAGTCATTTTCAGAGCTTCCGTGACCGTGTTTAGGATACCAAAGTTTCTCAGTGAATTTAACAAGGGCAACTGATGCTAAAAAAAATAAGCCCCCATACACCTCACCAAAATGACGGGAAAGTTGTTATTTTAGACGTTTTTCAAAATGGCCGCCGCCGTCATCTTAAAAAATTGATAAAGTTCTATTTCTTGAAGTGAATGGCCAAAAATAACAATTTTGGTGTCTATTCCCACTAATTTTGGTGTCAGAAAACCAATGGGATGGCATAATTAAAAAATAATTAATAACTAATTACCAAATAATTAAGAAAATAAGAAAATAATTAAGAAAATCAATGGGATGGCATAATTCATGATTTAGAGTCCCATTAACCTCAACATCTAAGACAAATATGATGTTGTTAAATCCACTGAGAAACTTTGGTATCCTAAACACGGTCACGGATCCTCTGAAACTTACTCAAATAATATAATATATAATTTAAAATGTAAACCAAGAATGTTGACTGATCAATTCCTTCTTTTTCAGGTTTGTTGCATCGAATTTGGTGTGAAGAATCATAAGCATGGAACGTAGAGGAGTTAGTGATGTGCCTGACCCAGGACCTGGATTAAAATGCATATTATGTCAACATCCCTGTATAGCTGATGATAGTACGGACAAGACATCTGATACAAAGTGGGAGAATCTAAGGAGCAAGTGTTTTCGGTGGAAGGAACTTGATAAATTTCAGCATGCCTATGCAGCAGTGGAGTGGGACAAGGGGCCTAAAGGCCTGTACATGCTTAGTAAATGTTACACCCAGATCAGTAGTAATCGCTATATTCAGCAAGCACAGAATCGTAAACGGAAATCTGAACAGGAAGAAGTTCAAGCATCAACTTCAAGTCAACAACTCCCAGGAAATGTGCCTAAAAAGCTTCGTTCTAGTACTGTAGTGGTTAATGATAAAAATCTCTGTGTGTGGTGTATGAAAGGACCACAAAAAACCAGTAATCCTGGCAAGTCCAAACTTTTGCTGCTGTCAACAGTAGACGCATGGAACCGGTTCAAGTTGCATACAGTTTGTCTGTCAGATGAGCCTATAAGAGAAAGATTGAATACCCTACTTGCATCTATCCCAGACAGTCGAACGGCGTTTGGATTGGAAATTCGTTATCATCGTGAATGTTGGCGCAATTATGTCAGCAACCCTCTGAAGGAGTCTTTTCCTGATGAAAAACAGAGCATCTGCAACATGTTAATCTTCGAGAGGCCCAAAATATCTTCTTTCATCATGTCCGTCAAGTTATCTTTGAAGATCATGAAATCCGTACACTACAAGGTCTTGTAAAGGATTACAAAGGCATTACTTCAAATTATGGTTACTATTCTACAGCAAAGTCCAGTTTCGTGAAGGAAATTCTGATCAAGGAATTTGGAGATGACATAGCATTTCATGAACGAGGTCAGAAGAATGTAAGTGAACTGGTATATGATGCAAGAGCTGCAGGTTCATATCTTGAGGCTGCAATATCCTCTCTAGGTGTAAGTGACGATCAGCTGGTGAAGAATGTAGCTGGGCGACTCAGAGATCAGATCATCAAAACAAAAACTGTTCCTTGGCCTCCATACATACATGAGCTTGAAGAATATGAAGACCTGAATGATCTCCTATTGAAGCTCAACACTTGGTTAAAGCACCCCACAAAGTCTGAAGTCGATGACAAGCCCCAAGTCAGATCAATTGCATCTATTTTTACCAGCTACATCACTGGAAGACGTACTGCATTTGAGACAAACCTCGGTGTACTGCTACAAGGTATGACAAAGAGCAGAGAAATGGTAGACATATTACATAAGGATGGCCTGGGAATCAGTTACAATGATGTGCTTTTGCTTAGAGATTTCTGGGCAGTTACTGACCTGAAGCATTCAACTGAGTGTCCTTTTGAACTTTCTGAAGGAACACCGGCAATATGTATAGTCGACAACGATGACTTCAAAAGTGACACTTTGACTGGAAGTGGCCAATCACATCGTACAAATGTCATGTTTGTTCAGCCAGACCTACCTAAGCTAAATCTACCTACCCTAGATGATGATAGACCAGTTGCAAATAGCACCTTGCCTTCGTACCTCTCTGATAGCCTCAAAGAACTTGGGAGCCAGATGCAAAGAATTGAACCATACAAAACAGTCAAGCGTGGTGAACCACCCATCAGACCAAGGATAACGGATGAACAACATCTGGACACAGTTCCTCAAAGAACGAGAGGTGTCATCCATGCAAAGGCCCGAGCTAAGGCAGACGGAACAAGACCAAAGCCAGAAGACCAGACTGTACCAGCCTTTTCTGGCTTCCAGGCCACGCTATCACCAGAAACCCAGAAAAGTCAAGCGATTTATCATATGACTTATCCTGATCCACCAAGCAAGACCATTCTGTATGATGCCCTGTGCAAGCTTGCAAAGGCAATTGATGACAAGAAGATGCCATTTGCCATTATCGTCGGTGATCATCCTGTCTACGCATTATTGCTAGAATTGAAAAGTGAGAATCCAGAGATATTTGCTGACATATTGACATTCATGGGGCCCTTTCATATCCAGATGTCTTTCATCAATGCAATCTACAAAAGGTTCAAAGGCTCAGGCATTTCAGATGTACTGGTGGCTGCAGGCGTCGTTGCAGATCGATCCGTGGATCAAGCTCTGCGTGGAAAACACTTCAACCGCGGTGTGCGTTGCCTTCGACTCTTCTACGAGGCTTTACTCCAATATGCACTAGACAAACGTTTTGAAGGTGCCACTCTGTGTGAAGAGATCCAGGCATCTCTCAATAAGTTATGCAGTTCAGTAGACCAACAAGAACTTAATGATGCACATGCTGAGTTAGAGAGCAATGCCGATCTCAAGGGGCTCGTTGACTCCCTATTCCAGAACTTAGATGGTGCTCCACTAGCAGAATTCTGGATTTCATTCTTGGAGATGGTAGAGATACTGACTCCAAATATACATGCTATAAGGACAAGAAACTGGATCGAGTTCATGTCTACACTGAAGTTTATGCTTCCTTGGATGCATATTTATGACAACGATAGATATGGGCGCCATCTTCCAGATTTCATAGCAGTCCTAGAAAGTCTTCCCCATATCCAAGCACAATTCATGGAGAGTGGCATGTTTGCACAGTCAATGACCGGTAAACCCTACTCATGTGTTGCCCTTGACATATGGATAGAGTCAACGATGAATAAAGGATCCAAGCTTAAGTGTGGATGGTTGGCTATTCTAAAGAATGAGAAGCAACTCCTGTCAAACACGCGGAATGTTAACAACGTCAACCGGATAAGAGGCTGTGTTCATCGTCACGCAAATCACAAGAGACGAGGTTCAAGAAAGCATGCAGATTGTGCCCCAAGTAAGATGAAGATAGATGAACAATCTGTGCAGGATATCAGTGCATGTCTCACCGAGTTCCATTGTGATCCATTTGACCAATCAGATCTGACACTAAGATCCCTACAATCTGGAATTCAAGCCTCTCCAGCTCTCTTTGCTGATCTGAAGTCTGCAAAGGCCGATGGAGAAAGATAAGTGGAGGAATTTGTAAATGAAAGAGTCTATTCCAAAACAAAGTCCCTCAATGCTCGAATACCACGTAGTAAAAGTGGCAATTTTGCAACTCAAGAAATCGAGAAGAGAGCAAGTGAAAACCTGAAACAGACAACTGAAGAAATGGAGAGTAAGGCATTTACCTCGGTCATCAAACTTGTAGAGGCAAGTGACGGCTTAAAGATGGAAGACTTAAAGCAGCATCGAGTAACAGATGAGTGCCTTTCAATTTTCAATGCAAATGGTACTATGCGCTTTTAAAACGCAGAAGAGTAAGCTACAGGAAAAACTAACAATGACATCCATACCGTACCCTGATATTTACACATCAATAGTAGACATGGGACTAATCTGGCGTCTAACAACGCCTACTACTGAAGACAGAGAAAAAGCAGATGGAACCAAGTTAACGTGGGGAGACAATGGTGAGAAACTTGTGAACTTTGTCCTGAATAGACACTCGAATGCAGAATGTGTTATCTTGGTTAATGACTCGTACGAGCAAGACTTCTCCATCAAAGATAGTGAACGACAACACCGTCAAAAAAATAAGTCCATTTGCAATGTGTTTATGAAGTCAGAGGACAAATTTCCTTCTAATAGAGACTTTCATGCTCTTCTTGGTAAGCCAGAGAATAAAGTTCGCCTTCAAGCATTTAACAAGGCTGCTTTCAAAAGAAAGGCATCTACAACCACTATTCAGCTCATACACTGTGTTGTTGGCAAACCAGCAAGGAATCTCATCACAGATGAAGTTTTGCAGAATCTCACATACGCCCATGCAGAAGCAGACACAGCTCTGTTCACTCTTTATGGTAAGCTGCGGTCAGAAGGGTATACAGAAGCAGTTGTCATAGACACTGAAGATACTGATAACTACGTTCAGGCAGCCTATGTGGCTCGGCAAATATCAGGAATCTTGTGCTTGAAACGCAAATCTCAGCTGATAAATGCTCGGTGTTTGTGTAGTGAGGCAATGGCGGAGTCTTTGATCCCACTTTATGTTCTTACCGGATGCGACCATAACTCCGGCTTTTATGGAATAGGCAAGAAAACTATTGTTGACCGTGTAGAAAAATCATCAGAAGCTCGCAACCTCCTTAAAAGTTGTGGCACAATCATCCCAGTCACACAGGAAATCATCAATGACTTACAGAAATGTGTTATCCGGTACATCTATTGTGACACCAAACACAAGACCCTAGCAGAGGTGAGAGCAGAAAAGTGGTCAGTACTCAAGAAAAAGAAGATCATCAGACTGGTACCTGATTCTGACAGTCTACGACCACACTTAGAGCGCACCAATTACCTCACATATCTGCAGAAGAATTTCCAGCTTCAGAATCATCCATCACCAATTGGCCATGGATGGCACCTTGTAAATGGCTTATGCCTCCCAGTACGCTATACCCAACCTGCACTTCCATCATTCCTGGATCTTCTAAAAACTCCAAGTCATCCACAAATGGAGAGCAGCGATGATGACAGCGGAAGTGATTCTGACAGTTGTGCATCATATTTGTCCTGCAGTGATAGTGCATCTTAATGCAGTAGGTCTCATGTTTTATTAATTTAGGATACCAAAGTTTCTCAGTGGATTTAACAACATCATATTTGTCTTAGATGTTGAGGTTAATGGGACTCTAAATCATGAATTATGCCATCCCATTGATTTTCTTAATTATTTTCTTATTTACTTAATTATTTGGTAATTATTTATTAATTATTTTTAATTGTGCCATGCCATTGATCTTCTGACACCAAAATTAGTGGGAATAGACACCAAAATTGTCATTTTTGGCCATTCACTTCAAGAAATAGAACTTTATCAATTTTTTAAGATGACGGCGGCGGCCATTTTGAAAAACGTCTAAAATAACAACTTTCCCGTCATTTTGGTGAGGTGTATGGGGGCTTATTTTTTTTAGTATCAGTTGCCCTTGTTAAATTCACTGAGAAACTTTGGTATCCTAAACACGGTCACGGAAGCTCTGAAAATGACTCTACTAAATGGCTACTCTTCGAACACCATTGGATGTTTACCTCGGTGACCACGAGGGTGCACCTTAACAAATAAAAGAAATATAATACTGAAGAGATTTAAATCATGATAATATGGCTTAGCTAGTCAGTCGGTCTGTCAGTTGGATGAAGTTAAGTTAATTTAAGTTAGATGATGAGAGCTGGATGAAACCGGAACCAGGGTCGAGGCGAACTAAGGAGTGGAGATGTTGTCTGGATGGTAGACTAAGGAGCTCTGACGCAAAGCGCTTCCCTCCAAGACGTCATCGTCTTGCGTTACGAATTTAGCGGATACTGCTAAGTTTGTAGCGGATATCTAGCGGTAAATACAGTACCGCTTTTATAATATTCCGACATGGCTATATGATAAATCATATATGCATTCCTAAAGACTCGTAAATACTATATTTTCGTATAATAAGCCTTATTTAACTTATTAAGCATATATACAGTACATACTGTATATAGGGTATGATACATAGAAAGCGTATGTTATACCACTGACTATCGTGAATCCACGATAACAGGAATAGGTCACGGCATGATGAAGTTAAGTAGATTTGTTTACGCAAACAGTCATAGTATTGCCAATATCCACTAGGTAATAATATATGTCTAATAATTAGTGTAAACTAACTATATAATATATTTCCTACATGAACTATGGCTAAATTATAATTGTGTTGCATTCACTTACAAAGTTGTGTATACTATATATAGTCCTATCCTGGGATATCCATTATATACCATTTCCCTAGTAAGCTAGAATACTCGGTGTGCCTTATCTACAGTACATTGCTATGTTTTACAATTATTTTATATTTAATAATTAATATCCGGAACGGCGTCTAAATACAATATTCTAATTTCTGTAAAATGTGCATCATTCGATTATACATCACTTATAGTTGTAGAGCATACTAATATTCCTTGCATTCTGATAATGAAGTAGTGTGTGTGTGACTGTGTGTGTGTTCTAGTTGGCATAGTCGTAATCCACCAAGAAACAGGAAGTTTCTCGTTTACTTTTGTTGTTACCTGGACGTGTCGAACAGAGCCATCTACGGAGAGTCAAAAATATTGTATCTCGGATTGCTTCGAATATCACCGTCAGAGGGCACTAATGGATGGCTGAAGATCCTTACGACGACTTTAGTCCCAGACTGTACAGTAGTAGTAATTAATTGTGATCGATTTTAAAGTCTCGAACTTAATATTTGAATCACTGAAATGAAAAAGGAGATTGAATTCAACTCGAAACCGCTTCAAATAAGTTTGTAAATGAATTAATGTTCACTACTGTACAATTAATTAAATATCATTAGGCAATACCTTTGTAATGCCCACATTGTTTGGGAATTTTTATCATTCAGCATTGCTTTTTTATTTACTAACATATGGCAGTAATGTCTGCAGACCACTTGAGGATCTTATTTGCTTCATCCAAGATACCTTTGGTCTTTCCTATGTTGAAACACAAAATTGAAATAACATAAAATAATTTGAGTTGTAAACGGTGTATAAAGGGAATATTACTTACATTGCTTTAACCCTGAAAACTAATTAGGTTTTTCTTGGATTCACGATAGTCAGTGATATAACATACGTTTTCTATGTATCATACCCTAAATGCAGTTTGTACAGTATGTAAGCTTAATAAGTTAAATAAGGCCTATTATACGAAAGTATAGTATTTAAGAGTCTTTAGGAATGCATATATGATTTATCATATAAGCCATGCCGTAATATTATAAAGGCGGTCCAATATTTACCGCTAGATATCCGCTACAAACTTAGCAGTATCCGCTAGATTCGTAGCGTAAGACGATGACGTCTCGGATTGTGGCGCACCGCGTCAGAGCACTTTTATACATCGTCCTAGCAACAACTCCACTCCTTAGATCGCCGCGACCCTGGTTCCGGTTTCATCCAGCTCTCATCATCTAACTTAACTTACCTTCATCCAACTGAAAGACCGACTGACAAGCTAAGCCTTATTATCATGATTTAAATTTCTTCAGCTTTATATTCTCTTTATTTGTTAAGGTGCACCCGCGTGATCACCTTTGAGGTAAACATCCAATGGTGTTCGAAAAGTAGCCATTTGCCTACCATCCATCAGCACCTCCATCAGCATTTCTACTTTGCCTAACTGCAATTTTCTATGGTGATTTAATAGTGAGTTACACTCCCGGTATTATTATTAATTTACATTCATATGAGCAGAACTTTTCAGTCTAAGTAGCCTAGAGTCAACTTATCTTCTTTAAATCCGCCATATTGGTGCCCAGACCCGGGACTTTGACCCATAGTTAGATTTCCTATAGTTAGGTATTATGAACAAGGGCTATATTGATGGAGGTTGTGGATCAAAGGATCCTAATAGGGGTAGGCCTCGGCTATCACCATCATACCCTATATTTGTTTCCCTAATTTCATTATTATTTACTATTTTGTTTTACTTATGACTGACCTACCATCACATATTTCCTTCATTGTTTCACTATTATCATCATATCCCCATCTCTCATGGTACTGTGTAAGGTAAGCGGTTTATATAGTAATTTCTACCTTTTACTATAATGACATTAGTCTGCGAAGGGTAGGCTGATGTAAATACAATATTGCATATGAGGACTAAAATGTAAGTTCATATTACAATTATCAAAAAGGTGCTTATATTTCACGATTACGGCTTATTATAGAGGTCCGTATTGGCTGACGAAGGGTTAGGCTAATTCATGTAAATTATTTAATGGCTGGTAAACCAGAAGATAAATCAACTATAATTATGTCTATCACAGTCTTGAAAAACCAGAGAGGGGGTTTGAGGGGTCTCATTACTAGGCTAACGTCCGATTTGGAAGACTTTGTGGCTAGTGCAACTCCTGAACAGCTAGAGGCTAGGTTAGAGTACCTACAAACTACCTATGATCGTATAGTTACCCTGAGTGAAAGTATAGTATCAGGATTAGAGGGTGAATCAGATATTCATGCGGACTACGAACAGCGCGCTGTCCATGATTTTGCCAATTTAGAGGCAATACATTTACTGCGAAGAGCGGTAAAGAAGACAGAGATAAACCTGACTAGCAACGCTGCCAAACAAACAGATCCCCGCCGTGAAGTCAATTTGCCCAAATTAAATTTACCGAAGTTCAGGGGAAACTTGACCGAGTGGTTAGCATTTTGGGACATCTTTAAATCAACAGTGCATGATTCAAAACTTGACAATGTACGAAAGTTCCATTATCTTAACACCTTACGAGCGGCCTATGCGGTTTATTTATGTGTACCGCACAGCGGGGTGTTTTTAGCCAAAATAGGGCTGTTTACGTGATCATTTTCATGCCTAAATAAGACCCAGAACGTAAAACAAGTACCTATCCCTGAAAGGGCATAAACAGAGCTTTCGAATGACACCATAACGATCCTTGTATGATGGATAGTTTTCTTGCAATAACCGTGCAACGCGAGTGCAAAAAGCAGGTAATTCGGTACTTTCAGTACATAATTGAGTATGTAGCGAGTGAGAGAGGGAGGAGGGAGCTGAGATTTGTGTCAGTAGGTTCGCCGCGGTGGTCTGGAGCAGTCATACGCTCGCTAGTCTCCTGCCACCACTTGTCTCTCTCTCTCAGCCACATTACGTGCTGAAATTGCCACTCGAGTTATGTCGAGCGCCGCCACATAGTCCAGCTTTATTTAACTCGACTTATGTTGCTCGCCGCTAAATAAGGGTTAAAGGCCAACTCGAGGATAAAGCTTTACATTTGGTAGAAGGTTTTTCTATCGTAAGTGAAAATTATGATAGTGTTGTGAGGTTATTACAGGCGACGTATGGAGACACTGACCAGCTCAAGGTTGCCCATGTGAATGCCCTGTTGAACCTAGCACAGAGTAGGTACAGGGTCGATGAACTGACAAAGTTCATGGCAGATATTAAGTGTCACACAAGGTTATTAGATGCGTTGGGGGTAACCTCACAAGAAATGCTAGTCATAATCTTAAGACCGAAATTACCTCTAGCTATTCTAGATAAAGTTCGCACTTTTGATTTGGGGGAGTTCATAGTCATTTAGCAAGGAGATTAGCAACATACAATTGAACAATGGTAGGAAGGTGGGCGGTCAGAAGGGACAACAGCAAGGGGTTCAATTAATATGATGGTAGGTTCTAAAGGGAAGGTTGAAGAGTCACGAAAGAAACCACAAATGTCATGTAGGCTATGCAACAATCCCAAGCATAAATGGCTAAGCTGTACCAAATATCAAACCAATGAAGCCAAATTAGCTCAAGCAAGGAAGCTAAAATTGTGCAAGGGTTGTCTAAGTAAGGACCATGGTATGCAGGGTAAGTGTACTGCTTCCTATTTGAGGCCCTGTCGCAACTGTGAGGGTCATCACTTTGACAAAATATGCCCCACAGGTAGTCTAGTCAAGGAGGAAAAAGTAGGGGGTACTGCAACACTAATGCTAGGCAGTAGGAAGGACACCACCATTTTACCCACAATCAAGATATCCATAGAGGGTTATGGCAGAACCCATGTCTGTCGGCTACTCCTAGACCAGGGCTCACAACGATCCTTTATAAAGAGATCGGTGCTGGACGGTCTAAAACACTGTGTAATAGGTAGTGAGACCCTTAGGTTGCAAGGTTTTACAGGAGTGACCGACAGTAGAGACTACGAAGTTGTTGAAGTTGCTTACATCTACCGTAAGAAGAAACACTTCTTACAGTGCGTAGTGGTAGATGAACTCCCAGACAATCAATCTGTAGGAATTAACAAAGTAGAGCATGCACTTCGTAGGAAAGGTATTTACCTGTCTGATCCCGTAGGTGACTTGAAGGAGGTACACATACTGTTAGGAGCAGATTATTATTATGATGTAGTACACCCTGGTTTTAAAAGAGAGAGTGGAGTGATCTTGATCCCCATTAAGTTTGGCTACTGCATGAGCGGTACAGTCCAAACTACCCAGTCAAATGTTCTGGTTGACACTGTATCCGTGTTGAGGATGAGCACGACCGCGGCAGAAGAGTTCACCAGAGATGATACTCACATTGAGGACCCAAAATTAGCTGCCGAGTTTAATCTAGAAAGACTGTGGAAATTAGACCACATAGGAATTAAACCTGTGGAGAATGACCAGGAATCAAAATTCGCGATAGAGAAGTTCTCGGAATCTGTGCGTTACTTGACCACGGAAAAACAATACGAAGTTTGTCTACCCTGGAAACATGAGAATATCAGTTTGCCAACCATTTATGGTTTAGCGTTGGGCAGGTTACGCGCCTTGCAGCGGAAACTAGGCCACGAACCAAGCACCTACAAGGCTTATGACGAGGTCTTTCAAAATTATCTCGACCGAGGGTTTATTTAGGTCGTCGATGTGGATGAACCAGGGAACACCAGGAAAGTCCATTACCTCGCACATCATGGGGTAAAGAAGGACAGTGTTACCACTCCCATCCGAGTGGTATATGACTGCTCAGCCCACCTAGGCAATAGTCCCAGTCTAAATGATTGGTTATTGACCGGCCCTTCAATGGTGTCGGACCTATCACAGCAATTACTGCGCTTTATACTGGGATGTTACGCATTCACCAGCGATATAGAAAAGGCCTTCTTGATGGTGAAATTGCAGAAGGGGGATCGAGACGTCACCCGGTTCCTTTGGTTCAAAAACATCGACGACCCGGAGAGTCCCATAGTGCCCTATCGGTTTAGGTTAGTCTTGGTTGGCCCTACGTGTTTGCAATTTCTATTAAACGTGACCATTAAGAAACATCTTGATGATTATGAAGAAGACACGACTGTACTCGCTCGCGGATTATAAATAGACAATTTGCAGGGGTCTAGTGATAGTGAAAAGGAACTAGTCACAAACTATAGGCAGGCTAGTAGGTTGTTCACTGAGGCCCATCTGTTTCTCCGTGAGTGGGTTTCAAATTCTGTGTTGCTTCGGGATGGTCTAATTATTGATGGGGTAGCTTCTGTTACGACTGAGGTTTAAATATATCAGGGCTCTTATTCATTGGATTAGTAATGGCATAAATGCTACAACGGAAAGCGCTAGATCCAACCTCTGATGTATATTCCCAGTGAACAAAGAACACAAATACTCTCCAGAGTTCTATATGCAATAATAGGTTATCAAACTGTCACTAAATGTGCGTCTACTCTAGGCTTAATGTTATGTGAAAACAGCCTATTACTACCTATAACCGAAGGTGCTTGGTTATGGTATGCAAAGTAAGGTGGTAAGAGATGTTACAGCTTACGTTACTTTAATCAATAAATGTCAGGCACTCCTGCATGAAAGAAAGTGCACTAAAGTCCTTCAACACCAACAAGGAATCTTCTTTAAATGTTAGATGCTATCAAGATGCTCGAATCGGAAATGGAACCCAAAAAGGCATGCAGCGGAACAATGCTCGTGCAGGCTATGCACACAAAAAGGCAGGATATATAATGCAGTCGGAGCCAAGAATATCCTAAACGCTACAACAATAATAATAATCGCCACGACAATGCAGTATTCCTATCAACAAAAAGAGCCTAAGTCGTTTGTGTCTCAATACATCAAACTAGGCTGCGAAATGCTTGTGTAATCATAAACGGGTATGCATAATAAGAGTAGTTGGTTTAATATACTTAATGTCTACTATGACACTGATAAAGTCTAGCTAGAGTCAATGATACGAGATACTGATGCGCATGGCATGCCGCATAGCCTAGTGCAAATCTCAAGTCTGTGCGTCAAATATTACGTTATAGGGAAGGGTAGCTCTCTTGAGAAACCTTAATACCGAAGTATTAAGCGTTCTCCTGGCGTACCTCAAAGATAAACGACCGAGCCTAGAACAGTGCAGAATGGTATAGGCAAAAAGCCCTCATTCGTGCATGCACAATGGCACACAGACTAGAATTTACCCAATCAACTCCAGTTCTCAGGTATGTCGTGCAGCTTTTAACTAAAGCCAGCACTCATCGGAAACAATACCTTATAGTATCAGACTCCTAGTCTAGCATTATATAATCCAGCAGAACACTTATAATTATAGGAAGCGGTACTGAACAATGTGAATGCCAACCAATGCTTCGTGATCAACTTATCTTAACAACTAAACATACATGGGTTATATAAGACCTTAACACACAATACAACTGGCCAGCATTAAGCTGATTATGCAGAGTTAACCAGAGGGGGTATAATATTAATAAAAGGTGGTGAAAGATATGGGAAATGAGAGAGATAGGCAGAGGAAAAGGTTCTCAGTTGCAGTGAGGGGGACAGGTATCAAAGGGATAAGAGGGATGCATTCTAGAAACCAGATCTGAGGGAGAGATTGGCCAGAGAGCAGTATATATACTAGCATTAGTTCGAACCGCGTAGGAAAAGCGGTAACAAGTCCTCTAGCCAATGCTAAAGAAGCTAGCTAAACATGACGTCACCAAGCATGGTAAAAACTCCTCCAACGAATCTCCACGAGGCCAGCCAGCTATGACGTCATCGAGTATAGCAAAACACTGCGCGCCTCCCCACACTCTGTTCTACTCTCTCTCTCTCTCTCTCTCTCTCTCTCAAATCCTATCATTACTACTTAATGATAAAACATATACTTTGCAATTAAATATATAAAGCCTTGACATGGGTGAAAACAAAGAGCCTTTCTGGACTGCCCATGACACGAGCTTTCATATGAAATAAAGCACACAACAATACATCAACTGTAGCCACATCCACTGCCCTGGCGATCCTAGTGAGTCACTGTAGGACAAGCCATGCGGTTCTAACAGAGTGGTTAACGTCACACCGCCCCCAAGATTTTTCTCAGAGGCCCAAGGCTCACAAAAATCTGATTGTTAGAACCCATGCTATATCTCTACTTCCCATCACCCAGTGGCAGTAAAATATCTGGCACAGTTCTCAACAAAATATTTTACAAAATTATAATCCTCCCCAACACAATAGGTTAAATCATATGTAGTTATGCGCCTCAAGAGCGAGCTTCTCTAGCCCAGCATTCTGAGAGGAGTGCAACTCAGAATTACTGCTATAACATACTGAAAAAATTCAACTATCAAAGAAAGATTTATTTTTTATTTTTATGTTTTTAATTTTTTTATTTCGGCTGCACTATAGGGGCAAGCCTAGTTTTTTCTTCTATACCAAACGCTCAACTCCTGCTTTACGACCTAATACGCTGGGCTACAACCGCGAGCCAACAAGCACCAAGCGCAAAATACTATTCAAACTAAAGCAGGAGGCTACCCGTGTGTCAATCTACCCAGGATCATCTACCCTCGAAAGATAATCTGCAACCACGTTGTCACAACCGGCAATATGGCGTATGTCCAGGTTATATACCAGTAACCTTAGTGACCACCTGGTCAGCCTCATATCCCGATTGTGAAACTGGTCCAAGAACTTGAGAGGGTGATGATCTGTGTAAACTACAACGACCGGACCATAGGCTGGAACATAGACCTTGAAATGCCCCAGCGCAAGCACAACCGCCAGCAGCTCCTCCTCGACAACAGAGCAGCTCCCCTGGGCCGAATTGAACTTCTCCGAGCAGAAACTAACAGGATGCTCCAGCCCATCATCGTCCTTTTGCATAAGGACGGCACCAGCCCCCACACCACTAGCATCCGTTGCTAGTTGGAAAGGTAGGCTAAAGTCAGGGGCCCTGAGGATCGGGTGAGTGCACAACAGGTGTTTTACTACTCTAAACGCCTTCTCACACTCAGGCGCCCATTTGACTTTCTTATCCTTCCAGTTATCCTCCACCTGAGCTTGACTGTCCCGTTCTCCTTCTCCACCTTGACTGCTAAACGTCATCACAGGCAGAGTGAGAGGCTCAGGGGGGTGCCTCACATACTCCTTCATGAGATTAACGTGACATAACTGATTGCGCTTACGTCTGTCTGGAGCGGCCACCAAGCAATCCAGGTCCGATAGCCTCTCAACCACCCTATAAGGACCAGTGTACTTCGCGGATAAGGGATGACCTACAAGGGGCAGTAGAATCAACACCTCCTGACCCACGTGAAACTCCCTGAGTTTAACCTTGAGGTCGTACCTGTCCTTCATGAGGGCCTGAGAGCTAGTCAAATTACGGCCAGCCAACTCCAGACTGCGCAACATCCGTTCTCGACTGTCGAGGACATACTTGAGCATAGACCAAGGTTTTTCTGTGCCTCCCATATTTCTTCAACCATATGGAGAGGCCCTCTGACACGGTGTCCAAAGACGAGCTCATTAGGGCTGAATCCCAAACCTTCCCCAGGTACCTCCCGTGCAGCAAATAAAACACATGGCAGGCCAATATCCCAACCATTCCCACTCTTAAAGCAACAACAACGAAGCACAGATTCCAAGGCTGAGTGCCATCGCTCTAACACACCCTGGCTCTCCGGATGATACGCAGATGACACAACCATATCAATCCCATGCTGCGGCATTGCTTGAACAAAGAGGTTAGAAGTGAAGTTGGATCCTTGGTCTGACTGAATTACCTGCGGGTAACCATACCGGGAAAAATACACTAGCAAGTTTCGGACCACCGTCTTCGCTGACCCATTTCTCATAGGGTACGCATCAGGGTACCTTGTTGCTACCTCCATGATGGTCAGGGGATACTTGTAAAAATCTCCCGACTGTGCATCACTGTCCTCCTTCAACTCGACAGCACCGGTACCACATTCAAGAACCTCCGGGTCTTTTAATTGCAATTTACGAATGTCCGAAGGAGCAAGCTTAACTAAGTGTTTGCGAAACAACTCATGCCCCCCTCCTACACTGAATTTAGCCTCCCGTTGCTCCCTCTTTGTGTATCGTTGCTGTCTCTTCGTCTTTTTAAGCCCTTCCTCTGCCTTCTTAGTAACAGTTAATGGGTCTTCTCCAGACTCGAAAATCGGTCCTAATAATGAGTCCCCGAGAATGTCCGTTGATACTAAACTCTCAACCGCATCAACTTTCAACCCCTTCTCGGTACCTTTCCTCCGCTTGTCTAAAGACTGTTGACCAGAATGTGACTCCCTGGATGCAAGAGATCTGGTGACAACACACGCCATAGGTTGCACCTGACACTTCTCAACCCACTCCTGCTCCTCCCTACTCACATCGACCGGCTTCTCGGCAACGACCAAAGGTGGAGCCTCAGATATAGGCCCCGCAAAGTCGTTGCCGAGAAGGAGGTCGACGCCCCCAACAGGTAACTTCTCCACACTTCCTACATCCAGGTCACGAGTCACACCATCAACTTCTATCTTCATTCTTACAAGCGGGTATGACCTTGTTGCATTAACCCCCTGAACCACAACCACCCGCGCCGTATTTACAGGTTTAACAGTGAAATTCCTCAACAATGTTTGCGATGCCCCAGTGTCACGCAAAATTCTCACCTCATGTCTTCTACCCCCCCCCACTCCACACAACCGAGTCCCCTGTGGTCACTAAAGGCATCACGGACAGGGAATAAGCCTTCCGGATCCTTCTGCACTGGCAGTGTATTTACCTCGGAAGAATTGCCTCTAACAAACTCCGATGTCCTCTTGAACACTCCAATGCCGTGAGCAAAAGACACGGCTGCCGGAGGAGGTCGACTAGGGTACTCATTTGCTGTATGACCCTCCTTGTGGCACTTAAAACACATAAATTTCGGTTTCGGCTTATACTGTGATGTAAATGGCCCCTGACTTTTCTTATACGGCGTGGTGTTAGGTTTGGATTCAGTTTTAGTTTCATTGCTCTTTTGTTTAAATGTGTCGTTGCTACGGGGAGGGGGAGGATAACGGTCCTTAGCACTTGCATCGTACTTCTGTGAGGACCCGCAACCCCGAATCAACGACAGCCGTAGATCAGCCATTTCTGCTGCTTCGACTAGAGTTCTTGGGTTTTTCTCCTTTAAGTTCAAAGTTAGATCACCGCCCGTGCTCTTAAAGAACTGCTCCAACATCATTAACTGCTTAATTCCATCAAATGTTGTTACCTTCTCAGATCGGAGCCAGTTCCCCATAGCATCGGACAAGTCCCGGGCGTGTTCCAAAAAGGTGCTATCTCTTCCCTTGGTTACACCCCGGAACTTCAAACGGTACGTTTCTGGTTGCATTTCGTAAGCCCTCAGGACAGCCTCCTTGAGATCCTCATACACAATACATGACTCCAAAGGTAACGCATCGTAGGCTTTAAGACCCTTGCCTATTAATCTAGAGGATACAAGTGCTGCCCATTTATTCTCTGGCCACTGGTGTTCCTGGCACTTCTTCTCAAAGCGTGCGAAAAATTCTGTTACACCACTCTCATCAAACACCGGAACCAGTTTCAATAAGTGCGAGAGAGATTGATCATGAACATGGTTACCAGCCCCAAGTCGCTGTCCCGTCGTTTGTACTCGCGACTTCTCTACGTCCATGTCGGCACAGTACCTAGTCGACTCAGCTTTGATTTTTGCTAGCTCTATGTGCTCATGACTGATAGTTTTTCTCTCTTCTATCTTGGCTAATTCTATTTGCTGCTGAAGCTCACGTGCCCTTTGTTACTGTTGATGCTGAAGCTTAGCTAATTCGAGCTGAAGCAATAATTCTGGAGTTAACCCATGAGGAGGTGAAGGTGCTACAATGTTTGAAATTACCGGTAGTCCCCCCAGGGGCAACCCACCCTGCCAGTCACCACCCAACTGTGGATGCGTACCCGGGGTCGGCAAACCACTGGGATGGCTGGGAGTCGAGTGTAGGGGAAGCATGGCCGAAGGGCTCTGAGCACTCAACCCATCTCGCTCACCAGTCACCCTGCCCAGTACACACGTTATCAAGTTATCCCTGCTCATGCTGCTAGTACCCGCATGACCAATAGCTGTGGCCAGGCATTGAAGACCGTACCGATCCATACCCTCCAACCGCTCGGCAGTAACAGGCCATTGCAAAAATATCCTAGCATCCTCCTCACCGTTCACCTGATTAACCCTTTCATCATACTGCTGTTCCTCAGTTTCGACATTACGTACTGTGTCTCCATTCTCCTCTGATCCGGTATAAGACATGATGCTCACAAAAATTTACCACCTCAATATTCAGAAAAGAAGCACCCCAAACTCTTATACCTCAATATACACACACAAATTCTCGGAAATACTCAAGGGCTATACTATGTTGCAAAAAAAAATTATTCTTGCTGATCCCAGCAAAATATTCCCCAAAACAACAAATGTTCCCTGCTAATAAATGTAGGTTCACCAAATCCTAGGTAAGGTCGCCATTTGTTACGACTGAGGTTTAAATATATCAGGGCTCTTATTAATTGGACTAGTAATGGCATAAATGCTACAACGGAAAGTGCTAGATCCAACCTCTGATGTATATTCCCAGTGAACAAAGAACACAAATACTCTCCAGAGTTCTATATGCAATAATAGGTAATCAAACTCTCAATAAATGTGCGTCTACTCTAGGCTTAATGTTAAGTGAAAGCAGCCTATTACTACCTATAACCGAAGGTGCTTGGTTATGGTATGCAAAGTAAGGTGGTAAGAGACGTTACAGCTTACGTTACTTTAATCAATAAATGTCAGGCACTCCTGCATGAAAGAAAGTGCACTAAAGTCCTTCAACACCAACAAGGAATCTTCTTTAACACCTTAAGAGCGGCCTATGCGGTTTATTTATATGTACCGCCCAGCGGGGTGTTTTTAGCCAAAATAGGGCTGTTTACGTGATCATTTTCATGCCTAAATAAGACTCAGAACGTAAAACAAGTATCTATCCCTGAAAGGGCATAAACAGAGCTTTCGAATGACACCATAACGATCCTTTTATGATGGCTAGTTTTCTTGCAATAACCGTGCAACGCGAGTGCAAAAAGCAGGTAATTAGCCACTTTCCCGATACAATTCCTTATATAGCGAGTGAGAGAGGGAGGAGGGAGCTGGGATTCGTGTCAGTATGTTCGCCGCGGTGGTCTGGAGCAGTCATACGCTCGCTACTCTCCTGCCACCACTTGTCTCTCTCTCTCAGCAACATTACGTGCTGAAATTGCCACTCGACCTATGTCGAGCGCCGCCACATAGTCCAGCTTTATTAAATACGACTTATGTGGTGAGCCGCTAATTAAGGGTTAAATGTTAGATGCTATCAAGATGCTCGAATCGGAAATGGAACCCAAAAAGGCAGGCAGCGGAACAATGCTCGTGCAGGCTATGCACACAAAAAGGCAGGGTATATAATGCAGTCGGAGCCAAGAATATCCTAAATGCTACAACAATAATAATAATCGCCATGACAATGCAGTATTCCTATCAACAAAAAGAGCCTAAGTCGTTTGTGTCTCAATACATCAAACTAGGCTGCGAAATGCTTGTGTAATCATAAACGGGTATGCATAATAAGAGTAGTTGGTTTAATATACTTAATGTATACTATGACTGATAAAGTCTAGCTAGAGTCAATGATACGAGATACTGGTGCGCATGGCATGCTGCATAGCCTAGTGCAAATCTCAAGTCTGTGCGTCAAATATTACGTTATAGGGAAGGGTAGCTCTCTTGAGAAACCTAATACCGAAGTATTAAGCGTTCTCCTGGCGTACCTCAAAGATAAACAACCGAGCCTAGAACAGTGCAGAATGGTATAGGCAAAAAGCCCTCATTCGTGCATGCTCTACTCTCAATGGCACACAGACTAGAATTTACCCAATCAACTCCAGTTCTCAGGTATGTCGTGCAGCTTTTAACTAAAGCCAGCACTCAACGGAAACAATACCTTATAGTATCAGACTCCTAGTCTAGCATTATCTAATCCAGCAGAACACTAATAATTATAGGAAGCGGTACTGAACAATGTGAATGCCAACCAATGCTTCGTGATCAACTTATCTTAACAACTAAACATACATGGGTTATATAAGACCTTAACGCACAATACAACTGGCCAGCATGAAGCTGATTATGCAGAGTTAACCAGAGGGGGTATAATATTAATAAAAGGTGGTGAAAGATATGGGAAATGAGAGAGATAGGCAGAGGAAAAGGTTCTCAGTTGCAGTGAGGGGGACAGGTATCAAAGGAATAAGAGGGATGCATTCTAGAAACCAGATCTGAGGGAGAGAGTGGCCAGAGAGCAGTATATATACTAGCACTAGTTCGAACCGTGTAGGAAAAGCGGTAACAAGTCCTCTAGCCAATGCTAAAGAAGCTAGCTAAACATGACGTCACCAAGCATGGTAAAAACTCCTCCAACGAATCCCCACGAGGCCAGCCAGCTATGACGTCATCGAGTATAGCAAAACACTGCGCGCCTCCCCACACTCTGTTCTACTCTCTCTCTCTCTCTCTCTCTCTCAACTCCTATCATTACTACTTAATGATAAAACATATACTTTGCAATTAAATATATAAATCCTTGACATGGGTGAAAACAAAGAGCCTTTCTGGACTGCCCATGACACAAGCTTTCATATGAAATAAAGCACACAACAATACATCAACTGTAGCCACATCCACTGCCCTGGCGATCCTAGCGAGTCACTGTAGGACAAGCCATGCGGTTCTAACGGAGTGGTTAACGTCACACTTCTGATAATCAAGAATATGCCAGAATCTTGGGGATGATATGGCAACCAGGGAAAGACACACCGATGTACCGGAACAAAGATTATACTAAACAGACAGGGACGCACACAAAACGTAGTCTGTTGAGTAAGGTCGTGCAATTTTGTGATCCTATGGGTTTAGCATTACCTGTCACCATCAGAGCTAGGATTCTAATACAAAATATATGGAGACACAACGTAGGGTGGGACCAAAAAAATTCCCGACGATCTTGTTGAACAGGGTAGGTCCTTACTAGAAGATAATAACCCCCTATGTACATTAGAGTTACCGCGCCAAGTGGCCGCATTTGGACCCATGTCTTTACATGCATTCTGTGATGCGAGTGCCACAGCGTATGGAGTTGCTATTTATTGTGTTACCTCATTTGGGATTAATTTACTCACCGCCCGGGCTAAGGTTGCACCGGTAAAGGTGGTCACAATTCCCAAATTGGAACTAACTGCCATGCTGCTATTGGGACGTTTGGTTAACCATGTACGCACTTCAATCGATAAGGAACTGCAACTAAGGGCGGTACACGTATGGTGCGATAGCCAAATTGCACTAAGCTGTGTGCATAGTCAAAGGATATTACCCGTCTATGTGCGCAATAGGGTGGATGAAATACGATCCCTACTACCAAACGCCTTCTATCATTATGTACCAACCAAGGACAACCCCAGTGACTTGATAAGTAGGGGAGTAACGGCGTCCAAATAGATTAAGTCCGACCTGTGGTGCAAATGTAGGTATCGTAAATACGATAGGCTATGACTCTTTTGTGATCCCGTATGTCTCTGTGACGTCACGGTCGCTCCTACAGCGCGACGTAGGACGAGTAGATCCTATATTATAAGATTGTAAATAAGTTAAGTTATATAAGGCCTATTATGCTATTAACCCGTACAGCCCCAGTGACGCGCCTGACGCGTCGGCGATGTATGTAACGCACAGCCCCAGAGACGCACCTGGCGCGTCACCCTAATTGCGCCGACCGTAACCTCAGGTGTAGCCACTCAAGAGGGCTCAGGTTTGTATGGGAACTGTGTACGTATCCCACGCAACCGTGCCGATTGTTGAAAACTCTCAAAGTCCACGTGCGTGCGCGTGAGCGCGCAATAACCTGTTTTTTTGGGGTAATTGCCTTCAATTTTTTACTCTTGTAAAATACGTTTTCGGGGGCTCTGTAGGACCATTCCTTAAGCTTTTTGAGCGGTTTTTCGTGTTTTTTCCTTCATTCCTAACCCATTCACTATTGTTTCTGGAATAAAACAAAAATTTGAAAACTGGCCGGGTTCTGGTGAACAAACATTACAAAACTAGCCGGGGCTGGACGCGTTAAGCAATATTGCCATGGTCTTATGTAGTATATATGAATTTATCGTATATATTAATATAATTTATCGTATAGAGCAACCTAGATGCGGTACGATAATTTGGGCTCCTGGCGTTTGCCAAGGCAGCAAGGTGTGCATTTGAGGAACACCAGAGCCTTCACGAACACCAACCAGTTAACATCTATTTTCCGCCCTCAGTTGATCGCGCTTTTGTGCCTCCAATCACAATACACTGACAGCAATACAAACAGTTACACCATCACGACGCTCTCATCAACGCCATGACTGACTGACAGATAAGCATAATATTCATGTCCATTCCCATGTAATCATTTATTCTTTCTTTTACTTGACCCGAGTCTCGGGACCGAAGTCTCGTTCCCCATTGTCCACCACCATATTGGGTAAACGTTCTCCCTTGCTTCATTGCCACGTGGAACTATTGGTGAGTTAATTCCTGGCTAGTATATTAACCATTATAACCTTACCCTATAAATAACTTTATTATGTGAGACCTTTGGATATAAATTAGCTTGTTTCAGATTAAATTCAATTTAGATATGGAGTAGTTTTCATTTAGATTGATTTTATTTGATTCATTATAGCTTAGTAATATTTAACTTCCATTGATAGTTTACCACATTGGTGCCCAGACCCGGGAATTAGCTACCAGTAAGGGATTTTTAAGCCAATGAGCAAGGGGACATATAACAGGATGCAGGAACAACTCTAGATAACCTGGTAGGACTAGCCAAGTGGTGGTTAGAGCCGGAATGCAGGGTCGCATTGTTGCACCTGCCTAAGTCCTGCATCCTAGCCATCATCTTCCCCCATTAATTTTCTTATACATATCAGACTTCCTGTGACATATGACCTGACCTAACATTTTGTCTTGTTCAATATGACCCTTTAGTAGGTGTTGCTATTTTGTGTACTATTTTTTCTCCATAACATAGAAGTCCGCCGGTCGGCGTCTCTTAGCTGGACTACTATTTTGCCGTTGTTTTTGTAACATTTAGATACATAGCCTATAGGCTTACATGCAAAATGAGTAAGCAGGAAGAGACACCGTCGGGTGGGGTGCTGATCAAGGCCCCTAAAAATCAAAGGGCGGGACTTCGGGGAGTATTAAATAGGCTAATTGTGGACGTCAACACTTTCATCGCTACTGCTGACCTAGAGGAATTGGAAGCTAGATTAGAAAACGTCCAGGCTACCACGGTCGTATTATGGCTCTGAGTGAGGTGATTGTGGCAGGCTTGACAGAGGAGTAAGAGATAGTTACAGAGTGTGATAATCGCGCCCTCTATGATGAACCTGTCTTTAGAGCGAAGCACATATTACAGCATGCTGTCGCAAGTAAGAAAGGAGGCGAGAATGAGGCCCATAGAAGGGCTGACCCAAAACACACTGTACACCTCCCAAAGCTCAATCTTCCTACATTTGGGGGCAAATTGACTAAGTGGTTAGCTTTTTGGGACGTATTTCGGTCTACAGCTCATGAATCCTCTTTGGATAATGTCCGCAAGTTTCACTACCTGAAGGGACAAATGGTAGGAGAGGCCTTACATTTGATAGAGGGTTTTGCGGTAGTGGGTGATAGTTATCTTGAGGCAGTACAATTATTAAAGTCCACATACGGGGATCAAGAGCAGTTGAAGATGGCCCATGTCGTTGCCTTGTTAAAGCTCGCAGAACCACAGTATAAGGTTGAGGAGTTAGCAAATTTTAGGGCAAATATGGAGTGCCATACTCGATCGCTAGACACCCTAGGGCTCACCACACAGGAAATGATAGTCATTATCTTACGTCAGAAACTTCCTATGGCAATACTTGACAAGGTTAGATTATTTGATCTGGGGGAGTTCAAAACTCAGTTCAGTAAGGAAATTAGCAATATACAGTTGAACAAAGGGAGAATGTATGTGTCGGGAGGGAGTGAGAATGTGGAGATGAGGGGAACTGTAAGCATGATGGTGGGGACTAAAGAAAAGAAAGAGGGTACGTATAAGAAACCTGCTCAGATTCTATGTAAGCTATGTAACAACAAACATAAATGGAGTTTCTGTGTAAAATACCCAACAAATCAGACAAAACTAGCACAGGCGAAAAGATTGAAGCTATGTGTAGGTTGTCTAAGTACGGAACATGGTAAGCAGGGACAATGTACTGCTACATACTTAAGGCCCTGTCACCACTGCAAAGGACATCACTTTGATAAGTTGTGTCCTACAGCAGATAAAGTCAAAGACGTCAAAACAGAGGGTACTACAACTGTGACACTAGGTAGCACGCAAGACACCACTATATTGCCCACAATACAGATTCCCATGGAAGGTAAAGACAGTAACAAAGTTTGTCGGGTACTTCTAGATCAAGGGTCTCAACGTTCCTTTATAAAGAGGTCCGTCTTAGTGGGACTGAAGCACCGAATCGTAGGGGCTGAGACTCTTCGATTGCAGGGCTTCACAGGGGTTACTGACAAACAAGACTACGAGATAGCGGAGATTTCATATTACTACCGTAAAACCCGGTACTTTATGACATGTATCGTAGTAGACACCTTACTAGAATATGTATCTGTAGGAGTGAAGAAGGTGGAACACACATTACGTAGCAAAGGGGTTAACTTGTCAGATCCCATGGGAAATCAGAGTGAGGTGCATGTTCTACTTGGTGTGGATCATTATTATGAAGTAGTATACCCTGGATTTAAAAAGATGTGTGGTGTAATTTTAATCCCCACTAAATTTGGATATTGCATGAGCGGAAAGGTGCATACTACACAGTCAAAGGTCCTGGTCAACACGGTCTTGATATATAGAATCAATGTAACCGCGGCAGAGGAGTTGGGAAGGGAGGATTCCCAACCTAGTGACCCTAAGATGGCTGCCGAGTTCGACCTGGAACGACTGTGGAGATTGTATCACATAGGTATTAATCCTATGGAGACTGATTATGACTCGGAAGTTGCGCTACAAAGGTTTGACGAGTCTGTGAGCTACTGTGCCTCAGACAAGCAATATAAAGTTAGTTTACCCTGGAAGAACAGTGAGATAAGCCTGCCTACCAATTATGGTTTGGCATTAGGTCGCTTGCGCGCATTACAGCGTAAATTGTCTAACGAACCGAGCACGCCCCAGGCGTATGACGATGTATTTCGGAGTTATGAAGATATGGGCTTTATTGAGAGAGTCGATGTCAAGGAACCGATTAAGAAGGGTAGGGTTCACTATCTGGCCCATCATGGGGTAAGAAAAGACAGCGTCACCACACCAATACGGGTGGTGTATGACTGCTCTGCCCACCAAGGTCAACTACCCAGTCTAAATGACTGCCTGCTGACAGGTCTGTCCATGGTGTCGGACCTGTCCCAACATCTATTGCGATTTAGGCTGGGGAAGTACGCATATACCAGTGACATCGAGAAAGCATTTTTGATGGTCAAGCTAAAGGAGGAAGATAGAGATGTTACCCGCTTTCTTTGGTTCAGCGACATTAGCGACTCTGAAAGTCCGGTCATCATATACCGTTTTCGGGTTGTACTCTTTGGGGCCACGTGTTCACAGTTTTTGTTAAATGCCACAATCAAAAAACATCTAGCTGATACTCATGAGGACACAAGTAAACTATCTCGCGGATTATATATAGACAATTTGCAGGGTTCTAGCGATAGTCAGGATGATTTGTTATATACATACTGGCAAGCACACAGATTGTTTGCGGATGCACATCTATTTCTCCGCGAGTGGGTTACTAATAGTGAAGATCTTCAGAGTTTGATACAGGTGGACGGTACAGCATCTCATAACCAGGAAAAGTCCAGAAATTTGGGGATGATCTGGCAACCTAAACATGATATACAAACATTTCAAACAAGGTCTTTTGCTCAGCAGACAGGAGTGCACACAAAAAGAAGTCTGTTGAGCAAAGTTGCGCAATTTTTTTATCCTTTGGGTCTAGCATTACCCGTTACCATAAGAGCAAGGATTCTAATGCAGGAAGTTTGGAGACGTAAAATAGGATGGGATGACAGTTTGCCCGAGGACCTGAATGACCAAGGGACACTGTTGTTGAATGAGTATGCCATCCTATGTACTAAACCTATACCTCATAAAGTGGCGGCGTTCGGTGACGTTATGTTACACACGTTTTGCGATGCTAACGCCACGGCATCATATACCAGTCATCAAATACCGTTTTCGGGTTGTACTCTTTGGGGCCACGTGTTCACAGTTTTTGTTAAATGCCACAATAAAAAAACATTGTGACGCTTCTGCATAGTAGCCACGTGCGGGCATGCGCGCGCGTCGGCTGCCCAGCCGTTATACCCAGCATTATACCTATGCCATTATACACTGTATGGCCTATCACTAGTATTTATTCCTGCTTATGAGTTAAGAGTTCTCTAAATCCGTAACTTACTTTCTTTGCTAAACATCAGATCCTACAGTAGCCGCATGCAGTTTAGAAACCTGCATCTTGTCTACCTGTACGATGTTTTGAGGACTGTTTGCTTTCACCTTCTTTCACGCAGGGGTGATTAGTTGTATTAATTAACGTATCGTTAAATGTACTTTCTTCTAGTTTGTTATTAAATTGTTTCTGCAATTTAATTCCGTTATCTATCTTTTCCTTGAAGCTTTAAGTCAACTTAATTGTGTGATCTTTTATATAGCCTGCTTGACTATATCAGCAGTCTATAGTGCGTGCACCCTGTAACCGAGTCATAGGATACCTCGTTGTCCAGGCAGGACTCTTGACGGTTTAGGGTGGTTTGTTGCCTGGGTTTATAGATAAGGGTTGGATCTAGCGTTTTCCGTTGTTGCTTGTTGCCGCATACCTAGTCCAATAGAAAGACCCCAGTGTTTATATATCCCACGACGTAACAAATGGCGACCTTGCATAGGATTTACTGAACAGAGGAATACAGTGGTCATTTGTTTTGATATTCCTTAGGATTAGAGGAATACAGTGGACATAGGTTTTTTTTTTGGAGCAACCAATATAACACATTAAAGACTTTAAATAACATTAGTATATACATACTTGCATAGGAGATAAGGCACATTCAATAACCGTGATAATTACTGCAGTACACAAACATGTCTAATACATCGGAACACAGTGATGGGTTAGGTCACGATACGGGCTCGGAGGGAGAAAGACCTGTGGAGTGGCTAGTCGATAGCGAGGAGGGTGCTAGAAGATTTTTAGAGGTGCCCCTTACCGCTGCCAGGGTGTTGAAGCTGAATAAGTATGGCTTAAAGTGTGTGGCAGGTCTTCAGGGTCACCAGGGTTTAAGTGGCATGAGGAAAGATCAGCTGAGGACTTTGATATTGGGTTTAGAAGGGAGAGACCTGGGTGGAGAGGCGACTGGGGGCCCCGGTCCCCAGCCCCCCCTCCACTCTACCCCTATATCAAACGTCAGGGTGCCTGAATTTAGTACATACCCCCAAGTTGATGATCAATGGCAGCATGGAATTCAATCACAGGGACCCTCTCCATTAAATGCACCTTCCCCTCCTCAAGGGTTGACTCCAGATTTGTTGTTTCGGCTTGAGATGGCCAAGGTTGAGGTTGCTAGAGCTCAGGTTGAGGCTACCGAAAGACAGGCTAGAGTTCAGGTTGAGGTTGCCAAGAGACAGGCTAGTGTGCAGGCTGAGGTTGCTAGAGCTCAGGCTGAGGCCGCAGAGAGAACAGCTATACGAGAGGCTGAACTGCAGGCAGAGTCTACTAGGTATCGGGCTGACAGGGAGCTGGAGAGATCTCGAGTGGAGGTAACAGGGCGAAATATTGGGGGAGGTAACAGACATCGGGACCAATCATTGTCGCACCTGCTTAAACTAGTTCCTGTGTTCGATGAATCATGTGTGACTGAGTTTTTTATGCGATTTGAGAAGAAGTGTCAGGAACACCAGTGGCCTCAGGAAAAGTGGGCAGCATTAGTTTCATCAAGACTCCTAGGAAAGGGGCTAAAAGCGTATGATGCACTACCTTTAGAGTCCTGTGTAGTTTATGATGAGCTAAAGAAGGCTGTGCTACGGGCCTATGAGTTACAACCAGAAACTTACCGCTTGAAGTTTCGGGGTGTTACTAAGGGCAAGGATAGTACCTTCCTAGAACACGCCCGGGACTTGTCTGATGCACTACGACATTGGCTGCGTTCTGAGAGGGCAGCTACTTTTGAGGAGTTGAGTGAGCTGGTTCTCTTGGAGCAGTTCTTTAAGTGCACAGGCGGGGACTTAACATTAAATATAAAGGAAAAAAATCCTAGAAATCTCCAGGAGGCAGCCGAAATGGCTGACCTCCGACTGTCATTAATTCGAGGGTGCGGAGCAGCAGCTAGGAGTGAGTCGGGTGCAAAGGATCGTACCCCTCCCCCTCCCAAGAATTTTGATACACATAAATACACAAAACCATCTAGCACTGACAATAAAACTGAACATAAACCAAATACTGTCCCGTATAAGAAGTCTAATGGTATCTCCCACTCCCAATGGAAACCAAAGAGTAAAGAGTGCTTTGCATGTCACAAGGAGGGTCACTTTGCAAATGCTTGTCCGAACAAGCCACCAAACAAGGTTGTGTCATTGGTCCGCAGCATAGGGGTGTCGCCTATATCTTCTGAGTTTGCCCAGGGTAGTTCGTCAGAGGTTGGGACACAGCCTGTGTTCATGAGTCCGGAAGGCTCGAACCCTGTCCGCGACGTCTTTGGGGGTCATAGAGGGCATGGTTTTGTGAGGTGGGCTGGCGAAAGGCGAGGAGTTAAGCTATTGCGTGATACGGGGGCTTCTCAGACCTTGTTAAAGAACTTTACTGGTAGGCCGATTAACGCTGCTCGGGTGGTGGTAGTTCAGGGGATCAATGCTACGAAGTCCTACCCGCTGGTGCGGATGGAGCTGGAGGTGGGTGGTGTGGCGAAGGAGCTGGATGTAGGAATCGTAGAGAACTTGCCTGTTGGGGGCGTCGACCTCCTCCTCGGCAACGACTTTGCGGTGCCTGCTTCTAAGGTTTCACCCTTGGTCGTTGCCAAGAAGGCGGCCGACGTTAGTAGGGAGGAACAGGAGTGGGTTGAGAAGTGTAGCGTACAAACCATGGCGTGTGTTGTGACGCGTTCTCAGACGAAGGAGCCTTGCAGCCACCACCTCAGTCTATCAAACCGCGGAGGAAAGGTCACAAGAAAACGGGAAGTGTTGGTCAATTGGAGAGTTTTGAGCCGGCAGTGTTTCTTGGTGACTCATTATTGGCACCTATGTTAGAGTCTGGAGAGGCCCTGGGGCCTGTCACCGCTAGTGCAGGTGCAGGGAAGGAAGAGACTCTGCGACAGCATCGTTATGCGCAGCGTGAGGAAAGGATGGCTCAGCGGGTCATTGGAGGTGGAAATAAATTATTTAAGATGAACTTTGATAATCTCGCACCTGCTGATATATGTTCCTTGCAGCTGGAAGATCCTGAAGTCAGGGCATGTGGTAATGGTGCTGTCGAACTGGAGAGCGATGGGGATGCGCAGCCTGGTTATTTTTTCTTGTTCGAGGGGATCTTGTATCGGAGACATCAGGATCCCAAGAACAAGTGGGATGGCGGGTCAGGATTAGTGGACCAGTTAGTAGTACCGAGGGTGTGCCGTGAGAGCTTATTGAGATTAGCTCATGATGTGCCTTTGGCAGGGCACCTGGGGGCACATAAGACGGAGGCAGCTCTGAGCAAGCTTTTCTGGTGGCCTGGGTTAAAGGCGAGTGTCGTGTCATGGGTGTCACAGTGTCACACTTGTCAAGTTGTTGGGAAACCCAATCAGGTCATCCCGAGAGCCCCGTTACAACCCATCCCTGTCATTATGCCGCCCTTCAGCAAAGTAGTTATCGATATGGTTGTCCTTTAACTGACTTATTAGCGAAGGACAAGAAGTTCCGGTGGTCTCCTGAGTGTGCAGAGGCGTTTTCCTTGGTGAAACACCTGTTATGTACCCACCCCATACTCAGGGCCCCGGACTTCAGCAGACCTTTTCAGCTGGCGACTGATGCCAGTGGCGTAGGGGCTGGTGCTGTCTTGTTACAGACATATGATGAAGGTATCGAACATCCAGTGAGTTTTTACAGTAAAAAATTCAATAGTGCACAAAGGAATTACTCTGTAATTGAAAAAAGAACTCCTGGCGATAGTGCTGGCGCTCAGGCACTTCGATGTATATGTTCCTGCTTTCGGACCAGTCGTAGTGGTTTATACCGATCATCACCCTCTGAAATTCTTGAATCAGTTTTATAACCGGAATATGAGGCTGACAAGGTGGTCACTCATGCTTCAGGAGTATAACCTGGACATACGCCATATTGCCGGTTCTGATAACGTGATGGCGGATTGTCTATCAAGGGTGGATGATGTTGGTTAGACTGCCACAGGATTGAGGGTTGAGTGTGGAGGAAAATAGGCTGTCACTGTAGTTCAGCCGAAAAAAACAAATTAAAAAAGCAAAACCTTATAAAAACTCTTTATTTTTATAACGTGTAGAATTTTGTATAAGATGTTGTAGCAGTATCTAAGTTGAATGTTTTCGCTTATTGTCGCTAAGTTAGTTGAACTTGCTCGGTGGAGCGCAACAGTCTTTATTTTGTTTATATATAGTGCCTTGTGTCGCAACAGTGTGTGGTACTATGAGAAGCTTTCTCTTAGATATGAAGAACTTAGTCAAGGGTCTTATATCTTGGGGGAGGTGTGACGCTTCTGCATAGTAGCCAGGTGCGGGCATGCGCGTGCGTCGGCTGCCCAGCCGTTTAGAAACCGGCTGGCGGCAGCCGGCCGGCCGGCTTTTCCTTAGTATATATCCTACGACAATGTAACTAATGTCTGGGATATTCTTATGTTGGTTCACAGCTTGAAGCTGCCCTTATTCTTAACCAACGCATCTTAGTATATTTTATTCTCGATAGTTGATTGTTTCATAAGATGTAAGTCTAGTGAGAGTGGGAGGAGACGAGTGGAAGAGAGAGACCGGCTGGGGGACGTTGCTTCGTGCGGAGAGTCCAGCTTGGGACGAGCCTGATGTTGCCACGTGCACTTGATAGCCACGTTAGGCTTAGTTTCGACTCACGCCAGGGGTAGAGGATTTTGACCCGGCAACTTTGTTGAGTGTTGCCAAGCATGGGATGTATTTCGCATGCCTAGGGTGGGGTCCAGACAGATTCAAGACTCAGAGCTCACCTCACTGTCGTACCCTTCGGACCCCCTTGATATCTATCCCTCTCAACCCCACTTAGAAACTTTCTCTCTTACTTTGTATACCTTCTTTCCACTACTTCACTAATCTATTTAATTACCCCATCCCCTTGATAGACCTTATATCTATTATTGTATTAACGACGAGCTCTCAGATAACTAGATAGGATTTAGGGCCTTATGCAGAGATGTAATTGTTAATGAGACCTAGGAAGCTTTTTTGTTGTCTCATATTTGGTGGTTTCATGCTTGCTAGTGTGTTCTTGTGTCAGGTTAGCAGGGGCTAGACCGGAGGGGAGGCTTTTTGCGATCCTTTAAGTAAAGTCTGCTGGTGCGAGTCCTGTGGACCCGCACGACTTTACTAGGATACCCGTGGGAGTCTGGGGGCATTTTCTTGTCTGTGTCCCTGTGTGTCTAGTCTTGTGTTGTGTGAGGGCCCTTGCCTAGTCCACTCAGCACTGCGCTAGCACGTCTTGCTTTTGTTTTAGGGTCGCCAGGAGAGAGTCAGATACTTGCGATCTGAGTCTCTCAAGAGAGCACCCTTTCAATTAGAGTAATTTGGCGCACAGACTTGGGAACGTCCCTAGGCTAGAGCAGGTGGCCCAGCCCGGGTATCCGAAGCCTATATCCTTCCGGCTAGACCTCTGCCACCTGGCAGATTAACAGCTAGGGGTTTATTATTTCTGTATGCTTGTTATTGTGCCACAGTTTACCGTTTTTGTGAGCATTGTGAGTCAGGGTGTGGCTTAGAGACTCTGTCCGAGCAGGCTTGCCTGACTAAGAGTGAGAAGCACACCTGTATGTGGTTATGTTGCGAGTTGCTGCCTTTAGTTAATTATACCTATGCCATTATACACTGTATGGCCTATCACTAGTATTTATTCCTGCTTATGAGTTAAGAGTTCTCTAAATCCGTAACTTACTTTCTTTGCTAAGCATCAGATCCTACAGTAGCTGCATGCAGTTTAGAAACCTGCATCTTGTCTACCTGTACGATGTTTTGAGGACTGTTTGCTTTCACCTTCTTTCACGCAGGGGTGATTAGTTGTATTAACCCTTATTTAGCGGCGAGCAACATAAGTCGAGTTAAAAAAAGCTGGACTATGTGGCGGCGCTCGACATAACTCGAGTGGCAATTTCAGCACGTAATGTGGCTGAGAGAGAGAGACAAGTGGTGGCAGGAGACTAGCGAGCGTATGACTGCTCCAGACCACCGCGGCGAACCTACTGACACAAATCTCAGCTCCCTCCTCCCTCTCTCACTCGCTACATACTCAATTATGTACTGAAAGTACCGAATTACCTGCTTTTTGCACTCGCGTTGCACGGTTATTGCAAGAAAACTATCCATCATACAAGGATCGTTATGGTGTCATTCGAAAGCTCTGTTTATGCCCTTTCAGGGATAGGTACTTGTTTTACGTTCTGGGTCTTATTTAGGCATGAAAATGATCACGTAAACAGCCCTATTTTGGCTAAAAACACCCCGCTGTGCGGTACACATAAATAAACCGCATAGGCCGCTCGTAAGGTGTTAACGTAACGTTAAATGTACTTTCTTCTAGTTTGTTATTAAATTGTTTCTGCAATTTAATTCCGTTATCCGTAATTATTTCATAAATGTTTATACATATTTTAATAATTCATCACTTAGCTCTACTCCCACTAGTTCTGTATATTTTGATAGAACTAAACTTAAAGATGCCCTTAAATTCCTCCTTTTCAATACTTATGTTAGATTCGGGCCGTACATTTTCAAACAAATATTAGGATTTCCTATGGGTGGAAATGCTAGCCCTTTAATTGCAGACTTATTCTTGCTTGCTTTAGAATTTAAATATATAAAAGACTTAGTTGACAGTAGCAAGAAAAATAAAATTCCAGAAAAATTAGCACTTGCTAAACTGTTAAGTAATAATAGTAGATATATTGATGATATTCTTGTTTGCAATTTGTTAAATTTTAATCAAGTTGCTAAACTTATTTACCCTAATTCTATTCCCCTCACACAATGTAACGTAAATTGTAAAGTTGAAAATTTTCTTGATATAAATAGAGATTGTTAATGAACAGTGCATACTTAAAGTATATCACAAAGTTGATGATTTTAATTTTAACGTAATAAACTTTCCTTTCCCTAGTAGTAATATCGATAGTAAAATAACTTATAATTGTTTTTATTCCCAATTAATAAGATTTTGTAAAATCTGCACTAAAGTAGATGACTTTTGGGCTAGAGCTAGGTTACTATACAGACTCTTAGTGGACAGAGGTTTTGAGGCAAGTAAATTGTTCCATAAATTTAATCTTTTTAGGGTCAATTATTGTGACTGTATTCTAAAATTTGACATCAATAATTTGAATCAAGCATTTTAACTTGAAGTTTCTTGTATTACCTCTGCTTACATTTTGACTGTATTTTATGTTTATCTTTTTCTTTTTCTATTATTATTATTATTATTATTAATATTAATATTGATGATTTTTTAAATTTATTGTTCTTGTTAAAAGAGTACTCTTTGTTTAAATCTGTTGTTACTTCATATTTTGCAATTATTTGTCTTTATATTATATGTATTCATTGTCGATAGTATCAATTGCTTACTTTTGCGATTTCCTTAGTTTATTTGTGCTATAAATGTAGGTTATTTGTAGGGTAGTTATTGATAGGGGTCACTTGAGGCATGCTATGCTTACAGGTACCTACCCGATAGCACTATCGTTAGTGAGTGCTGTACTGTATTGTATACATTATTTTGTAATAGTATAGATATCTTATCAATATTTGTATTTTGTACTATTGTTAATGTCTTGTCATGTTGCAAATTTGATTTTAAATAATATTTTGACATTTAACATGTAGTTTCTTTATTCATGCAGAGTTTAGTAAAATTTGCCAGAACGTCCCGGACTTCCCAAACTTGACTACTTCCTTTAACGTGACGATAGTGCGTTGTTATATGTGCGATTAGTTTGCTTGGGAAACAGATTAACTTGCTCATGTAGTAATGTACACCCTATGTGGTGGATTGTGTTCTTTTATTTAATAATTTTCATTTTAGTAAGCGTTGTTTCCACATAGCGATTTTGATAATTTAATTTGACTTTATATTGTCCTTGTCCCAATTTTGGTTTGTTTAGTTTGCAAGTTTTACATTTTAATCTATCTTTTCCTTGAAGCTTTAAGTCAACTTAATTGTGTGATCTTTTATATAGCCTGCTTGACTATCAGGTGTCTATAGTGCGTGCACCCTGAAACCGAGTCATAGGATACCTTGTTGTCCAGGCAGGACTCTTGACGGTTTAGGGTGGTTTATTGCCTGGGTTTATAGATAAGGGATGGATCTAGCATTTTCCGTTGTTGCTTGTTGCCGCATACCTAGTCCAATAGAAAGAGCCCAGTGTTTATATATCCCAGGACGTAACAACATCTAGCTGATACTCATGAGGACACAAGTAAACTATCTCGCGGATTATATATACACAATTTGCAGGGTTCTAGCGATAGTCAGGATGATTTGTTATATACATACTGGCAAGCACGCAGATTGTTTGCGGATGCACATCTATTTCTCCGCGAGTGGGTTACGAATAGTGTAGATCTTCAGAGTTTGATACAGGTGGACGGTACGGCATATCATAACCAGGAAAAGTCCAGAAATTTGGGGATGATCTGGCAACCTAAACATGACATACTAACTTTTCAAACAAGGTCTTTTGCTCAGCAGACAGGAGCGCACACAAAAAGAAGTCTGTTGAGCAAAGTTGCGCAATTTGTTTATCCTTTGGGTCTAGCATTACCCGTTACCATAAGAGCTAGGATTCTAATGCAGGAAGTTTGGAGACGTAAAATAGGATGGGATGACAGTTTGCCCGAGGACCTGAATGACCAAGGGACACTGTTGTTGAATGACTATGCCATCCTATGTACTAAACCTATACCTCGTAAAGTGGCGGCGTTCGGTGACGTTACGTTACACACGTTTTGTGATGCTAACGCCACGGCATACGGGGTAGCCATATATGTCGTTACTTCATTTGGGGCACATTTAGTTACAGCCCAGGCCAAGGTAGCCCCGGTTAAAAAGGTAACTATCCCTAAAATGGAATTGACTGCCATGCTGCTCTTAGCACGTCTGGTGCAACATGTACGCCCAGCATACGAGAGCGATTTAAATATTGAAATCGTTCACGTTTGGTGCGATCGTCAGGTCGCACTCAACTGGATACATAGCAAGAAGTCTCTGCCCGTTTATGTGCGGAATAGGGTAGATGAGATTAGAGCCCTTTTGCCAGACGTTGCTTATCATTATGTAAATACAAAAGAAAACCCTAGTGATCTCATAACTAGGGGTATAACGGCTAGCCAGTTAGTGAAGTCCGAATTGTGGTGGCACGGTCCAAAGTGGCTGCTCCATGAAAGTGAATGTACGATTTGGCATGCTGTTGGTGAGGGACTTCTGCCACTGGAAACAGTGGCAGTTACAGCCCAACCAAAAGAGCCACCGGGTCCAATCATAGAGTGGGCAAGATTCGGTGACTATAATAAACTAGTCAGAGTTGTAGCTTGGGTATTGCGATATGTATCCAATATCAAGCTTAAAGTAACGGCCCAACTCTGCAACAGGGGTCACAACATTGATGCTCGTGAATTTAAAGCAGCTGAAGTAACTTTCAAGAAACCTTTTCCAATGAATTAGAATCCTTGCATAGCTCGAATAAGACATTAATGCCTAATATAGTGCGTCAACTATGGTTGCACCTAGATAATGGCCTCATCAGGTGTGAGGGTCGCCTGAAGTGGCCGGGTGTAACTGACGGCACAAACCACCCTATACTTATGCCAACAAGACATCACGTTACTGATCTATTGATCATATGTGCACATAGGGAAGTAAAACACTACGGGGTATGTCATATTATATCAAATTTACGTCTCACATGGTGGATACCCAGAGTTCGACAAGTAGCTCGACACGTAGTAAGAAAGTGTGTAATATGCCAGAGACTAATAGGTAAACCATATGCAACTGGACCAGCTCCACCTCTACCTGAATGCTGTGTAAAGCACGTAGAACCTTTCCAAGCTGTAGGATTAGATTACACAGGGGCATTGAAGACGAGAGAGCATGAGAAGGTTTATATATAATTGTTTACCTGTGCAACATCTCGAGCGGTACACCTAGAACTATGTGATAATATGTCTAGCGAAGAATTTATGCTGGCGTTTAGACGGTTTTGTGCCCATCATTCATTCCCTCAACTCATTCTTAGCGACAATGCTCCCACTTATGTCCAAGCATCAAAATATCTAAAGGATATGAGTAGTGATCCTACTATCATCACTTTTTTGGGAGAGAAGTGCGAATGGTGCGAATGGAGGTTCATTCCAGTTAACTCGGGAACTGCGGGAAGACTCTCAAGAGTTCCCCCGGCGGACTGCGGGAAGACTCTTAAGAGTCAGAGAAAAAAAAATCAACTTTAAACATCGAAAAAAAAATATATATATATTTTTATTTTGTTATTTTTTATTTTTTGTTTTGCCCCTGGGCCATGCAAAATATCACTCCTCTACCTCCCCTCCTTCCCCACTTTCCTCCCCTCTTTCAGTTATCACCTATTTTCCCTGTTATTCCCTTATTCTGAGGTATATTTTTGTGCTAACATTAGCGAGTTGCAAGCAGGGCATCGTCATCACTGTTAGCAAGCGAGTGCAAGAGAGAGAGAGAGAGTATCGATCGACTGTGTCTCAGTGGCCTTGGGGGAAATTGGCGGGAAAACAGGTTGCCTCACCCATACATTATATAACTCGCAGCCTGTATCTCCGATTTTGACCATCCAAACGCTGTTTTCACTCGTTTTATTGTTGTTTCAGGTTAATACCTTTATAATCAACCCATAATAGGCGCGTATGGATAAGTATTAATGTTATATATGGTAAAATGAATATTTTAGTGATGGAAACAGCTCAAATACGTCAGCACAGGCAGAGGTATCTAATTACTCCCATGCGCACTTCTTAGGTTAAGGCACCTTGGTTTGGTGGAATGTGGGAACGGTGTGTTGGCATAGTAAAGTCAGGACTCAGAGCGGTTGTAGGACGTGCTCTATTAAAGAAGAGTGAGTTGACGACAGTCCTCACAGAGATAGAGGCAGTCGTGAATGATCGCCCGCTTACATATGTGTACACCGACCTGCAAGAACCACTAAAATTAACGCCAGCTCACTTGCTATATGGAAAACCATTGACTGCATTTCCCTCTGATTTCCAATCCATAGTAGAGTTAGAGGATCCCTCGTTGTACTCTGAGGTAGCGGTGTCTAAGAGATACCAGTATATATCCAGGATAATCGAGGTTTTAGGAAACGGTGGATTAGTGAATATCTGCTAGCATTGAGGGAAAGGAGTGTTACTCCCTCTGGTAGACCAACGGCACCTACAGTTGGTGAAGTTGTTTTAATTAAAGAAGATAGTTCTCGTTTGTACTGGAAATTGGGCCGCGTGTTGGAGGTATACAAGGGGGCAGACTCTGTAGAGCGGGTGGCGCTATTGAAGACAGCCACTGGAACTACTGTTCGTCCTATCGCACGTTTGTATGCTTTGGAGCTCGATTCCGCATTGCAATCTGATGCTCCACCTGTTATTGCTGGGTCCGAGGATTCTCAAAGGAACGACTCACCTCTTACTGATGGTGATCATTCTCGGACCGGGAATCGTCCCAGACGCGCTGCTGCTGGCGCCGTCGACTTGTGGCGTCAGAAGATAGCCTCTGGGCAACTTTAAGTTTAAGGTGGGGTTCAGGTCTTTTATTGTGGGGGGAGTGTATCGTAAATATCGGCTATGACTCTTTTGTGATCCTGTATGTCTCTGTGATGTCACGATCGCTCCTACAGCACGACGTAGGACGAGTAGATCGTATATTATAAGATTGTAAATAAGTTAAGTTATATAAGGCCTAATATGCTATTAAGCAATATTGCCATGGTCTTATGTAGTATATATGAATTTATCGTATATATTAATATAATTTATCGTATAGAGCAACCTAGATGCGGTACGATAATTTTGGCTCCTGGCGTTTGCCAAGGCAGCAAGGTGTGCCTTTGAGGAACACCAGAGCCTTCATGAACACCAACCAGTTAACATCTATTTTCCGCCCTCAGTTGATCGCGCTTTTGTGCCTCTAATCACAATACACTGACAGCAATACAAACAGCTACACCATCACGACGCTCTCATCGACGCCATGACTGACTGACAGATAAGCATAATATTCATGTCCATCCCCATGTAATCATTTATTCTTTCTTTTACTTGACTCGAGTCTCGGGACCGAAGTCTCGTTCCCCATTGTCCACCACCATATTGGGTAAACGTTCTCCCTTGCTTCATTGCCACGTGGAACTATTGGTGAGTTAATTCCTGGCTAGTATATTAACCATTATAACCTTACCCTATATATAACTTTATTATGTGAGACCTTTGGATATAAATTAGCTTGTTTCAGATTGAATTCAATTTAGATATGGAGTAGTTTTCATTTAGATTGATTTTATTTGATGCATTATAGCTTAGTAATATTTAACTTCCATTGATAGTTTACCACATTGGTGCCCAGACCCGGGAATTAGCTACCAGTAAGGGATTTTTAAGGCAATAAGATCGGGGGCATAACAGGATGCAGGAACAACTCTATGATAATCTGGTAGGACTAGCCAAGCGGTGGTTAGAGCCGGAATGCAGGGTCGCATTGTTGCACCTGCCTGAGTCCTGCATCCTACCCATCATCTTCCCCCAATCATTTTCTTTTACATATCAGACTTCCTGTGACATATGACCTGACCTAACATTTTGTCTTGTTCAATATGACCCTTTAGTAGGTGTTGCTATTTTGTGTACTATTTTTTCTCCATAACATAGAAGTCCGCCGGTCGGCGTCTCTTAGCTGGACTACTATTTTGCTGTTGTTTTTGTAACATTTAGATACATAGCCTATAGGCTTACATGCAAAATGAGTAAGCAGGAAGAGACACCGTCGGGTGGGGTGCTGATCAAGGCCCCTAAAAATCAAAGGGCGGGACTTCGGGGAATATTAAATAGGCTAATTGTGGACGTCAACACTTTCATCGCTACTGCTGACCTAGAGGAATTGGAAGCTAGATTAGAAAACGTCCAGGCTACCACGGTCGTATTATGGCTCTGAGTGAGGTGATTGTGGCAGGCATGACAGAGGAGTAAGAGATAGTTACAGAGTGTGATAATCGCGCCCTCTATGATGAACCTGTCTTTAGAGTGAAGCACATATTACAGCGTGCTGTCGCAAGTAAGAAAGGAGGCGAGAATGAGGCCCATAGAAGGGCTGACCCAAAACACACTGTACACCTCACAAAGCTCAATCTTCCTACATTTGGGGGCAAATTGACTAAGTGGTTAGCTTTTTGGGACGTATTTCGGTCTACAGCTCATGAATCCTCTTTGGATAATGTCCGCAAGTTTCACTACCTGAAGGGACAAATGGTAGGAGAGGCCTTACATTTGATAGAGGGTTTTGCGGTAGTGGGTGATAGTTATCTTGAGGCAGTACAATTATTAACCCTTAATTAGCGGCGAGCAACATAAGTCGAGTTAAATAAAGCTGGACTATGTGGCGGCGCTCGACATAACTCGAGTGGCAATTTCAGCACGTAATGTGGCTGAGAGAGAGAGACAAGTGGTGGCAGGAGACTAGCGAGCGTATGACTGCTCCAGACCACCGCGGCGAACCTACTGACACAAATCTCAGCTCCCTCCTCCCTCTCTCACTCGCTACATACTCAATTATGTACCGAAAGTACCGAATTACCTGCTTTTTGCACTCGCGTTGCACGGTTATTGCAAGAAAACTATCCATCATACAAGGATCGTTATGGTGTCATTCAAAAGCTCTGTTTATGCCCTTTCAGGGATAGGTACTTGTTTTACGTTCTGGGTCTTATTTAGGCATGAAAAAGATCACGTAAACAGCCCTATTTTGGCTAAAAACACCCCGCTGGGCGGTACACATAAATAAACCGCATAGGCCGCTCGTAAGGTGTTAAAGTCCACATACGGGGATCAAGAGCAGTTGAAGATGGCCCATGTCGTTGCCTTGTTAAAGCTCGCAGAACCACAGTATAAGGTTGATGAGTTAGCAAATTTTAGGGCAAATATGGAGTGCCATACTCGATTGCTAGACACCCTAGGGCTCACCACACAGGAAATGATAGTCATTATCTTACGTCAGAAGCTTCCTATGGCAATACTTGACAAGGTTAGATCATTTGATCTGGGGGAGTTCAAAACTCAGTTCAGTAAGGAAATTAGCAATCTACAGTTGAACAAAGGGAGAATGTATGTGTCGGGAGGGAGTGAGAATGTGGAGATGAGAGGAACTGTAAGCATGACGGTGGGGACTAAAGAAAAGAAAGAGGGTACGTATAAGAAACCTGCTCAGATTCTATGTAAGCTATGTAACAACAAACATAAATGGAGTTTCTGTGTAAAATACCCAACAAATGAGACAACACTAGCACAGGCGAAAAGATTGAAGCTATGTGTAGGTTGTCTAAGTAAGGAACATGGTAAGCAGGGACAATGTACTGCTACATACTTAAGGCCCTGTCACCACTGCAAAGGACATCACTTTGATAAGTTGTGTCCTACAGCAGATAAAGTCAAAGACGTCAAAACAGAGTACTACAACTGTGACACTAGGTAGCACGCAAGACACCTCTATATTACCCACAATACAGATTCCATGGAAGGTAAAGACAGTAACAAAGTTTGTGGGTACTTCTAGATCAAGGGTCTCAACGTTCCTTTATAAAGAGGTCCGTCTTAGTGGGACTGAAGCACCGAATCGTAGGGCTGAGACTCTTCGATTGCAGGGCTTCACAGGGGTTACTGACAAACAAGACTACGAGATAGCGGAGATTTCATATTACTACCGTAAAACCCGGTAATTTATGACATGTATCGTAGTAGACACCCTACTAGAATATGTATCTGTAGGAGTGAAGAAGGTGGAACACGCATTACGTAGCAAAGGGGTTAACTTGTCAGATCCCATGGGAAATCAGAGTGAGGTGCATGTTCTACTTGGTGTGGATCATTATTATGAAGTAGTATACCCTGGATTTAAAAAGATGTGTGGTGTAATTTTAATCCCCACTAAATTTGGATATTGCATGAGCGGAAAGGTGCATACTACACAGTCAAAGGTCCTGGTCAACACGGTCTCGATATATAGAGTCAATGTAACCGCGGCAGAGGAGTTGGGAAGGGAGGATTCCCAACCTAGTGACCCTAAGATGGCTGCCGAGTTCGACCTGGAACGACTGTGGAGATTGGATCACATAGGCATTAATCCTATGGAGACTGATTATGACTCGGAAGTTGCGCTACAAAGGTTTGACGAGTCTGTGAGCTACTGTGCCTCAGACAAGCAATATAAAGTTAGTTTACCCTGGAAGAACAGTGAGATAAGCCTGCCTACCAACTATGGTTTGGCATTAGGTCGCTTGCGCGCATTACAGCGTAAATTGTCTAACGAACCGAGCACGCGCCAGGCGTATGACGATGTATTTCGGAGTTATGAAGATATGGGCTTTATTGAGAGAGTCGATGTCAAGGAACCGATTAAGAAGGGTAGGGTTCACTATCTGGCCCATCATGGGGTAAGAAAAGACAGCGTCACCACACCAATACGGGTGGTGTATGACTGCTCTGCCCACCAAGGTCAACTACCCAGTCTAAATGACTGCCTGCTGACAGGTCTGTCCATGGTGTCGGACCTGTCCCAACATCTATTGTGGTTTAGGCTTGGGAAGTACGCATATACCAGTGACATCGAGAAAGCATTTTTGATGGTCAAGCTAAAGGAGGAAGATAGAGATGTTACCCGCTTTCTTTGGTTCAGTGACATTAGCGACTCTGAAAGTCCGGTCATCATATACCGTTTTCGGGTTGTACTCTTTGGGGCCACGTGTTCACAGTTTTTGTTAAATGCCACAATCAAAAAACATCTAGCTGATACTCATGAGGACACAAGTAAACTATCTCGCGGATTATATATAGACAATTTGCAGGGTTCTAGCGATAGTCAGGATGATTTGTTATATACATACTGGCAAGCACGCAGATTGTTTGCGGATGCACATCTATTTCTCCGTGAGTGAGTTACTAATAGTGAAGATCTTCAGAGTTTGATACAGGTGGATGGTACAGCATCTCATAACCAGGAAAAGTCCATAAATTTGGGGATGATCTGGCAACCTAAACATGATATACTAACTTTTCAAACAAGGTCTTTTGCTCAGCAGACAGGAGCGCACACAAAAAGAAGTCTGTTGAGCAAAGTTGCGGAATTTTTTATCCTTTGGGTCTAGCATTACCCGTTACCATAAGAGCTAGGATTCTAATGCAGGAAGTTTGGAGACGTAAAATAGGATGGGATGACAGTTTGCCCGAGGACCTGAATGACCAAGGGACACTGTTGTTGAATGAGTATGCCATCCTATGTACTAAACCTATACCTCATAAAGTGGCGGCGTTCGGTGACATTACGTTACACACGTTTTGCGATGCTATCGCCACGGCATCATATACCAGTCATCATATACCGTTTTCGGGTTGTACTCTTTGGGGCCACGTGTTCACAGTTTTTGTTAAATGCCACAATCAAAAAACATTGTGACGCTTCTGCATAGTAGCCACGTGCGGGCATGCGTGTGCGTCGGCTGCCCAGCCGTTTAGAAACCGGCTGGCGGCAGCCGGCCGGCCGGCTTCTCCTTAGTATATATCCTACGACAATGTAACTAATGACTGGGATATTCTTATGTTGTTTCACAGCTTGAAGCGGCCCTTATTCTTAACCAACGCATCTTAGTATATTTTATTCTCGATAGTTGATTGTTTCATTATAATATATAAGATGTAAGTCTAGTGAGAGTGGGAGGAGACGAGCGGGAGAGAGAGACCGGCTGGGGGACGTTGCTTCGCGCGGAGAGTCCAGCTTGCGACGAGCCTGATGTTGCCACGTGCACTTGATAGCAACGTTAGGCTTAGTTTCGACTCACGCCAGGGGTAGAGGATTTTGACCCGACAACTTTGTTGAGTGTTGCCAAGCATGGGATGTATTTCGCATGCCTAGGGTGGGGTCCAGACAGATTCAAGACTCAGAGCTCACCTCACTGTCGTACCCTTCGGACCCCCTTGATATCTATCCCTCTCAACCCCACTTAGAAACTTTCTCTCTTACTTTGTATGCCTTCTTTCCACTACTTCACCAATCTATTTAATTACCCCATCCCCTTGATAGACCTTATATCTATTATTGTATTAACGACGAGCTCTCAGATAACTAGATTGGATTTAGGGCCTTATGCAGAGATGTAATTGTTAATGAGACCTAGGAAGCTTTTTGTTGTCTCATATTTGGTGGTTTCATGCTTGCTAGTGTGTTCTTGTGTCAGGTTAGCAGGGGCTAGACCGGAGGGGAGGCTTTTTGCGATCCTTTAAGTAAAGTCTGCTGGTGCGAGTCCTGTGGACCCGCACGACTTTACTAGGATACCCGTGGGAGTCTGGGGGCATTTTCTTGTCTGTGTCCCTGTGTGTCTAGTCTTGTGTTGTGTGAGGGCCCTTGCCTAGTCCACTCAGCACTGCGCTAGCACGTCTTGCTTTTGTTTTAGGGTCGCCAGGAGAGAGTCAGATACTTGCGATCTGAGTCTCTCAAGAGAGCACCCTTTCAATTAGAGTAATTTGGCGCACAGACTTGGGAACGTCCCTAGGCTAGAGCAGGTGGCCCAGCCCGGGTATCCGAAGCCTATATCCTTCCGGCTAGACCTTTGCCACCTGGCAGATTAACAGCTAGGAGTTTATTATTTCTGTATGCTTGTTATTGTGCCACAGTTTACCGTTTTTGTGAGCATTGTGAGTCAGGGTGTGGCTTAGAGACTCTGTCCGAGCAGGCTTGCCTGACTAAGAGTGAGAAGCACACCTGTATGTGGTTATGTTGCGAGTTGCTACCTTTAGTTAATTATACCTATGCCATTATACACTGTATGGCCTATCACTAGTATTTATTCCTGCTTATGAGTTAAGAGTTCTCTAAATCCGTAACTTACTTTCTTTGCTAAACATCAGATCCTACAGTAGCCGCATGCAGTTTAGAAACCTGCATCTTGTCTACCTGTACGATGTTTTGAGGACTGTTTGCTTTCACCTTCTTTCACGCAGGGGTGATTAGTTGTATTAATTAACGTAACGTTAAATGTACTTTCTTCTAGTTTGTTATTAAATTGTTTCTGCAATTTAATTCCGTTATCTATCTTTTCCTTGAAGCTTTAAGTCAACTTAATTGTGTGATCTTTTATATAACATGCTTGACTATCAGCAGTCTATAGTGCGTGCACCCTGTAACCGAGTCATAGGATACCTCGTTGTCCAGGCAGGACTCTTGACGGTTTAGGGTGGTTTGTTGCCTGGGTTTATAGATAAGGGTTGGATCTAGCGTTTTCCGTTGTTGCTTGTTGCCGCATACCTAGTCCAATAGAAAGAGCCCAGTGTTTATATATCCCAGGACGTAACAAATGGCGACCTTGCATAGGATTTACTGAACAGAGGAATATAGTGGTCATTTGTTTTGAGATTCCTTAGGATTAGAGGAATACAGTGGACATAGATTTTTTTTTTTGGAGCAACCAATATAACACATTAAAGACTTTAAATAACATTAGTATATACATACTTGCATAGGAGATAAGGCACATTCGATAACCGTGATAATTACTGCAGTACACAAACATGTCTAATACATCGGAACACAGTGATGGGTCAGGTCACGATACGGGCTCGGAGGGAGAAAGACCTGTGGAGTGGCTAGTCGATAGCGAGGAGGGTGCTAGAAGATTTTAGAGGTGCCCCTTACCGCTGCCAGGGTGTTGAAGCTGAATAAGTATGGCTTAAAGTGTGTGGCAGGTCTTCAGGGTCACCAGGGTTTAAGTGGCATGAGGAAAGATCAGCTGAGGACTTTGATATTGGGTTTAGAAGGGAGAGACCTGGGTGGAGAGGCGACTGGGGGCCCCGGTCCCCAGCCACCCCTCCACTCTACCCCCATATCAAACGTCAGGGTGCCTGAATTTAGTACATACCCCCAAGTTGATGGTCAATGGCAGCGTGGAATTCAATCACAGGGACCCTCTCCATTAAATGCACCTTCCCCTCCTCAAGGGTTGACTCCAGATTTGTTGATTCGGCTTGAGATGGCCAAGGTTGAGGTTGCTAGAGCTCAGGTTGAGGCTACCGAAAGACAGGCTAGAGCTCAGGTTGAGGCTGCCAAGAGACAGGCTAGTGTGCAGGCTGAGGTTGCTAGAGCTCAGGCTGAGGCTGCAGAGAGAACAGCAATACGAGAGGCTGAATGAACTGCAGGCAGAGTCTACTAGGTATCGGGCTGACAGGGAGCTGGAGAGATCTCGAGTGGAGGTAACAGGGCGAAATATTGGGGGAGGTAACAGACATCGGGACCAATCATTGTCGCACCTGCTTAAACTAGTTCCTGTGTTCGATGAATCATGTGTGACTGAGTTTTTTATGCGATTTGAGAAGAAGTGTCAGGAACACCAGTGGCCTCAGGAAAAGTGGGCAGCATTAGTTTCATCAAGACTCCTAGGAAAGGGGCTAAAAGCGTATGATGCACTACCTTTAGAGTCCTGTGTAGTTTATGATGAGCTAAAGAAGGCTGTGCTACGGGCCTATGAGTTACAACCAGAAACTTACCGCTTGAAGTTTCGGGGTGTTACTAAGGGCAAGGATAGTACCTTCCTAGAACACGCCCGGGACTTGTCTGATGCACTACGACATTGGCTGCGTTCTGAGAGGGCAGCTACTTTTGAGGAGTTGAGTGAGCTGGTTCTCTTGGAGCAGTTCTTTAAGTGTACAGGCGGGGACTTAACATTAAATATAAAGGAAAAAATCCTAGAAATCTCCAGGAGGCAGCCGAAATGGCTGACCTCCGACTGTCATTAATTCGAGGGTGCGGAGCAGCAGCTAGGAGTGAGTTGGGTGCAAAGGATCGTACCCCTCCCCCTCCCAAGAATTTTGATACACATAAATACACAAAACCATCTAGCACTGACAATAAAACTGAACATAAACCAAATACCATCCCGTATAAGAAGTCTAATGGTACCTCCCACTCCCAAGGGAAACCAAAGAGTAAAGAGTGCTTTGCATGTCACAAGGAGGGTCACTTTGCAAATGCTTGTCCGAACAAGCCACCAAACAAGGTTGTGTCATTGGTCCGCAGCATAGGGGTGTCGCCTATATCTTCTGAGTTTGCCAAGGGTAGTTCGTCAGAGGTTGGGACACAGCCTGTGTTCAAGAGTCCGGAAGGCTCGAACCCTGTCCGCGACGTCTTTGGGGGTCATAGAGGGTATGGTTTTGTGAGGTGGGCTGGCGAAATGCGAGGAGTTAAGCTATTGCGTGATACGGGGGCTTCTCAGACCTTGTTAAAGAACTTTACTGGTAGGCCGATTAACGCTGCTCGGGTGGTGGTAGTTCAGGGGATCAATGCTACGAAGTCCTACCCTCTGGTGCGGATGGAGCTGGAGGTGGGTGGTGTGGCGAAGGAGCTGGATGTAGGAATCGTAGAGAACTTGCCTGTTGGGGGCGTCGACCTCCTCCTCGGCAACGACTTTGCGGTGCCTGCTTCTAAGGTTTCACCCTTGGTCGTTGCCGAGAAGGCGGCCGACGTTAGTAGGGAGGAACAGGAGTGGGTTGAGAAGTGTAGCGTACAAACCATGGCGTGTGTTGTGACGCGTTCTCAGACGAAGGAGCCTTGCAGCCACCACCTCAGTCTATCAAACCGCGGAGGAAAGGTCACAAGAAAACGGGAAGTGTTGGTCAATTGGAGAGTTTTGAGCCGGCAGTGTTTCTTGGTGACTCATTATTGGCACCTATGTTAGAGTCTGGAGAGGCCCCGGGGCCTGTCACCGCTAGTGCAGGTGCAGGGCAGGAAGAGACTCTGCGACAGCATCATTATGCGCAGCGTGAGGAAAGGATGGCTCAGCGGGACATTGGAAGTGGAAATAAATTATTTAAGATGAACTTTGATAATCTCACACCTGCTGATATATGTTCCTTGCAGCTGGAAGATCCTGAAGTCAGGGCGTGTGATAATGGTGCTGTCGAACTGGAGAGCGATGGGGATGCGCAGCCTGGTGATTTTTTCTTGTTCGAGGGGATCTTGTATCGGAGACATCAGGATCCCAAGAAAAAGTGGGATGGCGGGTCAGGATTAGTGGACCAGTTAGTACCGAGGGTGTGCCGTGAGAGCTTATTGAGATTAGCTCATGATGTGCCTTTGGCAGGGCACCTGGGGGCACATAAGACGGAGGCAGCTCTGAGCAAGCTTTTCTGGTGGCCTGGGTTAAAGGCGAGTGTCGTGTCATGGGTGTCACAGTGTCACACTTGTCAAGTTGTTGGGAAACCCAATCAGGTCATCCCGAGAGCCCCGTTACAACCCATCCCTGTCATTGGGCCGCCCTTCAGCAAAGTAGTTATCGATATGGTTGAACTTTAACTGACTTATTAGCGAAGGACAAGAAGTTCCGGTGGTCTCCTGAGTGTGCAGAGGCGTTTTCCTTGGTGAAACACCTGTTATGTACCCACCCCATACTCAGGGCCCCGGACTTCAGCAGACCTTTTCAGCTGGCGACTGATGCCAGTGGCGTAGGGGCTGGTGCTGTCTTGTTACAGACAGATGATGAAGGTATCGAACATCCAGTGAGTTTTTACAGTAAAAAATTTAATAGTGCACAAAGGAATTACTCTGTAATTGAAAAAAAAACTCCTGGCGATAGTGCTGGCGCTCAGGCACTTCGATGTATATGTTCCTGCTTTCGGACCAGTCGTAGTGGTTTATACCGATCATCACCCTCTGAAATTCTTGAATCAGTTTTATAACCGGAGGCTGACCAGGTGGTCACTCATGCTTCAGGAGTATAACCTGAACATAGGCCATATTGCCGGTTCTGTAAGCGTGATAGCGGATTGTCTAACAAGGGTGGATGATGTTGGTTAGACTGCCACAGGATTGAGGGTTGAGTGTGTCACTGTAGTTCAGCCGAAAAAAACAAATTAAAAAAGCAAAAACCTTATAAAAACTCTTTATTTTTTATAACGTGTAGAATTTTGTATAAGATGTTGTAGCAGTATCTAAGTTGAATGTTTTCGCTTATTGTCGCTAAGTTAGTTGAACTTGCTCGGTGGAGCGCAACAGTCTTTATTTTGTTTATATATAGTGCCTTGTGTCGCAACAGTGTGTGGTACTATGAGAAGCTTTCTCTTAGATATGAAGAACTTAGTCAAGGGTCTTATATCTTGGGGGAGGTGTGATGCTTCTGCATAGTACCCACGTGCGGGCATGCGCGCGCGTTGGCTGCCCAGCCGTTTAGAAACCGGCTGGCGGCAGCCGGCCGGCCGGCTTTTCCTTAGTATATATCCTACGACAATGTAACTAATGTCTGGGATATTCTTATGTTGTTTCACAGCTTGAAGCTGCCCTTATTCTTAACCAACGCATCTTAGTATATTTTATTCTCGATAGTTGATTGTTTCATTATAATATATAAGATGTAAGTCTAGTGAGAGTGGGAGGAGACGAGCGGGAGAGAGAGACCGGCTGAGGGACGTTGCTTCGTGCGGAGAGTCCAGCTTGGGACGAGCCTGATGTTGCCACGTGCACTTGATAGCAACGTTAGGCTTAGTTTCGACTCACGCCAGGGGTAGAGGATTTTGACCCGGCAACTTTGTTGAGTGTTGCCAAGCAGGGGATGTATTTCGCATGCCTAGGGTGGGGTCCAGACAGATTCAAGACTCAGAGCTCACCTCACTGTCGTACCCTTCGGACCCCCTTGATATCTATCCCTCTCAACCCCACTTAGAAACTTTCTCTCTTACTTTGTATACCTTCTTTCCACTACTTCACCAATCTATTTAATTACCCCATCCCCTTGATAGACCTTATATCTATTATTGTATTAACGACGAGCTCTCAGATAACTAGATAGGATTTAGGGCCTTATGCAGAGATGTAATTGTTAATGAGACCTAGGAAGCTTTTTTGTTGTCTCATATTTGGTGGTTTCATGCTTGCTAGTGTGTTCTTGTGTCAGGTTAGCAGGGGCTAGACCGGAGGGGAGGCTTTTTGCGATCCTTTAAGTAAAGTCTGCTGGTGCGAGTCCTGGGGACCCGCACGACATTACTAGGATACCCGTGGGAGTCTTGGGGCATTTTCTTGTCTGTGTCCCTGTGTGTCTAGTCTTGTGTTGTGTGAGGGCCCTTGCCTAGTCCCCTCAGCACTGCGCTAGCACGTCTTGCTTTTGTTTTAGGGTCGCCAGAAGAGAGTCAGATACTTGCGATCTGAGTCTCTCAAGAGAGCACCCTTTCAATTAGAGTAATTTGGCGCACAGACTTGGGAACGTCCCTAGGCTAGAGCAGGTGGCCCAGCCCGGGTATCCGAAGCCTATATCCTTCCGGCTAGACCTTTGCCACCTGGCAGATTAACAGCTAGGAGTTTATTATTTCTGTATGCTTGTTATTGTGCCACAGTTTACCGTTTTTGTGAGCATTGTGAGTCAGGGTGTGGCTTAGAGACTCTGTCCGAGCAGGCTTGCCTGACTAAGAGTGAGAAGCACACCTGTATGTGGTTATGTTGCGAGTTGCTACCTTTAGTTAATTATACCTATGCCATTATACACTGTATGGCCTATCACTAGTATTTATTCCTGCTTATGAGTTAAGAGTTCTCTAAATCCGTAACTTACTTTCTTTGCTAAACATCAGATCCTACAGTAGCCGCATGCAGTTTAGAAACCTGCATCTTGTCTACCTGTACGATGTTTTGAGGACTGTTTGCTTTCACCTTCTTTCACGCAGGGGTGATTAGTTGTATTAATTAACGTAACGTTAAATGTACTTTCTTCTAGTTTGTTATTAAATTGTTTCTGCAATTTAATTCCGTTATCTATCTTTTCCTTGAAGCTTTAAGTCAACTTAATTGTGTGATCTTTTATATAACATGCTTGACTATCAGCAGTCTATAGTGCGTGCACCCTGTAACCGAGTCATAGGATACCTCGTTGTCCAGGCAGGACTCTTGACGGTTTAGGGTGGTTTGTTGCCTGGGTTTATAGATAAGGGTTGGATCTAGCGTTTTCCGTTGTTGCTTGTTGCCGCATACCTAGTCCAATAGAAAGAGCCCAGTGTTTATATATCCCAGGACGTAACAAATGGCGACCTTGCATAGGATTTACTGAACAGAGGAATATAGTGGTCATTTGTTTTGAGATTCCTTAGGATTAGAGGAATACAGTGGACATAGATTTTTTTTTTGGAGCAACCAATATAACACATTAAAGACTTTAAATAACATTAGTATATACATACTTGCATAGGAGATAAGGCACATTCGATAACCGTGATAATTACTGCAGTACACAAACATGTCTAATACATCGGAACACAGTGATGGGTCAGGTCACGATACGGGCTCGGAGGGAGAAAGACCTGTGGAGTGGCTAGTCGATAGCGAGGAGGGTGCTAGAAGATTTTTAGAGGTGCCCCTTACCGCTGCCAGGGTGTTGAAGCTGAATAAGTATGGCTTAAAGTGTGTGGCAGGTCTTTAGGGTCACCAGGGTTTAAGTGGCATGAGGAAAGATCAGCTGAGGACTTTGATATTGGGTTTAGAAGGGAGAGACCTGGGTGGAGAGGCGACTGGGGGCCCCGGTCCCCAGCCACCCCTCCACTCTACCCCCATATCAAACGTCAGGGTGCCTGAATTTAGTACATACCCCCAAGTTGATGGTCAATGGCAGCGTGGAATTCAATCACAGGGACCCTCTCCATTAAATGCACCTTCCCCTCCTCAAGGGTTGACTCCAGATTTGTTGATTCGGCTTGAGATGGCCAAGGTTGAGGTTGCTAGAGCTCAGGTTGAGGCTACCGAAAGACAGGCTAGAGCTCAGGTTGAGGCTGCCAAGAGACAGGCTAGTGTGCAGGCTGAGGTTGCTAGAGCTCAGGCTGAGGCTGCAGAGAGAACAGCAATACGAGAGGCTGAATGAACTGCAGGCAGAGTCTACTAGGTATCGGGCTGACAGGGAGCTGGAGAGATCTCGAGTGGAGGTAACAGGGCGAAATATTGGGGGAGGTAACAGACATCGGGACCAATCATTGTCGCACCTGCTTAAACTAGTTCCTGTGCTCGATGAATCATGTGTGACTGAGTTTTTTATGCGATTTGAGAAGAAGTGTCAGGAACACCAGTGGCCTCAGGAAAAGTGGGCAGCATTAGTTTCATCAAGACTCCTAGGAAAGGGGCTAAAAGCGTATGATGCACTACCTTTAGAGTCCTGTGTAGTTTATGATGAGCTAAAGAAGGCTGTGCTACGGGCCTATGAGTTACAACCAGAAACTTACCGCTTGAAGTTTCGGGGTGTTACTAAGGGCAAGGATAGTACCTTCCTAGAACACGCCCGGGACTTGTCTGATGCACTACGACATTGGCTGCGTTCTGAGAGGGCAGCTACTTTTGAGGAGTTGAGTGAGCTGGTTCTCTTGGAGCAGTTCTTTAAGTGTACAGGCGGGGACTTAACATTATATATAAAGGAAAAAATCCTAGAAATCTCCAGGAGGCAGCCGAAATGGCTGACCTCCGACTGTCATTAATTCGAGGGTGCGGAGCAGCAGCTAGGAGTGAGTTGGGTGCAAAGGATCGTACCCCTCCCCCTCCCAAGAATTTTGATACACATAAATACACAAAACCATCTAGCACTGACAATAAAACTGAACATAAACCAAATACCATCCCGTATAAGAAGTCTAATGGTACCTCCCACTCCCAAGGGAAACCAAAGAGTAAAGAGTGCTTTGCATGTCACAAGGAGGGTCACTTTGCAAATGCTTGTCCGAACAAGCCACCAAACAAGGTTGTGTCATTGGTCCGCAGCATAGGGGTGTCGCCTATATCTTCTGAGTTTGCCAAGGGTAGTTCGTCAGAGGTTGGGACACAGCCTGTGTTCAAGAGTCCGGAAGGCTCGAACCCTGTCCGCGACGTCTTTGGGGGTCATAGAGGGTATGGTTTTGTGAGGTGGGCTGGCGAAATGCGAGGAGTTAAGCTATTGCGTGATACGGGGGCTTCTCAGACCTTGTTAAAGAACTTTACTGGTAGGCCGATTAACGCTGCTCGGGTGGTGGTAGTTCAGGGATCAATGCTACGAAGTCCTACCCTCTGGTGCGGATGGAGCTGGAGGTGGGTGGTGTGGCGAAGGAGCTGGATGTAGGAATCGTAGAGAACTTGCCTGTTGGGGGCGTCGACCTCCTCCTCGGCAACGACTTTGCGGTGCCTGCTTCTAAGGTTTCACCCTTGGTCGTTGCCGAGAAGGCGGCCGACGTTAGTAGGAGGAACAGGTGGGTTGAGAAGTGTAGCGTACAAACCATGGCGTGTGTTGTGACGCGTTCTCAGACGAAGGAGCCTTGCAGCCACCACCTCAGTCTATCAAACCGCGGAGGAAAGGTCACAAGAAAACGGGAAGTGTTGGTCAATTGGAGAGTTTTGAGCCGGCAGTGTTTCTTGGTGACTCATTATTGGCACCTATGTTAGAGTCTGGAGAGGCCCCGGCCTGTCACCGCTAGTGCAGGTGCAGGGCAGGAAGAGACTCTGCGACAGCATCATTATGCGCAGCGTGAGGAAAGGATGCTCAGCGGGACATTGGAAGTGGAAATAAATTATTTAGATGACTTTGATAATCTCACTGCTGATATATGTTCCTTGCAGCTGGAATCCTGAAGTTCAGGCGTGTGATAATGGTGCTGTCGAACGGAGGCGATGGGATGCGCTGGGGTGATTTTTCTTGTTCGAGGGGATCTGTATCGGAGACATCAGGATCCCAAGAAAAGAGAGGCGGGTCAGGATTAGTGGATCAGTTAGTAGTACCTAGTGTGTGCCGTGAGAGCTTATTGAGATTAGCTCATGATGTGCCTTTGGCAGGGCACCTGGGGGCACATAAGACGGAGGCAGCTCTGAGCAAGCTTTTCTGGTGGCCTGGGTTAAGGGCGAGTGTCGTCATGGGTGTCACAGTGTCCACTTGTCAGTGTTGGGAAACCCAATCAGTCATCCCAGAGCCCCGTTACAACCCATCCCTGTCATTGGGCCGCCCTTCAGCAAAGTAGTTATCGTATGGTTGAACTTTAACTGACTTATTAGCGAAGGACAAGAAGTTCCGGTGGTCTCCTGAGTGTGCAGAGGCGTTTTCCTTGGTGAAACACCTGTTATGTACCCACCCCATACTCAGGGCCCCGGACTTCAGCAGACCTTTTCAGCTGGCGACTGATGCCAGTGGCGTAGGGGCTGGTGCTGTCTTGTTACAGACAGATGATGAAGGTATCGAACATCCAGTGAGTTTTTAACAGTAAAAATTCAATAGTGCACAAGGAATTACTCTGTAATTGAAAAAGAACTCCTGGCGATAGTGCTGGCGCTCAGGCACTTCGATGTATATGTTCCTGCTTTCGGACCAGTCGTAGTGGTTTATACCGATCATCACCCTCTGAAATTCTTGAATCAGTTTTATAACCGGAATATGAGGCTGACCAGGTGGTCACTCATGCTTCAGGAGTATAACCTGGACATACGCCATATTGCCGGTTCTGATAACGTGATAGCGGATTGTTTATCAAGGGTGGATGATGTTGGTTAGATGGCCACAGGATTGAGGGTTGAGTGTGGAGGAAAATAGGCTGTCACTGTAGTTCAGCCGAAAAAACAAATTAAAAAAGCAAAAACCTTATAAAAACTCTTTATTTTTATAACGTGTAGAATTTTGTATAAGATGTTGTAGCAGTATCTAAGTTGAATGTTTTCGCTTATTGTCGCTAAGTTAGTTGAACTTGCTCGGTGGAGCGCAACAGTCTTTATTTTGTTTATATATAGTGCCTTGTGTCGCAACAGTGTGTGGTACTATGAGAAGCTTTCTCTTAGATATGAAGAACTTAGTCAAGGGTCTTATATCTTGGGGGAGGTGTGATGCTTCTGCATAGTATCCACGTGCGGGCATGCGCGCGCGTTGGCTGCCCAGCCGTTTAGAAACCGGCTGGCGGCAGCCGGCCGGCCGGCTTTTCCTTAGTATATATCCTATGACAATGTAACTAATGTCTGGGATATTCTTATGTTGTTTCACAGCTTGAAGCTGCCCTTATTCTTAACCAACGCATCTTAGTATATTTTATTCTCGATAGTTGATTGTTTCATTATAATATATAAGATGTAAGTCTAGTGAGAGTGGGAGGAGACGAGCGGGAGAGAGAGACCGGCTGAGGGACGTTGCTTCGTGCGGAGAGTCCAGCTTGGGACGAGCCTGATGTTGCCACGTGCACTTGATAGCAACGTTAGGCTTAGTTTCGACTCACGCCAGGGGTAGAGGATTTTGACCCAGCAACTTTGTTGAGTGTTGCCAAGCAGGGGATGTATTTCGCATGCCTAGGGTGGTGTCCAGACAGATTCAAGACTCAGAGCTCACCTCACTGTCGTACCCTTCGGACCCCCTTGATATCTATCCCTCTCAACCCCACTTAGAAACTTTCTCTCTTACTTTGTATACCTTCTTTCCACTACTTCACCAATCTATTTAATTACCCATCCCCTTGATAGACCTTATATCTATTATTGTATTAACGACGAGCTCTCAGATAACTAGATAGGATTTAGGGCCTTATGCAGAGATGTAATTGTTAATGAGACCTAGGAAGCTTTTTTGTTGTCTCATATTTGGTGGTTTCATGCTTGCTAGTGTGTTCTTGTGTCAGGTTAGCAGGGGCTAGACCGGAGGGGAGGCTTTTTGCGATCCTTTAAGTAAAGTCTGCTGGTGCGAGTCCTGTGGACCCGCACGACATTACTAGGATACCCGTGGGAGTCTGGGGGCATTTTCTTGTCTGTGTCCCTGTGTGTCTAGTCTTGTGTTGTGTGAGGGCCCTTGCCTAGTCCACCAGCACTGCGCTAGCACGTCTTTCTTTTGTTTTAGGGTTGCCAGAAGAGAGTCAGATACTTGCGATCTGAGTCTCTCAAGAGAGCACCCTTTCAATTAGAGTAATTTGGCGCACAGACTTGGGAACGTCCCTAGGCTAGAGCAGGTGGCCCAGCCCGGGTATCCGAAGCCTATATCCTTCCGGCTAGACCTCTGCCACCTGGCAGATTAACAGCTAGGGGTTTATTATTTCTGTATGCTTGTTATTGTGCCACAGTTTACCGTTTTTGTGAGCATTGTGAGTCAGGGTGTGGCTTAGAGACTCTGTCCGAGCAGGCTTGCCTGACTAAGAGTGAGAAGCACACCTGTATGTGGTTATGTTGCGAGTTGCTGCCTTTAGTTAATTATACATATGCCATTATACACTGTATGGCCTATCACTAGTATTTATTCCTGCTTATGAGTTAAGAGTTCTCTAAATCCGTAACTTACTTTCTTTGCTAAGCATCAGATCCTACAGTAGCCGCATGCAGTTTAGAAACCTGCATCGTGTCTACCTGTACGATGTTTTGAGGACTGTTTGCTTTCACCTTCTTTCACGCAGGGGTGATTAGTTGTATTAATTAACGTAACGTTAAATGTACTTTCTTCTAGTTTGTTATTAAATTGTTTCTGCAATTTAATTCCGTTATCTATCTTTTCCTTGAAGCTTTAAGTCAACTTAATTGTGTGATCTTTTAGCCTGCTTGACTATCAGCTGTCTATAGTGCGTGCACCCTGAAACCGAGTCATAGGATACCTCGTTGTCCAGGCAGGACTCTTGACGGTTTAGGGTGGTTTGTTGCCTGGGTTTATAGATAAGGGTTGGATCTAGCGTTTTCCGTTGTTGCTTGTTGCCGCATACCTAGTCCAATAGAAAGAGCCCAGTGTTTATATATCCCAGGACGTAACAACATCTAGCTGATACTCATGAGGACACAAGTAAACTATCTCGCGGATTATATATACACAATTTGCAGGGTTCTAGCGATAGTCAGGATGATTTGTTATATACATACTGGCAAGCACGCAGATTGTTTGCGGATGCACATCTATTTCTCCGCGAGTGGGTTACTAATAGTGTAGATCTTCAGAGTTTGATACAGGTGGACGGTACGGCATCTCATAACCAGGAAAAGTCCAAAAATTTGGGGATGATCTGGCAACCTAAACATGACATACTAACTTTTCAAACAAGGTCTTTTGCTCAGCAGACAGGAGCGCACACAAAAAGAAGTCTGTTGAGCAAAGTTGCGCAATTTTTGTATCCTTTGGGTCTAGCATTACCCGTTACCATAAGAGCTAGGATTCTAATGCAGGAAGTTTGGAGACGTAAAATAGGATGGGAGACATTTTTTTTTTTTTTTTTTTTTTTTCTATATTTCAACTTACTTCCTCTCGGGCATAGGCTGAGAGCCTTAACATTCACCGCTTTACAATGAACAGTGAAGCCCGTGAGGTCTTGTTCCAGTCTAGAGTGAGACATGTGAAGCACATAGAGTACAACGAGCACCTGCCATCTTGCCTTCACATGAGGCACGGTGCTCACTCATGGCCCGAAACGACCCCATCTCTGAAGCCAGCTCGTGCCGTGCTTCACTGTCTCACCCCCTACACTCGGACTCTCACACTTACACACACACAACGCCACCTGTTGAGCAGATAACTCACCAGGCATTGCACCCCTACAGCATATTTTTGAATATGGGAATATTCATACAGTGCTATTTAATCAGGGAACAATGAGGGTATTTTATTGACGTTTCGGTGGGCTTGTGGTAATGCACTGATACCAGGTACAGCACAAATTCCATCCCAATAATATCTTCCCATTGATACATCGGGATTTGAACCCGGGACCTTTGGATTACCAGGCCAGTGGCAAGACCACTCCACCACACCTCCCCTTTTGCCCGAGGACCTGAATGACCAAGGGACACTGTTGTTGAATGAGTATGCCATCCTATGTACTAAACCTATACCTCGTAAAGTGGCGGCGTTCGGTGACGTTACGTTACACACGTTTTGCGATTGCTACCGCCACGGCATACAGGGGTAGCCAATATATGTCGTTACTTTCATTTGGGGGCACATTTAAGTTACAGTCCCAGGCCAAGGTAGCCCCGGTTAAAAAGGTAACTCTCCCTAAAATGGAATTGACTGACATGCTGCTCTTAGCATGTTCTGGTGCAACATGTACGCGCAGCATACGAGAGCGATTTAAATATGTGAAATCGTTCACAAGTTTGGTGCGATCGTCAGGTCGCACGCAACTGGATACATAGCAAGAAGTCTCTGCCGTTATGGCTAATAGGGTTAGATTGAGATTGAGCCCAGAGCCCTTTTGCCAGACTTTGCCTTTCATTATGTAAATACAAAATGAAAACCCTAGTGATCCTTCATAACATCGGGGTATAACGGGCTAGCCAGTTAGTGAAGTCCGAATTGTGGTTGCATGGTCCAAAGTGGCTGCTCCATGCAAAGTGAATGTACGAAGTTTGGCATGCTGTTGGTGAGGGACGTGTTGAAAGTTCTGTTTCTGCCACTGGAAACAGTGGCAGTTACAGCCCAACCAAATGAGACACCGGGTCCAATCATAGGAGTGGGCAAGATTCGGTGACTATAATAAACTAGTCAGAGTGTAGCTTGGGTATTGCGATATGTATCCATAATCTCAAGCTTAAAGTAACGGGCCAAATCTTGGCCAAACAGGGGTCACAACATTTTGATGCTCGTGAATTTTAAAGCAGATGAAGTAACTTCTTTGATCAAATGGGTTCAAGTAGAAACCGTTTTTCAATGAATTAGAATCCTTGCATAGCTCGAATAAAACATTAATGCCTATTATAGTGCTGTCCAACTAATGTTGCACCTAGATAATGGCCTCATCAGGTGTGTGATGGGGGGGGGTTTTTGTTTTCGCCTCTGAAGTGGCCGGGTTGTAACTGAACGGCACAAACCGCCCTAACGTTATGCCAACAAGACATCACGTTACTGATCTATTGATCATATGTGCACCATAGGGAGGAAGTAAAACACTACGGGGGTATGTCATATTATATCCAATTTACGTCTCACATGGTGGTATACCCAGAGTTTCGACAAGTAGCTCGACCAGTAGTAAGAAAGTGTGTAACATGCCAGATGAGTAAACAGGGTAAACCATATGCAACTGGACCAGCTCCACCTCTTACCTGAATTGCCGTGTAAAGCACGTAGAACCTTTTCCATTAAGCTGTAGGATTAGATTACACAGGGGCATTGAAGACCGAGAGAAAGCATGAGAAGGTTTATATAGTAAGTGTTTACCTGTGCAACGTCTCGGAGCGGGCGTACATACACCTAGAACTATGTGATAATATGTCTAGCGAAGAATTTATGCTGGCGGTTGCCCCTTTAGTACGGTTTTTTGTGCCCGTCATCATTCCCTCAACTCATTCTTAGCGACCAATGCTCCCACTTATGTCCAGCATCAAAATATCTAAAGGATATG
>CM064548.1:32843340-32925489 GCA_032716605.1 Paralithodes platypus | reverse complement strand
GTCGTAATCCACCAAGAAACAGGAAGTTTCTCGCTTACTTTTGTTGTTACCTGGACGTGTCGAACAGAGCCATCTACGGAGAGTCAAAAATATCGTATCTCGGATTGCTTCGAATACCGCCGTCAGAGGGCACTAATGGATGGCTGAAGATCCTTACCACGACTTTAGTCCCAGACTGTACATGGTCATTACAGTGTAATAAGAGGAGATTAATTGAAATCATTTTAATTACCACCAACTGATGTAATACAGAAATCAATCACATTCTCTTGACTCGCTACCACCAGACGCTGCAGACGCTCAATCAACGCTCTCACGATATCGATCATAATTTGAGTATTAACTACTCATCCTCTTCATTCTTGTGTATGAATGGTGGTTTAGAGCACGTTTAACCATCCTGTAGCTTAGTAAGTAACACTGCACGATATTTCGCTGTGTATTGACAAACTTTGTGTTTATCACAAGATTCCTGCTCGGACAGGGTGCCACTAACGCCATCTATTGTTTTGTTTTGTTCTGTAAACAAACGGCCTTATCGTGACTTATGAGTGTCCACGATAGACCTTTCTATTTCCAGTTGGGATTTGTTAAAAATGGGATCTATAATTCTGTATATACACAAAGTATCATGTAAAGTTAATTGGGTTTGTATATCAGATGAATAATATATAAGGGGTAATTAAGGTATAGGCTATGGTGTACATTTATTCTATAAAGAGTTAATTTGAGAATATAGTATTCCATATATATTAAGTACTATTTAATATAGTAATTAAAGTAATATGAGGAACGTTAGCAGCATCGAGAATGATTGCACATGTCTAACTTCACTTGTTACCAAGCTGACGTTCTAAGAAGTCTCCCTATAAAGGGTGCCACTCAATAACAACAACCCTTACCAGCAACACCGGCGATCGGCCACATCTATAGTCCCGTATATTAAACATCCCAGCACCTACTATCCATCAACATGCTCCACTAACCAGCTAAGTCTATATATATTCACTGGTGGCCATTATAATATATGTAGACCATGTATAGCATGTGAATTAACAACAAAGGTGAGACGATCTCAATGCTTCCCCCTTAGGCTGATAATCCAATCCCTTTACTTGTCTTGTAACTAATTCCTACATCCATTATACGATCCTAAGTCTTGACAGTAAAGTATGGTGCCGTGACCAGGATTTAAGTATAGCCTATATGCCTTATTAATTAATATACTGTACCCCATTTTTGTGTAACCTAGGCCTAATTGTGGCTGGGCGTCTTCTTGGGCCTGATTTTACCATCCCTGCTTTCTACTTTCTAGTGCTAGGCTATAGTTTACACACTAGCCAATGATTCGAGGGTCTGGGGAGGCAGCGCGGGGTTGGGGCGGTATTGGCGAGAATTTTGAGCCGTCACCATTGCACAATAAACACCCGTTACCTAAAGTTGCGGTGATTAGACACTCGTATGTCAATAGATTTGAACCTCCACCATCTCCTATACTCCGTGAAGGCTTCCAGCTGAACTTTTTGGCACAAAGTGGGGCCACAGTTGATTCAATCCGTAATTTGCCAGCCTTCGATAGTCTTGTAAAGTTTCGTCCGGATCTCACATTCTTGATAGTCGGAGGTAACGATATATTTGGCGATACGGTAGTTAATGAGTTAGCCAGTAAAATAAATGATTTGGCTAAACATATTGAGGATAGAACAGGGGGGCATTGTAAAATTGTGGGAGTTGAGTCTCGTACCTCCCCCAGAGGCCTCAGTGCAGAGCAATATAACCGAATAAAAAATGCCGTCAACAGACATTTACGTCAGAAATTCCCATTCTCCAAGTCAAGGTTCAACCCTATGGAGATGGGTAAGGAGGACTTGGCATATGATGGCGGCCATTTAGGCCCTTGGGGGACGCACAAGCTCTATAACCAAATATTCAGTAGGACGGCGCGATATTTTGACGAGGAATAGGCTAGCCTATATTTATTTCAGTTTATTAGGCTAATAGTTTATTTTATCGTCGTTCATTGTCCATCCTGACTCGCCTATCCCCTATAAATTTGTCAATTGACTGGTAACAGGTTGGGTTCCCTATAAACATGGACATCACCAAGCTGACGAGGTTGAGGGCTGCGGCCAAAGGAGGCATTACTAAAATAACTAAGGATTTCACCAGTTTCCTCAACGAAGCCACAAACGATGAAATAGTTGCTAAAAAAGTCAGTATCAACAAGGCCTTACACAACATCAATTCTTTCAATGAGAAAATATATCTATTGTTAGAGTCTGAGGAAGATTTAAATGAAGAAGTGGCTAATGATATGATTTATGAGGAACGGGTACAAAACTTATTAGCCCCTTTGGATAGTAGACCGGTACGTACAGAGGTCTCTCGCAGAGAGGCTATAAAGTCGGTAGTAAAATTACCAGCCTTAACCCTCCCGAAGTTTGGTGGTGATCCTGCCCGGTGGACCGGATTTTGGGATTTATTCCAATGTTCGGTTCATGGGCGTCAGGACCTAACAGATATTCAGAAATTCACATATTTGAGGGGTCAGCTAGAGGGAGAGGCCTCGCAGCTCATAGCCGGATTTAGCTTAGAGACCACAAGTTATACTCCTGCCGTAACACTTCTCCTCGAGACCTACGGACAGATTGACCGCATCAAGTCTGCCCACGTTGCCGCCTTTTGTGAGATTCCTGGTCCTCGATATGGTGCGCAGGACCTTAGACATTTCCATGCGGCTGCTGAATGCACACTAAAGTCGCTTAAATCTTGCAATGTGACGTTGGAGGACTTTTGTGCCGTAATGTTGTATAAAAAGATTCTGTCTCCTTTGCGTGAGACTATTCGGCGAGAACTGAAGGATGACTGGTTACAGGTTGGTGCGGTCACTCGGACCCTATACGAAGAGATTTGTAACATGGAGGGGGCTGGCCTGCCTACACAAGAAAAATATAAACCTACTGCTGCTTTTACTATTCAACAAAACAAGGTAGCACATTACAAGGCGGGAAGCAATGGCTCTGATAAGGGCTGTAAGCTGTGTGGTAAGTCAGGGCACTGCTGGTTTAAATGTTTCAAATATCCTAAATGCACAAACCAAAATAAAGAGGGCGAAGGTATTAAAGGTGTGTGTTGGCTGTTTGGATAGAGACCATGGTCGATGTGAGAAATAAATTGACTACACCGGTATCTGGGAATGTTGGCAACAACCTTCCGATAGGGTAACCTCACTAGAGTGAACAATTTCCTACCAGAACCCGGTGATTGTATATATTGTAGAGATTAATTAATGTTAGGTAATTTAGTACTGTATAAGATTATCTTGATCAAGTTAATTTAGTTATAAAACCTTGTAGAAATAAGTTTAGAAGAACTGTAAAGAGGATCAGTTTAAATATTCCCGCGACCGCATACGCGATCCACCGTGTGCTTTAGGGTCGTTAATATCTTGATATTATGTTCACTAAATCGTTGTGAAACGATGTTCACCTTTATAATTATATAATTTAAATGCTGATAATTATTTATATGATTTCGTGAAGAGGGAATGAACCCTTGGTAACGAATTAATATATAGTTTATTTAAGAGTCAGAAATTGAAGTTCCGATCAGACGCTAGTAAACTTTTGAACGGTAGAGACGTGTCCCGTGATCTCCTCCACCACACTTCCCACGCGCAGGCCCCGAGTCCTGACACTGTAACCCTGGTCTACCGAAGCCGGAATCCTCGAAACTACACCAGGACCCTAGTATAGCTAAGTCATTGATATACATGGCCATTGATACAATGTTTAGTTAGGGCATCCTGAGAGATAGGCTACCATAGTTCATACCATAAGGTAGGCGATCTCAGACTTTATTTTTATTTATGTTTATTAATTTTATATTTCGATTGGTGTGGTAAGAGATAACCTTTGGCCATATTATCCCCCACATTTTGGTGCCCCGAGTGAGGATTCCGATCGGTGTGTAGACTAGGGGTTGAGTTAGGGCCAGTTTTCAACAGTTAGGGTCCCTGCTAAGCTGCGGCGGTAGGCTAATGTTTAAGGTCATTTTTGTGGGACATAGATTGATCTCCCGCCGTTATGAGGTCCCTAACTGTGAGGTGATGGCCTTGGGTGAGTGGAATTTCAATTAATAATAAGATAAAATCGCATGGCGTTTAAATCCTGTGGTAGAGGACTGGTAGGAGGGTCTGCAACGTTGCGTTCTCTGGCGTTTGTGAAACTCGGAGCTTGAGCTTTGTTGCAGTCCCTAAATTTCCCCCATATTTTTCTTATTTAGACAATTTTATGTCTCCGTCCTTAATGTTACCCGCGTCTGGCAGACTAGGTCGACCAGCTAAATGCTCGGAACGGAGCATATACCAAATTTAATAAATAATAAATGTGTTCCCCCCCTTTTAGAAAAATGCTACTACCACAGGTACCCACTAACATCTGGGATAAGAAATCAATGATTAACTAAATATTTACAGCTTTAGCTTCATTCTTGTACCTAAATTATCCCTATTATTTGATAATTTAGGCCATTTTTATGTTTCTGTCCTTTAATGTCACCCGCGTCTAAAAGACCAAGTAGACCAGCTAAATGCTCGGGACAGAGCATATATGACATTTCATTCAATAATAAATATATTCCCTCCCCCTACTAGCGTGCGTCCCCACGTATTAGGTAAATTATATTGTGGACTTAATGTTTTCAACTAATTATTCATCTGAATTTGTAGCAAATAATGGTACGCATATAATGCTAAAGATTAACAGCTAAATTGAGTATGTGTTAGGCTATATCTAAATGTAATTTTGATTGTTGAAAATTAGTCTTCAGTATAAACATTAATAAGTTTTAAAAATAATTATCCATTTTCCAAAATGACTGATACACTCTTGAGAAAATCTATGGTGGGGAAATTAGGCTGGGTAACTAGACCATTAAATAATTGCCAGGAAGTAAATAGACGTTAACCCTGTCCAAGGGAGCTGTTAAAGTCTCAATTCCAAGATCTTAAAACCCGGTGGGGTAATTATGAAGAGTCTTGCAATAAATTGGAGGACTTTTGCATCAAACAAGAACAATCTGAAAGGTTTGAGGAATTACAGCAAGCCTATGCAAATGCCCGTGAAAATTATTTGGATCAACTAGCTGGGTTCGAATCCTTGGCGACAGAGACAGTTACCGAAACAGGGAGTAATGGTACCAGTAATGGTACTGCGGCTCCGGGACAACAAAGCTTTAAGTTGCCACCTATAACCTTACCTGAATTTGATGGGCAATCTGATTGGAATACCTTTTGGGACAAATTTAAGGGTTTAGTTCATGACAGGTTAGATATTTCTGCAGCAAATAAATGTTCATACTTATTGGGTCAACTTAAGAGTTTTGCATTGGATTTTATCAAGGAACTTCCCATAACAGATGCCAATTATACAGCAGCTCTAGACGTACTCAAGGAGAATTTTGAAGATACGGAGTTGACTCTACAGCGCCTAGTTTACAAATTGCTGGAGTTATCAGGACCAAAGCATACGTACCAGGATCATCAGTCATTCCGGATCAGCTTGAATTGTGTTTTGAAATCACTTAGTATCCAGAAAGATCTTGATTCAGCTTCTTGGCTCTTGAACCATATTGTACAACAAAAGCTCTCTCAGAAAACCTGTGATGAATTGTACCACAGGTATAAGAAGAACTACTTCACGTATCAAGAGATAGAAGAGGGTTTAAGAGAGCTGTGCAAACACCTGCAGGTTTCCAAGAAGGATAGCGGTATCAAGGAAGGAGACAACAAGGTTAAATACACAAACGTGTCTACAACAGGGACTAAGGAAAAAGCAAAACCGTTCAAGAAGGACCTATGTGGTACCTATGTGACATCCGTCCAGCAGAATAATCAAACTAATACAGTATCTAAAACAAAAGGTGTTTGGGAGAGAAAAAATTCCCGTCTCAATTCTCCAGTGACCCAAGAAGTAACCAGAGATATTAACCCCACACCAGGGATAAACCAAGAAAACCGGAAGGTGTGTATGTTATGTTCAGATCAACATTCCACAGTGTATTGTAGGACTTACCCAAATCTTAAGGCTAGACTTCCACGACTCATCGAACTAGGTAAGTGTCTTGTTTGCCTTAGCACAAGACATTCTACTGAGGAGTGTGCCACTAAATTAAATGTATGTTTTCGGTGCAAGACTGGTGTACATCATACCGCGTTGTGTCCCAAGATCAATGAAGTACAACCCAAACCGACAAGTGTAAATATGACCCTGACCACTGGAAACCCAATGCATACGCCGGCAGCTACTCCTACAGCCGAGGTTCAACTGATCAGAGGAAAAGAGGTTATGCCGGTCAAAGCACTCTTTGATACTGGAGCGCAAAAGACCTTCATTGCCGGAAATGTTGTCAGAGCCATGAATTTGCCAACAGTAGGAAGAGTGAACATGGCAATAACTGGATTTTTGTCAAATAAGGAAACACAAACATTTGACGTGGTTAAACCCCTGATTAAATTGGGCAAATATAAATGTAAGGTGACTGCGGTGGTTAAGGAAGACATGAACACTTCTGTGGTAAATAAGGGTTTAAAGGAAGCATCTAACTTCTTAACAAAGAAGGGTGTTCAACTAGCAGACCGAACTATAGAGTCTGACGTAGTACGTCCAATTCAACTGATCATCGGCTCCGACTATTGTGGTCGCTTCTTGCGAAAATGACTCTGAAACACGGTATCCAGTTAATTTCTTCATCAGGTGGATATAATCATGGGATCTCTACCCACATGTGGCCCAAGTGAATCAGACAACCGGATGGATCCAGTCTTTGTGACTCCTGCACAATCTCTGGTGGTGGCTAGAATTGGTGCAGAATTAATACCATCACAACTAGGAGACATTCTGGAAGAGCAACAAGAACCTGTTCACAAACTTTGGGAACTGGACACTGTGGGTATAGAAGCAGATCTTCCCACCCCTGAAGACATCTTAACATATAACCACTACCTAGACACAGTTGAGTATAAGGATGGCCAGTACTGGGTAGGACTTCCATGGATGATAAATGCCCCTGAATTACCAACTAACTACCAGAGTTCAAGATGTCAATTAAATTAAATGGTGGAGAGATTGCGTCAACATCCTGAACGACTGGACATTTATCATAAAATAATTCAAGAGCAGTTGGAAAATGACTTTATTGAGGAAGTCCCAGGTGAAATAAACCATAAAGAGGGTCATTACCTTCCTCATCATGCTGTAAGTAAGGACTCCAGTACTACCCCCATCAGAGTGGTATTTAACTGCAGTTCTCGAGCAACGAAGAGTGAAGCAAGTCTAAACGATTGTCTCTATGTAGGACCAAATCTGACTGAAATACTGGGTGATGTACTATTAAAATTCAGGACGAAGAGATTTGGGTTTGTGGCAGATATCTCCAAAGCCTTTTTGAGAATAGGGTTAAAGGAGCAGGACCGCAAATTCACAAAGTTCCTTTGGCCTGAAGATCCTTTTCAGCCTGGTGGGCGGATAAAAGAATACCGCTTTCGGTCAGTGTTGTTTGGTTCCTGCTCTAGTCCTTTCTTGTTGTGCAGCACTTTGAGATATCATTTCCAGAAGACAGAGAAACCGGAAATGGGTCAACTGTTTTACATGGATAATCTTCAGGGTGTTGCCGACAGTGGAGAAGAGGTGATTGAAATCTACAATTTGGCAAGGCAAGAATGTAATAAAGCCAAAGTTCAGGAGGCCTGGAGAGAAGCACTGAGTTGGGATACTCCATTACCTGAACAGTATACAGAAGAGTGGAACAAATTGCAGGTGGAATATGAGAAAGTATCCTCAGTCAAGTTTCCTAGAAGATGTGATCCTACCTCTGATAATGAGTGTGCTCAATTGCACATATTTTGTGATGCCTCATCTAAGGCGTATGGTGCAGTAGCTTATTGTGTCACTGAAGTCCGATCTACTATGATTATGTCCAAATCCCGAGTAGCGCCATTAAAACAACGTACCCTTCCACAGTTGGAGCTGACCGCTGAATGGTATGTTTCCCTTTTTAGGTGAGACATATACTGTATATGGACAGATAGTGAGATATGTTTGCACTGGATAGCTAAGGATGATAGTCACATAGTTTATGTTCGTAACAGAGTACACAAAATAAAGGAACTGCAAATGAACTATACATTCATGCATGTTAAGTCCAAGGATAATCCGGCTGACTTGGTGAGCCGAGGTGTTGGTGTCAAGAAACTGATTAACGAAACTCTGTGGTTTCAAGGTCCGGTTTGGCTACGTCAGAGTGATTGGCCAGAACAAAAATCATACCAGAAGGTTAATGATGATAAAAGTTCATATGGACCCAATAATTATCCCAGAGCCTTCAGTGATTGACATCACCAAGTTCTCCAATTTGGACAAACTATTAACTGTAACTAAATTTGTGTTTAAGTCCTGAGCAAGAAGGTAAAGATGGATGAATTAGACCCACTTACCTACTGGATCAGAAGGATACAAGCTGAAAAGTATGAGGAGGAATTAACACAGCTACGTAAACCCAATCCCAAGCCAACCAAAAGAATGAAGGACCTTGGGCTGTATCTATTCAATCAAGAATTAATATGTTGTCGAGGTCGTATTGGAAAAGCTGATCTACCCCTCAAAACTCGTCATCTGATCCTATTGCCCAAGGATTGCGACCTCACCAAATTGATGGTTTTAAAAGCGCATGAAACCACTAAACACGGTGGGGTAGCAGACACTCTAGCCTATATGCGACAAACATATTGGATAACCCAGGGACGACAAGCTGTTAAACGCTGTATCAAGAATTGCATTATTTGCAAGAGGTATACAGCTATCGCTATTCCTTACCCTGGACCACCAGCTCTTCCGCCAGACCGCATTCACCAAAGGACACCGTTTTGAGGTAACAGGTATAGATTATTCTGGTGCCATCACTTTCACAGGAGATGATGGTCCACCCAAGAAGGTTTACATATGTCTATTCACCTGTACCAGCACTCGGGCTATCCATTTGGAAATAGCGGAGGACATGAGCACGGAAACCTTTATAAATTTATTTAGAAGATTTGCCGCTCGGCGAAGTTGTCCCAGACGTTTGATTAGTGACAATGGGACAAATTTTGTGGGCGCATCACCGTTGGTTTCTGAACTATTAAAGAGCAATGCAGTACAGCAAATGTTAGATTCTAGAAATTGTTATTGGTCATTCACAACTCCCAGAGCCCCTTGGCAAAATGGATTTACAGAGAGAATGATAGGTATCGTAAAATCGTGCCTGAAAAGGGTTCTTCACAAGTCCAAGGTCACCTACTATGAGTTAAGAACTGTTGTCACCGAAATAGAAACCAGAGTAAATAATCGACCACTAACGTATCAAGATGACTCCAATCTGGAAATTGAGGCCTTAACACCGGCTCATTTATTATATGGTAGACGATTGGACCCAGTCCCCCGTTTGGACGTGACCGAGGAATTAGTGGATCCCTCCGTTAATGAAGCAGATGCACACTTGCGACGAAGCTACCATAAACTTTGCAAAATACTGGACGCCTGGAACAAACATTGGGCATCTGAGTATATCTTGAGCTTATGGGAGAGGTATTATGGTGCGAATTCTGTTAGTAATTGTCACAAACCGGTAGTGGGAGACATAGTCTTGTTGAAAATGGACCAACCTCACTCTAAATGGCCCTTAGCAAGGATCCAAGAAGTCTATCCTGATTCCGAAGGAGTTATCAGAACCGTTAAGGTTGCATCTCGAGGACAAACCACTCTCCGAACTGTAGATCGTCTCATACCTATGGAACTCGCCATCCCACCGGAAGAAGAACAGCAACCCATAGTAATAGGGAGCCCAAGACCACCACGAGCAGCTGCTGCGGGGTCTAAAAGAAATTGGCGTGATTTGATATAACATGATGCGACACATCATACTTCGCCGGGCCCCAATCTGTGAGAAATAAATTGACTACACCGGTATCTGGGGAATGTTGGCAACAACCTTCCGATAGGGTAACCTCACTAGAGTGAACAATTTCCTTCCAGAACCCGGTTTTTGTATATATTGTAGAGATTAATTAATGTTAGATAATTTAGTACTGTATAAGATTACCTTGATCAAGTTAATTTAGTTATAAAACCTTGTAGAAATAAGTTTAGAAGAACTGTAAAGAGGATCAGTTTAAATATTCCCGCGACCGCATATGCGATCCACCGTTTGCTTTAGGGTCGTTAATATCTTGATATTATGTTCACTAAATCGTTGTGAAACGATGTTCACCTTTATAATTATATAATTTAAATGCTGATAATTATTTATATGATTTCGTGAAGAGGGAATGAACCCTTGGTAACGAATTAATATATAGTTTATTTAAGAGTCGGAAATTGAAGTTCCGATCAGACGCTAGTAAACTTTTGAACGGTAGAGACGTGTCCCTTGATCTCCACCACAATCCCCGAGCCAGGCCCGGAGTCCTGACACTTTAACCCTGGTCTACCGAAGCCGGAATCCTCGAAACTACACCAGGACCCTAGTATAGCTAAGTCATTGATATACATGGCCATTGATACAATGTTTAGTTAGGGCATCCTGAGAGATAGGCTACCATAGTTCATACCATAAGGTAGGCGATCTCAGACTTTATTTTTATATATGTTTATTAATTTTATATTTCGATTGGTGTGGTAAGAGATAACCTTTGGCCATATTATCCCCCACAGTCGAAATGGTTGCATCAACCCAAAGGTGGAGCTGTGTAAACATTGTCAGGGCAAACATTACCATAGTTTTTGTCCGAATAGGGGCCAGGAGTCGCCACAAGCTCATTCGGAACACCCAGTTACTATGTTGGTTACTACTCAAAAATAAATGGCATTACTCCCCACAATAAAGGTACCATTAAAAGGTAGGGAGACTTATGTTACACAACTTCGTGCTTTACTGGATCAGTGCTCACAAAAGTCCTTTATATTGAAGTCCTCATGGAAGTTAATGCAACATACAGTTGTTGGTAAAGAGACTCTACAATTAAGGGGGTTCACAGGCTCGCTGGAGGATGCAACTTATGATGTTGTTGCACTAAACTATCGACACAAAGGGCGATGGCGCCAAATGAAAGCCATTGTTGTCGATCAGCTTCCTAGTTACTGTGCTCACAAGGGACTTACTTGTATCACTGACAAACTCACTGCGCAAAAGTTGAAATTAGCCGACAATGACTTTCATTCAAACAAACTCGATATGCTGGTAGGAGTGGAGAATTATTATAAGTTTGTACACCCAGGCTTTAAAAGGGTTAATGGGATAGTTCTCCTGCCCACAATTTACGGGTATGCTTTGAGTGGATCGTTCCACGCCCAAGGTTCAGGAACCACAGTCGAAGTGGTCACAGTTCTGAAAGTTGCTACCAGCCCGGTGGATACCTACTTACAAGACAGTGGGGGCCACTGGGAATACAAACATATTGGTGCACTATGGGAACTGGACCACATTGGCATTGCTTCTAAGGAAGCAGACTTGGAGGCTAAATTAGTCATGTCAAAATTTAATGAGTCAATACAGTACTCTCGTGTTAATAATCAGTACACTGTTCAGTTGCCCTGGAGGGACAACAAGCACTTACTTCCGAGCAACTATGGGCTAGCCTTGGGACGACTTAGAGGTCTTCAGCGTAAGTTCATACGGGCCCCGGAATACTGCGAGCAATATGGAAGTGTCATTCGGGATCAGATAGCAAGAGGTTTCATTGAGAGAGTGTTGGTAGATACCCTTGACAGCACTAACCAGACTCACTATCTGGCTCATAATGGTGTTGAAAAGGACAGTCGGACCACACCTGTGAGGGTAGTCTTCGACTGTTCAGCAAAGACAAGCACAAATAAGCTGAGCTTGAATGATTGTCTGTTTACAGGACCTTCTCTTGTCGCTGACCTAACCCAGGTCTTGTTGACACCTTACGAGCGGCCTATGCGGTTTATTTATGTGTACCGCACAGCGGGGTGTTTTTAGCCAAAATAGGGCTGTTTACGTGATCATTGTCATGCCTAAATAAGACCCGTAAAAACAAGTACCTATCCCTGAAAGGGCATAAACAGAGCTTTCGAATGACACCATAACGATCCTTGTATGATGGATAGTTTTCTTGCAATAACCGTGCAACGCGAGTGCAAATAGCAGGTAATTCGGTACTTTCAGTACATAATTGAGTATGTAGCGAGTGAGAGAGGGAGGAGGGAGCTGAGATTTGTGTCAGTAGGTTCGCCGCGGTGGTCTGGAGCAGTCATACGCTCGCTAGTCTCCTGCCACCACTTGTCTCTCTCTCTCAGCCACATTACGTGCTGAAATTGCCACTCGAGTTATGTCGAGCGCCGCCACATAGTCCAGCTTTATATAACTCGACTTATGTTGCTCGCCGCTAAATAAGGGTTAAGGTTCAGATTGAACCAATATGCTTGGGTCAGTGACATTGAGAAGGCCTTTCTTATGCTCAAGTTGCATGAGGATGACATGGATTGCACGCGGTTTCTGTGGCCCGATGATCCGCTGGATATCGACAGTCCAGTATCGGTCTATAGGTTTCGCGTGGTTCTTTTTGGCGCGACCTGCTCACAGTTTTTTGTTAAATGCAACTATCTTGAAACATTTGTCACTGGTAGATAAACATACTCAACATGTTCACGGTCTGAGACGTGGGCTTTACATAGATAATTTACAGGCGACCCATGACAGTGAGCAGGACCTTCTGGCCATATACAACAGCGCCCAGGACATATTCTCGGGAGCGCATCTCTTTCTCAGGGAATGGGTCACAAATAGTCCGCATCTCCATGATACCTTATTCTCACATAATGTCGCAAGTACAGTACAGGATAGGGTGCAGACACTCGGGATGACTTGGGTAACTGATACTGATATGTTTACATTCCAGAAGAGGGAGCATTTTTTACAAGCTAGCACAAAAAGAGAAGCGCTCAGTGTCACTGCTAGCATTTTTGATCCGCTGGGGTTTTTGTTACCTGTCACCATTAGGGCTCGCATTTTTGCACAGGAGCTTTGGCGTGTAAATTGCGGGTGGGACGAACCTCTTTCGGACGCGCTTAGGGAATGCTGGTGTGACATTGGTTCTGATCTATGGGGTTGCATGGACTTAGAAATACCTAGACAGGTTACCTTTTCAAGATATGTGACCTTACATATTTTCAGTGATGCTATTACAGTTGCTTACGGAGCCGCTGCGTATTTCTGTGATGACAGGGATACGTGCCGCTTGATTATGGCTAAGGCTAGGGTGGCCCTGATTAAATGTTTAACTATCCCTAAACTTGAACTGACAGCTTGCGTACTTGCATCTAGGTTAGCCACGTTCATTAAAGAGGCCTATGCATCTGAGCTGTCAATCAAAGAAACAGTCATCTGGTGTGATAGTCAAATAAGTTTATGTTGGCTTGCAAGTAAGAAAGTGTTACCGGTGTTTGTTCGTAATAAAGTTGACGAAATCTTAGCGTCATGTACGAACACTAAGTTTAGGTATGTCCCTACCGACGTTAATCCAGGCGATTTGCTCAAAAGAGGAATTACTCATTCCTCCCTACACAGTTCTCGGCTTTGGTGGGAAGGGCCATCTTGGCTATCCCATCCTGAACAATGGCCAGATGGGGAGGAACAAGGTCCTGTGGTTCAACAAATGTTTGCGACCTCTACGGACACTCCCTCGAACGAGACCCATGTAATAGAATGGCCTCGCTATAGTTCGTATGAGGGAATAGTACGCATCATGGCATGGGTGAAGCGCTACATGGGTAATCTGAAAGCCAAATCGAAGGGGTCGGATCAGAATCATGGCATACTTACAGTACCGGAACTAAGAGCAGCTGAAGTCACTTTAATAGATGTAGCACAGAGGGAAGTTTACCATAAGGAGCGACAGGAACTTGACACTAGCACCACTGACAATAAGGTTAAGAGTAGCATTAATAAACAGTTGGGGTTATTTTTGGATCAAGGGATCATTAAATGTAAAGGGAGACTACAAAGGGCTAAGATAGATTATAATACTAAGTTTCCAATCCTTCTTCCAAACAAACACAGGTTAACCTCACTGTTGATAGACAATGCTCATAAATTGTGCTTGCATTATGGGGTGGCATATGTGGTTTCGTATCTGAGAACGAGATGGTGGATTCCGAGAATGCGGCAAACAGTGAAGTCAGTAACTAGGAAGTGTGTCGTGTGCAAGCGGTTTCAGGGCAAAAGCTATGGGTTGCAGCCATCTCCTCCACTACCTGATTCCGCGTTAACAGAGTGGAACTATTTCAGGTCACAGGCGTGGACTACTCCGGCTCACTGGCTGTGAGGGGTGGGGGCGGTACTATTGAAAAGGTTTATATAGTATTGTTCACTTGTGCTGTAACGCGTGCAATTCATTTAGAAGTTGCTCCTGATTTATCTTGCGAAACGTTCATGCACATTTTCCGAAGGTTCTGTAGTCGTAAAGGTTATCCCCAATTAATTCTCAGCGATAATGCCACCACATTTGTCGGTTATATAATTATGTCTGTAAATAATCAAATGATTTGTGGAAGCGCTGGACGACTGACTACCTGCTGTCTCTAAGGGAAAGTCATACTAATTTAATAAGAAACAAGGGTAAATCTTGCCCCAAAGTAGGTGACGTTGTCCTGATACACAATGAGGGTCCTCGTTTGTTTTGGAGATTAGGTCTCGTCCTAAAATTACTTCCAGGCCTAGATCAGCTTGTTAGAGTCGCGCAGGTCAAAACCTCTACCGGTATTACCACTCGTCCGATTGCTAAATTGTATCCTATTGAACAGGACTGTGAAGATGTGGGCGAGATTATTGCAGATAGTATCGCCGGTGCGTACGCACCAGCGCAGTCTGCTGCTAGTCGGGATGACAGTAATCTTCGTCCTCAGCGGCAGGCTGCTTTGGGTTCCACGCGACTCTGGCAATCATTGATAGGTGGTGGAGCCTTATAATTTTCCACATTAGTTTAAGTCCAAATTGAAAAATTTGTAAATATTTGGTGGCCGGGAATATATCGTGACTTATGAGTGTCCACGATAGACCTTTCTATTTCCAGTTGGGATTGGTTAAAAATGGGATCTATAATTCTGTATATACACAAAGTATCATGTAAAGTTAATTGGGTTTGTATATCAGATGAATAATATATAAGGGGTAATTAAGGTATAGGCTATGGTGTACATTTATTCTATAAAGAGTTAATTTGAGAATATAGTATTCCATAAGTATTATCCTTGTCTAGCGGGCCCTCTGTGGCCGTTTTGGGCCTTTTCAGGCCATTCTGACTGCTATATCAACCATCAGTATGAAAGGAACTGTATTGCGCCAAAAACTAGGCGGAAATCGCTACACAATGACGCCACATACAGCTACGTAGCACTCGTGGACCACTGGCAGTGTTACCTCGAAGATGGAAGTTTAGCTGATTTTGCTAACTTGCTCACTTTTAGCGAACTATTGGTTACACTGTCATCCTCCCGTGCGGTGGGGGAACTGGAGTTAGTGTGGGCCGGGAGGCCACAGATGTCGGACGTATGGATCATTACTATCCAACCCATTTTCACTCGATTTTCACCCTTTTTTCACCCGTTTTTTGCCACTTTTTTTAACTCGACATAAGTCGAGCGCCGCTAGTTAAGGGTTAAGTACTATTTAATATAGTAATTAAGGTAATATGAGGAACGTTAGCAGCATCGAGAATGATTGCGCATGTCTAGCTTCACTTGTTACCAAGCTGACATTCTAAGATATCTCCCTATAAAGGTTGCCACTCAATAACAACAACCCTTACCAGCAACACCGGCGATCGGTCACATCTATCGTCCCGTATATTAAACATCCCAGCACCTACTATCCATCAACATGCTCCTCTAACCAGCTAAGTCTATATATATTCACTGGTGGCCATTATAATATATGTAGACCATGTATAGCATGTGAATTAACAACAAAGGTGAGACGATCTCAATGCTTCCCCCTTAGGCTGATAATCCAATCCCTTTACTTGTCTTGTAACTAATTCCTACATCCACTATACGATCCTAAGTCTTGATAGCTCTCTTATTATTTTATATAAAATCGTAGCCACTAATTTTACCCATTACCTACTGTAGTAAGTATTTATTTAACTGCCTTGTATGTAAGTAAAGCTTTGCATATTAATTTGCTAATAAACAATATTGTTTACTAACTAACCTGCCTACAGGGACGAACGCCTACGCCATTTTGTAAACACACTTTTTGGGGGGATTATACATAGTAAATTTCAGCCAATTTTGTACCAAATTTAAGTGCATTCATTTATCTTCTCCCCCTAGATATATTCTTGACTTTTTCTCCTCAGACTGATTTTACTTTAAGCTAAGAGTGGTATTTGTACAAACTAACCTAGCCTAACCCAACCTGCCAAGCTTTTAACCTAACCCAAACCTAGCCTAGCCTATAGCCAGCAAATCTGTTTTTCTTATTAATTCTAGTAGATACTGTATTTAGTATCCTAGTGTAACTATATATATCTGTAATTTTAGTTGTTGCTTGCACGATCTTGTAGTAACGTTTGACTGATACACTTGTTTTTATCTAAAAAGAGTAGGCTACTGCTTTACTAGGCTACAGCGACATCAGGGCCGTCTGTTGATACAGTATATTAACCCCTTGTGTGCAGTCACACTTTATTTTTATATAATCTCTATTTGGTGAATTGTATATTTAGTTACATATTCTGTTATATACTGTATATATATATATGTGTTTAATGTTAGGTTATCACACCTGGTAGCCTATTTCTGCGTATTTCAATTTTATTATTTTTGGTTAGCATATTCAACCCGGGTAGCCTATTGTTGCGTATTTCAATTTAATTTTTGTTTTGTTTTGGTTAGGCTATCGCCCCTGGAGGTCTAATTCTGCGTATCTCATTTTTTTTGTTTTCGGTTAGGCTATCACCCCTGATAACCTATTTCTGCGTATTTCAACATATTTGTTTTCGGTTGAAGTGATTGAAGTGTTTTTAAAGTGAGTGAAGTGTTTTAAAGTGAGTTAAGTGTTTTAAAGTGAGTGAAGTGTTTTTTAAGTGAGTGCAGTGATCTGAAGAAAGTGACTGTCACCATGCCTCGCACGTGTACGAACTGCGCTGGTATGCTTGGTGAGTCCATGTTTGCTACTGTCAATCTTCAAGTCTGCCGGCTCTGCCAGCAACGCGAGAATTTGACAGTGAAATTAGATGAAGCCTACAACAAGATCAACGTCCTCACTATGAAGCTGAAATCACTCCAAGAGTTTGTAACACTCAACATTGGAGTACCACAAACTTCAATTGTCACCGCTTCAACTCCAGCAGCCACCAACGCCCCAACGTCAACTGCCAACAATCCACTTCAGCAGATGGTTCCGATACTCAAGAAACAAATAGTGACTCTTTTCCCCCTCAAGACAATTTCCGTGTCGTGAGGAACAACGTTTGCCCCAAGACCAGGAAAACCATACCAATTACCGAGTGTCAAAACCGTTTCCAGATACTCACAGACTCAGATGACAAAGAGGAAATAGAAGAAGTCCGGCTCGTGGGAGACTCGATGATACGTGGTCAGCTAATAGAGTTTTGCGCCAGGGCACCTAAGACCAGGAAGCGTTTTTGTATCCCTGGTGGTGGTGTGGACGACATAGTTGCTGTAGTTGACGAAGTATCAAAGTTGGCCCCTGCTAATACAATGTACGTCATCCACATTGGATCCAACGATGTACAGCGAACCCGGTCGGAAGATTTGCTTTTAAAGTACCAGCAGCTGATCAAGTCGTTTAAGGAGAAGTCATCAAGGATCATCGTCTCAGGAATCGTCCCCCGACTCGGTATAGAGAGCCGATTTTACAACATAGCCACCAGCACAAATCGTTGTCTAGCAAACCTCTGCAGGAAGGAGAACGTGGTATTCGTCGACACCTGGGACACTTTCTATTACGATGACTATTTGTTTTCGGATGATGGAGTTCATCTGAACCAGGTGGGAGCAGCACGTATTGGGCGTCTTCTCAATGATGCGGTGAAGGATTTTCGGAGAAGAAATCGACTCAGCATAGGACAACCAGGAAGGGGGACCGAAGACAGCGAGGACGGCAACCTGCGAAGGAATTAAATGCTAATCCGTCGAGAACCTCAAATTTGGATAAAGCTCCACCAACACGACCCAAATTCAAAACCGCCAGGGATAACGACCGAGGACCGAGGACGGCCATGAATGTAAATGTAGATCCTGCCAGTACCAAAAATTTGATTAAAGAGCGTTCTGTGAGTTCTAAAACCGTAACTTTAAAGGTTTTCTATGCAAACGCTCGTAGCATACGCAATAAATTTTCAGATTTAGAGGAACTAGTGTTTACATAAAATTATGATGTGATTGGCATAACAGAATATTGGCTCAATACAGAAGATAGAGACTTTTTAGCAGAGTATTCACTTCCCGGTTATGAAATGTTTGAGAAAAGCCGAATAAATAGAAATAGAGGTGGCGTTTTATTTTATATCAAAGAAAGTCTTAACCCGACCCTCTTGTCAAAACCTCAAATTGTGAACGTCGACACAACTTTTGTGCTAATAAAGAATAATAAAGGTACAAAAATAATACTTGCATTAATACACAAACCTCCAGCTCAATCAGTGCAAACTGACCGAGAAATTTACGAACAAATTGCAGATGTAAGTAACTCACAAGATACCGTAATTTTTGGCGACTTTAATTTACCTGTGACCAAGTGGGGCGATACCCTTACTTCACACTCCGGACATGACTTGTATGCAAACTTGCAAGAGAGTTCACTCTATCAATTTGTTCGATCGCTGACCCGTGGAAATATCGTTCTTGACCTTGTACTTGCAACAAAAGAAGAATTAATAGAGAATTTGAATGTTGGTGATGAATTCAGTAACAGCAACCATCATACAATAACTTTCACTTTAAAGTTTACTAGTAACGAACCAAAGAGCAGCATCGAAAAAGTCCCTAATTTCAAGAAAGCAAACTTTCATAAACTTAGAGCTATGTTTAAAGAAACTGATTGGAGCTTTTTAATTAACAATAACGACATAAATACATCTTGGGAATTATTCGAAACCACTAACCTAAAAGCAGTGCAGGACTGCATACCATCGAAAATACGGCGTACAGGCCATTATGATAAGCCCAAATGGTGGAATAAAGATATTTCAAACTGTCTGGTTGCTAAAAAGTTTGCTAATGATATATTAAAATCCTCACAAAATGACGAAGAACGGGTGAAATTTGTAGAGCTATGACGCAAAGCCAAAAAGTTAATTAAGCAAAGTAAAAAGACCCTGGAATTACATGTTGCGAATCAAAGTAAAACAAACCCGAAAGAATTCTATAGTTATATCAGAAAGAAAAAAGTAGTTACTTCAACTGTTGGACCGTTAGTCGATGAAAATGGAGAATACACCAAAGACGAAGTACAAATGAGTAATGCCCTCAATACCTTCTTTGCATCAGTTTTTACAACAGAAGACCTCAGTGATATCCCTACACCATCGCCGATTCAGATTGATAATTCAGATGTTCTAAGCAATATCACCGTTACAGAGAGGGAAGTATTGAATTGTTTAGATAAACTCAAGGTAAATAAAACGCCTGGACCTGATCAAATCTCACCTAGAGTTCTAAAGGAAGCTAAGGTTGAACTCTCCAAACCACTGACATTGCCATTCAATAAATCCTTGCAGTCTGGAACTATGCCTGATCAGTGGAAGCTAGCCAACGTAACACCGATATTAAAAAAAGGCAGCAAATCCCTACCAAGTAACTATCGTCCAATTAGCTTAACCTCAGTTGTATGTAAAATGCTAGAAACACTCATAAGAGACACACTCGTAAATCTATCTATCTATCTATCTATTGCCTGACGCCGTGATCCCCGAAGGGGTGGCCACGAACGAACCGCCCCCATGCATCTCTGTCCCCAGTCAGTCGACGCCCCTCCTCCCAACCAGCACCGCCTTCATTCATATACTTTCTCACTCCATCCTTCCACCTCTCCCTCGGTGCACCTCTCCCTCTCTGTCCTTCCACCACGCTCTCGTACACCCTCTTAGTCAATCTCTCGCTTTCCATACGTTCCATATGGCCCAACCATCTCAAGTTGTTCCTTTTCACTCTTTCCAGCACATCTACCTCCACACCACACCTCCTTCTTACTTCCTCATTCGTCTGTCTATCCATCCGTGTAACTCCTCACGCACTTCTCAAGTAACTCATTTCCACCGCTCTCACTCTTGGTCTGAGTCTCTTCCCGAACGTCCATGCTTCGCTTCCGTAAGTTAGTGTCGGGATTACCACACTGTCATGCAAGGACTTCTTCACTTTCATACTGACCACTCTATTTCTTGTTACTGCTTTCAACGTTCCTACAACCTCTTCCCCTGTTGCACCCTCTCCCGCACTTCTTCATCCATAGTCCCATCTTTACTCAACACACTGCCCAGATACTTAAAAGAGCTGACAATCTCCATAGCCTGACCGTTCAACTTCACCTCGTAAATCACTTAAGAGGAAAATAACATACTTAAAGATACTCAACACAGCTTTCGTAAAAAACGTTCCTGTTTAACAAACCTCTTAGACTTCTTCCACGATATCCTCAACCTCTACAATGAGAGTAAAGCTGTAGATATTATATACCTTGATTTTCAAAAGGCCTTTGACAAAGTTCCCCACAAACGTTTACTGCTAAAACTAAAAGCACATGGAATACAAGACGGTGTGTTGAAATGGATAGATAATTGGCTCAGCGACAGAAAGCAAAGAGTAGTCATCAACGGTAAGGCATCTAAATGGACCTATGTAAGTAGCGGGGTACCCCAGGGATCGGTTCTAGGACCAATTCTTTTTCTAATTTTCATCAACGACATAGATGAGGGTCTCACCTGTACAATCTCAAAATTTGCTGACGATAAAAAAATTGCAAATAGCGTACTCTCAAAAGAAAAAGTTGACGATATGCAACATAATCTAGATAAGTTATCATGTTGGGCCCAAATTTGGCAAATGAGTTTCAATGCAGATAAATGTAAAGTACTACATATCGGATACCAAAATGAGAAAGCAAACTATTCGATGAATGGCACTCAGCTTAAGAATGTAAACAGAGAAACCGATCTGGGAGTAACAATATCGAGTAACCTAAAACCGAGTCAACAATGTTCAGAAGTTGGTAAGAAGGCAAACAAAATAATTGGCTTTATAGGCAGATCAATTGAGCATAAATCCAAAGACGTTATCCTAACCCTTTACAATTCCTTAGTGCGCCCACTTCTGGAATAATGCGTTCAATCCCGGTGCCCTCATTACCAAAAAGATATAGACAAGCTAGAACAAGTTCACGTAGAGTTACCAAAATGATACCTAGCCTAAGGAACAAACCATACGAGGAGCGTCTTAGAGAAATAAATTATTTCCTTTAACCCAGCGCAGATTAATAGGCGACTTAATTCAAGTGTTCAAAATCATCAAAGGCATCGACAATATGAACTGTAGTAAGTACTTCACTATCGACTAATCTAATTACACGCGGGGAAACGGTTGAAAAATTATTGGTAAATCTTTTAACTCACACGGATCTAAGAATTTCTTCTTCAATCGAGTTGTCAACTTATGGAACGGGCTTCCCCGAGACGCTATAGACTGCAGCACCGTTGATTCATTAAAACCCTCACCTAGACAAATATCTCCCATCAAACCCGCGACTGACTGCGTTTGTAAATGAATAATTTTATTTTATCCACCCCTCAGTTACTAACCCATCTGTCCCCTACTAACTTCCTAATCCTGCCACGGAAATTAGTTCCAGGGCAGTAGTTCCCTTTCCCACTCTAAACCACTGTTTGGACACTTGATCCTCAGTGTTTTGGAGGACAAGCAGCCTAGAAGGGTCACTATACCTGTTGTTGCTTGATTTCCTTTGTACTATATTTTTAATCTTTGAATCTGTATACCGAATCGTAAAACATTTTCGGAATTTCATTCAAGATAGGAACAATCAGCCCCCAATGAATCTATGAATCAAGAACTTTGCTTCATAAACGATGTAATTACCATCAACTACGTTTGGATACTCGACCAAGACTTGGGCATCAGCATTATACCCCGTGACCAGAGTTGCAAATGTTACATATTTTTTACGCTAATCTATTTAAAATAATTAGTATTTTTCTGCTAACTACCTAATATCATCACCATATTCTAAGATGTTTTGATTTCGTAATTTATAATGCGTGAATAGGTAAACCTATACTTTCCATTTAGTTAATTCCATAGTAAACATGTTAAGCATGTATCAAGTATATAATGCTTTATTTTTAACCCTGTTATGCTAGATTTCTAAATAAGCATATATCTCGTTAATAAAACTTTTTTGGGGGAAAATGTGATACGACAATATATGGTCATATTCCATTTTACAATGTGTTCGTCATAGTCTGTAACAGGTATTTCAATACACTTATATATAGGAAAAGGTTTGTCAGCATTTATCACACTGTGGTCGAGTGAGTTAAGGCATATAGGATGTAATTCTAATTAACTGAGGGAGTTGAATCCTGGCTGAGGCCTAATCATTTATTCATGAAACTCACATGTAATTGTGAGATTGTCTACTTATAAATTATACCTCTATGCTTTCCGGGGAAGATAATTAAATGGAATTAATTCGTCCCGAGTTGCGTGGGGCTAAATGTTGATATTATGTTAAGTTTAATTTGAATCATGGGTCCTACGACTTGGTATAGAAGTGCTTTTCTTCCATTTGCCTATATTTGGGGTATAGTTATTTGTACTAATATTAAGTCTTCGCCACCTTGATCTGATTGTAGGCTGTCTGTTTCTCATGGTTAGAATTGGACTTATCCCTGCTCAGGTAATGTTCCAGAAGTGTGGCGAAATTAGCAATGTGGCACCATATGGGGACCGGCACTTTAAACGGCTCTCGCCCGAAAACTGATTGATGGATTTTAAATTTCTTGTTACCAATAGAAACTACAATTACTGCTTAATATTATGTTAAGAGCAAATTACACTACTGTAAATATTAAGTCATAAAAAAATAAAATAAAAAAAGGGTCAACAAAAGTGAGGCATATCTCATACATTACATAAGCTGGATTACTTTGGTTGCAGGGCCGTGGAGGGGATGGCTGAGGGTCTTGGTTGACAACAAGGCAGAACTCTGGGGCTAAAAAAAGTTTGATAGGAAGGGGAAATTTGTAGTACAGAGTTCGAGAATTCTTCACTGACGAGCAGTTGGCCGCAATATATAAAAGTCATGTGCGTTCTCAGATGGATTACTGTTCACCTCTGTGGAGTGGAAGTGGAGTGGTTGCATTGAGGCAGTTGGACAAAATTCAAAATAAAGCTATTAGATTAATCAATAACCCTGCAATCACACAGGACCTTCCTACATTATCCATACGAAGAAACGTTGCATCCCTTGCATTATTCTACAGATATTTTCACAGCAATTGTTCCGAGGAACTTGCTTCAATTGTGCCGCCTCTCCACATCTTTCCCCGTAGATCTAGGGCAGCTGAGAGCGCCCATGAATTTACACTTTCTCCTCCACAATGCAGAACTTCTGCTTATCAAAATTAATTTATCCCTAGAACTACTACTATTTGGAATTCATTTCCCTCGAGTTGCTTTCCACAAACTTACAATCTATAATAGTTTAAATCCAGTTGTTACAAACATTTTATGAATGGAGGATGCCTTTAGGCACATGGACCTTTTTGTTTTATCTGTGTTTTTCCTTCCTCCGTTCATTGCCTCTTAAAAAAAAATAAAAATAAAATACACATTTGGGATTATGGACCCCATATGGTGACCGGACATGTTGGTACAGGAAAGGGGAGGAGAGAGAGCGGCGGCTCACACCCTTTCCCAGTCGTAGGATGATGCGGACTGACTGCTCGTCTTCAAAACTTGTTGCCATCGGCCTCCGGCCGTGAAATATTCGCGAAAAACCTGTTTTACGCATATTTTTTGGCCCATATGGGGCCAATATGCTTGAGCAGGGTTAAACACGGAGGAAAAATGGGTCTTACTACAATAAATGCAATTCGATAATGATGATCGGAAATATACCACATTTTAATTACATTACATTAAAAATAATCCCATTAGTTGTAAGGGGCTTACATGGCCAATAATGAGATGGCAATCTTCTTACTGATTACAATTCTAAAGTAATACCCATTTACTAATGTGAGTTTTGTGTAGGCCTATTGCATAATATTAATATAATAATATAATAATAATAATATATTAATAATAATATATGGCTTACTGTATGTACATGTTTTAAATGACAGTGTTTCCCAACCATAAAAAGCTTTTGCAATGTCTTCAATGTCATTAACCCTTAACCATCGGCGCTCGACATCTGTCGAGTTAAAGAAAACGTGCCCATATGCGGGCCTCGACAGATGTCGAGTGCAATTTTGAGCACGTAATGTGCTCTGAGAGAGCTGAGCGGTGCGAGGAGCATAGATTCCCGCCTGACCGCTCGCCACCACCGCCGTGGGTCGACTGAAATTTAATACACCCTCCTCCACCCTCTCTCACTCGCTACACAGGGAATTATTTAAGGAAATTACCTTATTTTAGGGTTTTTGCACTCATGTTGCACGATCGTTGCAAGATAACAAGTAGTCGTAGAAGGATGGTTCGGGTGTCATTGGAAAGCTCTGTTTACGCCCTTTCAGGGATAGATACTTGTATTACGCTCTGGGTCTTGTTTATGCATGAAAAAGAGCACGGAACAACCCCATTTAGGGTAAAACCACCCGCATGTCGGGTAATAGAAGTTACCGACCCACCCACTCGTAATGTGTTAATGATGACTACAAAACTGACATTATACATGTAGCTCCTAAGTACAACATACGATATAGTTTATGATTATATAAATTCATACATTTTATAAATAAGGAATTGCTCTCTATATGTATTGTCTTGCATATACATTTTTATGATTTACTTTTATTTACAGTTTTATAAGTGAATATGGATTGATATCGGTCATTTGTTTCATATTTTATTTTGACTAAGCTCAGATATCTCAACTAGATTTTTTGAGAAATTGTACATACTTCAACATTGCATAATGTAGCCCAGTTGAAGCCCCTCCACCTGGCTATATCCCCGTGGTCTAGGATCGAAGTGTTGCCACATATACAATCAATTTATAATTACTCTAATCTAGAGTTACCCAAAGCATCGAACGCCTCTTTCTAAATTGTCCATTCTCTATTAACGTCCCTCGTCTTAACTCATCCTCCTTTGATCTGGTCCCCACTAAGCCCTTCTATTCAACAGTCACCCACCCTCTTCATCGACTACCTTCATTGATCAACGTCCTACTTGGTTTTATCTTGCTTGACCTTGTATTTAGATTATATAAATATATAGTTTGTGTGGTGGGTGCAATAGGTGATAATGATCACTAGTATAGTAAATAGAGTTGATAATGCTGCATCCTCTCATATCAAACAAACACAACACATACAGAAAACAAACACACACAACAAACAATCATAAAGGTATACACATCCACTATCTTTTTCTCTGTGTCCCCTTTATCCTTTATACTTTATTCAGCCCCCACACTTCCTTCTTCCCTCTCACTGCTTACTAAATGTGTACCTTACCAACAGTTGTATTAATCTTATTTGATCCTTTTCGCCGTTACCATGTATCTGTTTTTAACTAAACCTGTATTATATCACTAATGTGGTTGATCATTTTATTATTTTTGTCTTTATTTGCGTAAATATTGTTACGCTCTCTCAAATATCCGTTGTAAATGTGAGCGTTTAACAACTCCTAACTTACCATTCTGCTGCAGTTATTCATTTGTATTTACATGTTAGTTAATTATTTAATTAACAACGCACCTACACTTTTAGTAAACCACAGAATGTGTGTTAGTTTGTTTATACATATCCTGAATTTCCTATCAACCACTCGAGCGTCTCTAATGTATGGAATCCGCTTTGTTCTCTCTTTATATTCTAAGGAGCGGCAAATCCCAGATTGTATGGAGGGATGTTACAATACAGATTTCATACATTTTCAACGCTAACATGCAATCTTGTTATTTAATATTTTATTTGACTATGTTTGTTTAAATATTACATTTAATGTACCGTTAACATTTTGTTTTCTCCTATCACTGTGTTACCTTGATGACTATAGCCAACTTTCTTATACCAAGCAAATATAACTTACATGTTTACCTTAATATCTGAATTAGTAATGCTTTTCCCGGTAACCAAATATCCGAGGCCGGCAGGAAGTAATAGGTATCGATTCTCCCTCAACATATATATTAGGTCACCTCCATCATCAAATCTGAATGACAAAGTGAAAAGCATAACCTTCCTTTGAAAAAACTGCAGCTTTTGAAAACTAAAATATGTAACAGAGAGAACTACAGTGAGGTTGGTAGACGTACAATAACTAATCCAGTAGGAAAGTGTACTGAACTATTCCAGTAGTCTTGTGGACAATAATGAAGGGATTCAAATTACGTCATTCAATAAATTAATGTAGGTTTTATGAGTAAAACTAAATAAAATAATTATTATATATACTGCATATACTATATATATATATATATATATATATATATATATATATATATATATATATATATATATATATATATATAGTATATTATATATATATATATATATATATATATATATATATATATATATATATATATATATATATATATATATATATATATATATATATATATATATATATATATATATTGTTACGAATTCTCTCCAGAACTCATACAAAGTGTAAGTAGGCCTCGGACAAAACAACGCGAATCTGACTACTTCAGAAGACAGGTAGGGTTAATATCCCAATTCAGGTCAATCTACACTGCTATCACATGGAAGGAAATCATAATGATACACTGTCAATGGATTCATATCATATTATAATTCACTTCTGTCACTGTACAATAGCCTACTGTGAAGTAAATTATATAGGCACTCCTCATGACGAAATGAGGTAGGCTAAACAGACTTCTCAAAACTATCAGAAGTGAACTTGATTAACTATAAAGGAACACGTTGATAAATTACTCCTATAAAGTATCAAGACTCCTCACTTAAGCAGGCAATAATAAATACAGTGAATTTGATTGAGAATTAAACAAACCATTTGACTCAAATGACTCATCAAATATCGGGTGCTTAATTAAGCCAACAAAATATAAATGTCCCCCTGGGATATAGTCAAAACAATATGGGATATCTGTATGACAATGTCAGCCCAGGAGGTTCTTAATGTGCAAATAATAGGCTACCGAAAATCATTAATCAAGCATTCTTTAAGTAAGCTATTTCACTGGAATGTTAAATCTGTAGGGGGGGCATTTATCACAAATACCCCGTATGAACATCATAAGTAATGCACACATATGAAATATATAACCCAGTTCATCAGAGATACAATATATAATTATATCTTTGATCAAAAGGTGAATCAACACACATAAATATAAATCAATACAAGAGATCACTGCAAAAATGTCTCTATTGAGAATAGCAAGGCTCTGCTGTATCAACACCCAAATACTAACAACCACAATCGTGTCTGTAGTTCAAGATGCCAGGAGCAGCCCTCCTCTGCTATCAGCTGTCACCACTTGTCTCTCTCTGAGGGACCACGAACACACACATACACGCCTGCACCACCAGCAGTCGCCCTCACTCTGCCACACCTAGCCCTCGTCTTCCTCTTGTGGGTGCCGGCGAAGGTATATATACGGGCGGGGCCTAATGCTCACTGAGGGGCACACCTCACATTCAAAATGTCCAAGATGACAAAACACAGTTATTGGTCCCATATATACATTAGAGGGTGAATATCCCAATCACAAGACCCTCACTCGATAGATAGACATTTCTTACATAATCTATTTCACAAGGCATTCTCGGATAATGCGAGGTATTCATATAAGTGATAATATCACTTCTCAAGTCTTGCAAACCCTCGACTTGATTATAAAGTTCTAAAATCATATAATCTCATTTGCCCATCATAGAGTTTGACACTTGTAAAATTGCACTGATTGTAATCCTGGACACATTAATAGTCTATGGGCTAATATAAAAAAGATGATGCAATATTATGCAAGTACCCGTCATACCTAGAACCGTTAGTTGGGTCCTCCATAGGGAGACATTCCACACTCCTTGTCTTTTACAGTAGTAGTGTCCCTATATAAATAATTAACTGTTTTTCAACATTTAAAAGCACATAGATGATATACTGCTCACACAAGTGATGTCCTGTTGTCCTGGCACTGGCCAAGGGCCGGTATACCTTACACCCTCCTCCTGCAAACAAAATTGTTCTTGGAGCATACAAAACAAATTTATGTCAGTCCACACACCTAGATAGCAGGTTAGGCATGATATTATCATTATATACCTCTAATGTGAACTACTTCTAAATCATACTCTTGCAAAAGAAGGCTCCATCTAGTCAATCTTTGGTTCTTATTATGGAATTTATTAAGGTACTTTAAAGGATGATGGTCGGTGTAAACGACCAATTTATTGTCTGAGGGACTCACATAAGCATTATAAAATTGCAAGGCGAGTATCAGTGCAAGGAGTTCCATCTCAATTACTGAATAATTACGCTGGGCTAAGTTGAACTTCTTTCTGTAATAACTGACAGGTCTCTCTATTCCTTGACTGCCATTCTGCAAAAGTACGGCCCCAGCACCTATGTTACTCGCATCAATAGCTAGCTTAAAAGGTTTTTCAAAGTCAGGGGCAAGCAAAAGAGGTGAGGAAGACAGAGTGAGTTTAAGAAGCATCAATGCTGCATCACACTCAGGATTCCAGGTGAACTTCTTTCCCTTCCTCAACAGGTCAGTCAAGGGTGCAACCACATCTGCAAAGTTCATTATAAACATGCGGTAGTAACCCGCCATACCTAGAATTCTCCTCACGTCCTTCCTATTCTTAGGAGGTTGCAGGTCACAGATGGCCTTTACCTTAGCCTCAGGAGGGGCCACAGTCCCTCGACCTAAGTATTCTACTTGTGCGTGCACAAAGTTGCACTTGCTCAGTTTGACTACTAAGTTAGCACGGCTTTAGGCCTTTAACAAACTCTCAAGTCTAGTCAGGTGATCTTCCCAGGTGTCACTGTAAACAATTATGTCATCTATATATGCCACACAACCTTCGAAACCCTTGGTTATCTCGTTCATTAGTCTTTGAAAAGTGGCGCTGGCATTCTTCATACCGAAAGGCATGACTATACATTTATAAGTGTTCCCGAGAGTCACAAAGCATGATGCCTCTTGTTCCCTCTCTGTCAGTGGTACTTGCCCAAAACCCTTTAAGAGATCAAGCTTAGTTATGAATTTGGCTTTACCTACTGTATCAACACATTCATCCACACGAGGTAATGGATAAGTATCAGTTTCAGAGTTTTTGCTTAGAACCCGGTAATCTATACAAAATCTCACTGACCCACCTGGTTTGTCTACTAGGGTGACTAGTGAGGACCACTCGCTGGTGTAGGACTCAATCATCTCATGGCGCAGCATGTAGTCCAGCTCCTCCTTGATCAGCTCCGCCTTCTTGTGATTCACATGGTAGGCCCTCTGCTTCACTGGTCGAGCTCCCTGCACATCCACGTCATGTTGTATTAGAGTAGCCCTTCCTGGGGAGCATCTGAACACCTCTCTGTGTCTCAGGAGCAACTCTCTGAGTTCATCTCTTTCCTGTCTCGGTAGGTGCTTCAACTTCTCTGGGACCTCCTCCTCAAAACAGGTCTCGTTGCTCCACATAGTATCCAGGTGGTCAAGTTTTACATCATCATGAGGCTCCATTACTGCTGCTATTGGGGTCTGGTTGTTGCACTTTTCTGTGGCCATGTCCATGATGCTTAAAATGTACTCGTAACCACTGGCAGTCTTCGGTAGGGGTCCCACTATGTCGATTAATACTCTCTTGAAGGGTTCATCAAATCTCGTCATGGGAATGAGAGGTGTGTCCTTGATAGCTTGATTTGGCTTTCCCACTCGTTGACAGATATCGCAAGACTGACACCACTGAGCCACGTCCTTTCTAATGCAGGGCCACCAGAAGCATTTCAGTAGTCAGTCAAAAGTCTTGCATACTCCCAGGTGTGTGGCTAGTTGTCCGTCGTGGGCCATCCTTAGTAGCTCCTCTCGGTATGGCGAAGGAACCACCACCTGCACAACGGAGCGCCATGTCTCATCCTCCTTGTCACAGTCGCGGGGCGTGAAGTGACACAGTAGCAGGCCATCACTAACATGGTAGCCGGAATCTGGGTCCTCCTCGACTTCCGTCCAGAGAGGCTTCAAGTCTGGGTCCTCACGCTGACACTGCCTGAGGAATGAATCTCGGAACATATGGGGGTGAGCATATGGGGTCCCCTGACCCTTGAATAATTCAGCTAGGCCATATGAATCTTCAGTCACACCCTCATCATTCTTTACTGAGCCCTCGTCCTCTACATGGGACCTTTCAGACTCAGGCACTGACTCAGGTTGACTCTCACACGGCTTAACCTCCTGTTCCCTCATCTCCTGAGCCTTACGAACCTTGGCCCGTGTAACGGCACAAACAGGAAAAAGGTGGGGGACTCACTCACCAGGTCGTTGGTTTCCACACAATTCACTGGGTAAGTCGAAACAATGGGACACATACACTTACTTCCCTCAACCAAGTCATTTCCCAATAGTATGTCTGCTTCAGGAATGGGCAGAGTATCTAAGACAGCAACCTTGGCACTCCCCTGGTATCTTTCACGCTCTAATCCTATGTCTACCAGAGGGGCAGATACTGTGCCGCTTATACCACACAGAATGGCATACTGATCACTCTCGATCCCGTCCTCAAACATACTGCGCGTCACAAGGGTATGAGACGCACCAGTGTCTCTCACAATTCTTACACGCCTCAGTTTATCTCCACACTTCATGATGGCTGCATTCTCAGGGTCAAAGATATTGTTATCAGCTAAATGAACTTTAATTTCCTTGGGAATTGTATGACAGAAGTTTTCAAATAGCATAAGATCATAAAGAGCCTGGTAATCTTCACCAGTCTGAGTGGAATGCAACCATCTGTCCAGAGCCTTGTGCATACCATGTAAATGTTGTGAGAAAGTTACATTAGGGGATTTTGTATAATTACAAAATCTCACTCTGTAGGCTTCTGGGACTAACTCATACGCACGCAATATACTCTCTTTAACCTCTCCACTGCGTACCCCCTATAGTATACAGACACCCCTGTGCGGAGGTATGACGATTTGGGCGACCCTTGCAAATATCGATGAAAAGTACATCAACGTGTAGGGAATGTTCGCGCGCATCGAGCCATATATATATTTGACCCCCAAAAAATGTCTGGGGGGGTGGGGGGGTGGGGGGGCGGTCCGTAGTTGAAGAAAGTGGAGCGAATGGCATCGCGCGGCCAGATTGTCATCCCGCGGCAAGATTTCCCAGGTGAATATCCGCGCGCCCAGGGGGTAATAAGAGAGGGAGGAGGCGGAGGGCTAGAGCGTAATCTCGCGTATGTATCCTATTTTCATCACTTTTATGCTATGTGGAGTATGTGAAGGTATGTGTACGTATGTAGGCCACCATATACCTAGGAATATGCTGCATATAGACCAAATATGCGACATATAAGCGAATTATGAGAGAGTTTAGAAAGGTGGGAACTGAGGTGAGAGAGTTTACGCGGGAGACAAGTGCTTGTGTATCGTTTGAGTGAGAGCGGGTTTAGCATGTGAGTATGTGTAGGTATGTGTACGTATGTAGGCCACCCATATACCAAGGAATATGCCACATATAGACCAAATATGCGACATATAAGCAAATTATGAGAGACTTTAGAGGCGGCGGGAACTGAGGTGAGAGAGTTTATGCGAGACAAGTGCTTGTGTAGCGCTTGAGTGCAGGTTTAGTGTGTGGCAGGGTGGTATCGAAAGTTGCCAAGTTGTACAGAGTATGTTGGCTGTAATAACACATATATATCGTATTTTCAGCACTGTCATGCTATATATAAAGTATGTGTACGTATGTAGGCGATCCATCTACCAAGGAATATGCCGCATATAGCCCAATTATGCGATATACAATCCTTATGAATGTGTTTATGGGAGAGGTGTGTTGGCGGGGTTGGTGTGTGGGAGTGAGGGAGGGAGGGAAGTTGTTGTGAGGTGCTGGTAGGCCAAGGTCAGCCAGCTGTGTGGTGTGTTATTGTTTTACAATCTGGGGTGTAAACAAACTGAGCTATATTTAGACAGGTGTCAAATGTCGGTAGGGTTGGCAGAATGCCATATGAAACGATGATTTATTCATTTGCACATTATACGCAATACAAATGTATATTCGAGACTTACTTGGGGTATTTTGTATGCCATGCATTACTATATAATCGAATATACGCGCGACATATAGAGGGATGTTGGAGGAAATTTGACACAAACACACTTGTCCTTCATTATTTGCAAGATTATACAAAACAAATGTATTTGTGAAGGTTATTCTTTGCATTTTGTATTATAAATGAACCCGATATCCAAATTTGTAGGGGCCGACTCAGAGAGAGACGGTGGGTGGAGGAAAAAGGGTTTAGCTTAGTGACCGCACGATAAGACTGGTGTCACACTGAGGGGTGCAATGTTGGGGAGTGTTTGGGCAATTTTTGAACGAAAAAAGTTCTAAAATAAACTTATTTTTGAGAGAGATAGTTTTTTATACCTTTGCATGATAGAAGTGATAATTCCATCAATTTACTAAAGTAAATTGGTGGGATAAAAATTTGATTTTTTATCTCCAACTGACAGCTAGAATGTACAGATCAAGTTTTCGGTGATATATTGTATGAGCTGCAGTGGTCTAGTCAGTAAGGTCACGGATTGGGATTCTGAGGGTATGCCAGGGTAGTGGGTTCTAATCCAGAATGGGGTTATGGGGAAGTTTTTATAATGTTTAGAAACATTTTGATATTTTTTTTTTTTACAAGCCCATGTCATTGTATTCAAGCAATATGAAATATTCATAGAATATATCATATTGCAAGAATACAATGACATGAGTTTTTTTTTTTTTTTATTATTATGCTTATTTTATAAGTCAGATGAACATAGGATTGAATGTACATATGATTATTTTCTTACACTACAATATATTATTATGTTCCTTCCAACAACCAACTATACTCCTAAAATCGATTAATGAAATTTACAAACACATGTGGCAGTCCGTGGATTCGAACCCAGAATGCTCACACCGAAAATCAACACCTTATGCATCGCACCACGAAGACAGTTAAAGGATGGTGGACACTGCCTACGATTTATTATGCAACATCGAATCCTACATATCAATCTAAGCATGTACACACATCCCAACTGCAACTCACTTTCAGGTTGAAATAAACAAGAGAATAACATACAAAATATTTCTATTAGGAACCAAAAAATACATATAACATTAGATCAAAGGGATAATATTGTACTTGGGTGTTATTATATATATATATATATATATATATATATATATTTATGAGGTAGCAATTATTTTGTGACATAAAAGCGTGATCAGGTAGTTAGGACAAAATAAATTACATAAAACATATCATGGATAATATTGTACTTAGGTGATATATATATATATATATATATATATATAATTATATATATATTGATGAGGTAGCAATTATTTTGTGACATAAAAGGGTGATCAGGTAGTTAGGAAAACAAATTACATATAACATATGGATAATTTTTTTTTTTTTTTTTTTTTTTTTAAGAGACAATGAACGGAGGAAGGAAAAACACAGATAAAACAAAAAGGTCCATGTACCTAAAGGCATCCTCCATTCATAAAATGTTTGTAACAACTGGATTTAAACTTTTGTAGATTGTAAGTTTGTGGAAAGCAACTCTAGGGAAGTGAATTCCAAAGAGTAGTAGTTCTAGGGATAAATGAATTTTGATAAGCAGAAGTTCTGCATTGTGGAGGAGAAAGTAAATTCATGGGCGCTCTCAGGTGCCCTAGTTCTACAGGGAAAGATGTGGAGAGGCGGCACAATTGAAGCAAGTTCCTCGGAACAATTGCTGTGAAAATATCTGTAGAATAATGCAAGGGATGCAACGTTTCTTCGTATGGATAATGTAGGAAGGTCTTGTGTGATTGCAGGGTTATTGATTAATCTAATAGCTTTATTTTGAATGTTGTCCAACTGCCTCAATGCACCCACTCCACTTCCACTCCACAGAGGTGAACAGTAATCCATCTGAGAACGCACATGACTTTTATTGTAAATATTGTAAATATTGTACTTCTATATATATATATATATATATTTGTTTTATATATATATATTTATATATTTATATATATATATATATATATATATATATATATATATATAATATATATCTATATATTTATGAGGTAGCAATTATTTTGTGACATAAAAGCGTGATCAGGTAGTTTTAGGAACAAACAATTACATATAACATATCATGGATAATATTGTACTTAGGTGATATATATATATATGAGGTAATAAATAGTGACATAAAAGCATGATCAGGTCAGATCAGGTCAGGTAGGGCGAGCGAGAGTCCAGGGCATGCACAGGGGCGGCACTCAACAGTTCTTGTACATATGGTAGTCCCTGAAGCAGTCACCCACTCAGAGTGCAACTTTGCACTCGTTGCACATGGTGGTGACTTTTCTTGGCGCCCTGGGTCTCCTGGTGCTGTTGTTGCAAATGTGACATTGCATCTGCTTGTGACGAGTGCCAATTGCCTGCGTGTGGACTACATAGTGCCTGTGGACCCCCACCTGGATGCGGTCAGGGACGTTATCACCATGCCATGCCACATTGCTCGTAGTGGGTGTGCCATACTGTTCCAGGAGTTGGAACGAGACGTTGTACACGAACTCCCGGAACTTTAGTTTCATGTTTGGAGCCATGTCTATTTTGACAAACCACAGGTTGTACGCGTTGAGCATCGTGATGTCGACTATGTGGAGGAAGAGCTTGTGATACCTTTTCACAGTCTTCCTCAGACACTCAACGCCTGCAAGTTGACAATCTGACTTGTCCACCAGGCGCATGTATTTTGTGTAGTCTCCTACCATGTTGGGTTTTTCGATGGTTTTCTTGGTGCGGAAGTGGACTTTACCAGAGTCGACCTGGGCACCTGTGTGGATGGTCGAAAGCAGATGAACGTCACGTTTGTCCTTCTACTTCAGAGCCACCACTTTCCTGGACTTCTCCAGCATCTTGTACTTGCCGGCCCCCATTCGTCGCCTTCGTCGTTGCCTCCTCACGCGGTGTTCTTGTGCCAGTTCATCATCATCAGGTGTGTCACTGGACGAGGGATTCGGAAGTGGAGTGACGTGACCGACGAACTTCGGCATGGACTTTTTTGTCTTTCTGACAGTCCCACATGACCCAGTTTGGTTGTCATGAAGAAACTGGCAGAGAGCAGGAGAAGTATACCAATTATCGGTGTACAATACGTGTCCCTTGCCCATGTAAGGTGCCATAAGTTTCTTTACGATGGCCCCTGACATGCCCATGGGGTCATTGGCAGCGACTCTTGGCACATCTATGTCAGTTCCTGTGTACACAATCATGTCAAGCACTATACCGGTCTCACAGTCGCACAACACGAAGAGCTTGATTCCCAACCTGTGTCTTTTCAAGGGGATATATTGTTTGAACACAAGACGACCTTTGAAGAGCACGAGACTCTCATCAATCTCCAAGTTGTTGAAGGGGTAAAAATATTTCTTGTATCTTGCCAGCAACATGGTGAACACCTCCCGAACTTTCCATATTCTGTCAATCCTGTTAGGATTTTCATTGTCTGCAAAATGCATAAATCTCAGCAGCAACAAAAATCTGTCACGAGGCATGAACTTATTGAAAGTTGGGGTGGCAATCAGAGGGTCGTGTTTCCAATAATGTTGAAGCACATGCTTCTTGCAAAGGGGCATGAGCATCACTAAGGCAAAGAACGTCATGAATTCATTTACGGTCGTATCTACCCAGCTTTTTATTCTCGCTCTTGGAGAAATGACGTCCATTCTGTTATACACCCACCTGTAGTAAGCGTTGGTTTGGGAAACTATGTACGACATTAGCTGCACGTCGAAAAAAGCGAGGAAGAAATCCATCTCGTTCGAGTTGTCATCACAGGGCCAGTCAGCAGTTGTACCTGACCTACCAGCATCAAACTGGTTCAAATCAGGCACAAAATCGGCCCCGTCAGACTACACAAACGTATGAATAATGGCGTCGGGGATTGGAATGTCATCTGCGTCTTCGCCACCATCAAACAAATCACTGTCATGGTCACGATATAGCACATCCTCATCACCCTCATCGTCACTTGAACGCCCCTCCTCATTATCGGCACTTTGCTCCGATTCACTTTCACTATCCACCCCGGCCCCCCCCCCCCCAACCCAGACTCCCGTGTGGCGATGTCGTCGTCGTATAAATCCTGCGTGTCACCATCCTGGGAATCAGGAAACAGCAGGGAGGCGTACTTCGACGGAGTAAGGTGCTTCGTCCGTCTCGATCGGGAAGGTGTCCTGTAGGCAGAGACAGAAGAGCCAGCAGAAGGGTCGGCGTCGGCAGGGGCAGCAGTGGGGGGTGGGGCAGAGGTAGAGGCAGGCAATATTATGGTTGTCCCTGTCGCCGTTGTCGCCTTGCCCTTCGTCCCTTTCTTCCCTTTGGCAGGTGTAGTGGCAGGGGCAGAAGGGCCGGCAGGGGTGGCGTCGGCAGGGCCAGCAGAGGTCATGGATGGCAATATTACGGTGGTCCCTGTCGCCTTTGTCGCCATGCACTTCGTCCCTTTCTTCCCTTTGGCAGGGGCAAGGGCTGAAGGGCTGGCAGGGGCAGAGGCGGCAGGGGCGGCTGGTGGTGGTGGTGGTGGCGGCACGGTGGTAGTGGCAGAGGTAGAAGTTTTCTTACCCATGCCCTTCTCTGTCTTCCCAGTGGCCCCCGCAGGTCCTGCAGCCCCAGGGTGGCCTCCTGCGTCGGTGGTAGTGGTGGCAGAGGCGGCAGGGGCGGCTGGTGGTGGTGGTGGTGGCACGGTGGTAGTGGCAGAGGTAGAAGTTTTCTTACTCCTGCCCTTCCCTGTCTTCCCAGTGGCCCCCGCAGGTCCTGCAGCCCCAGGGCGGCCTCCTGCGTTGGTGGTTTTGGTGGCAGTGGTTGCAGTGGTGGCAGGGGCAACAGGGGCAGAGGCGGCTGGTGGTGGTGGTGGTGGCACGGTGGTAGCGGCAGAGGTAGAAGTTTTCTTACCCATGCCCTTTCCAGTCTTCCCAGTGGACCCCGCAGGTCCTGCAGCCCCAGGGCGGCCTCCTGCGTCGGTGGTAGTGGTGGCAGTGGTGGCAGTGGTGGTGGTAGTGGTGGTAGCAGTTGCCTGGGTGGTCGTCGCAGTGTCCCCGAAAGACAATGACCTCTGTGCAATGTTCCTGCTTGCACGTGTTTTACGTGCTTTACGTGCAGGTTCCTCGTCCTCGGAGCCACTCGTGCTGTAGTAATGGAAGTCCGGGTCTTTAGCAGCCACACTTTGCCTTCCACAGCCGCTGACACCACCAGGAGGGCTGGTTGTGTCATCAGAGTGAGAGCGTGAGGGACGTCTAGGCTCCATGACAAGTGCTTGTGTACTGCTTGAATTAGTGCGGGCCGAGCGTGTGGCGGGGTGGTATCGAGAGTTGCCAAGTTGTACTACAGCCACACCAATTTGTAGCCGCCTGGCTGTAAACCCGCGGTTTTGGTACGCGTTCAAAAACCGAGATTATATAAGGAGTTCCGCAGCGCAGCGGTAACACTCTTATTAGTGTTTCCGCACTTGCCGGATTAACAGTGGCATAGTCACGGCTCTGTTCATTTGTTAATGAAGTAAAAACCTCTAGTGCCCTGCCCTTTAACACGCTGTGCAGCAGCATGGTAAATTTGTCCTCTGGCCAAGCAAGATTCTCGGCCACCCTTTCAAAGGACAAAAAGTATCCCGTGGGATCATCCTCATTAAATGCTGGGACCATGCGAACATGTTTTGTTACATCAAAGGCAGGCCTACGGTTATCACACGGGGCATATGATAATTAGGCAGAACACGCCCACGCTCCACTTGGACTCTGTCTCTCTCTCTATTTGGTTCCTCTCTCACTTTCACACTCCATTTCTAACCTCATTCTCTCTCTTTGATCTTCGTATTGCATTCTCTCTCTTTCAAGCTCAAGTTGCATTCTAGCTAGTTCGAGTCTCGTGGCATCACTCATAGAACTGCCACCAGAATGAGCCCTAGAAATGCTCATGGCTCTCCTTAGAGTTCTCGGACTTGCCGGACTTCTTGGGCTCCTCAGGCTTCTTGGGCCCCTAGGAACTCCGACACTACTCTCTCTAGCGGGAGGCAAGTGAAGACTGAACTCACTAAAGTCTGGTGAAGCCGAAACGTACATTTTGCTGAGGACCTTCGCTAAAATCTCTTTTCCAGAGTCCTCGGACTCTAACTCAACATTTATAAACCTAGCTAGAATACGTAACTCTCCATCAGTGAGAGCTCGGACCGACTCGGGTGAGTGTGTGAGCAGGAAAGCTCCTACACTCTTTTCAGTAATAGTCGGCATGGTGGCGGCAAAGGCAAAAATACGTGGGCAGCAGAAAAAAATATCAGGCAGAGAACTACCTTATTCAATCACACAACAAATGGCATGACATGATAAATTGCAGGTGATCTCTTTAAAATAACATTCTAACCATGACTCGTGAATCATGAATCCTCCATATGATATAAGGTGTGATTTATACACAATTTGGATCCTGGCATAAGGTTGCCAAAACAAAATGGGAACCCTCCGGTCACTATTTTGATATATCGACTGTTACGAATTCTCTCCAGAACTCATACAAAGTCTAAATAGGCCTCGGACAAAACAACGCGAATCTGACTACTTCAGAAGACAGGTAGGGTTAATATCCCAATTCAGGTCAATCTACACTGCTATCACATGGAAGGAAATCATAATGATACAGTGTCAATGGATTCATATCATATTATAATTCACTTCTGTCACTGTACAATAGCCTACTGTGAAGTAAATTATATAGGCACTCCTCAAGACGAAATGAGTTAGGCTAAACAGACTTCTCAAAACTATCAGAAGTGAACTTGATTAACTATAAAGGAACACGTTGATAAATTACTCCTATAAAGTATCAAGACTCCTCACTTAAGCAGGTAATAATAAATACAGTGAATTTGATTGAGAATTAAAGAAACCATTTGACTCAAATGACTCGTCAAATATCGGGTACTTAATTAAGCCAACAAAATATAAATGTCCCCCTGGGATATAGTCAAAAACAATATGGGATATCTGTATGACAATGTCAGCCCAGGTGGTTCTTAATGTGCAAATAATAGGCTACCGAAAATCATTAATCAAGCATTCTTTAAGTAAGCTATTTCACTGGAATGTTAAATCTGTAGGGGGGGCATTTATCACAAATACCCCGTATGAACATCATAACTAATGCACACATATGAAATATATAACCCTGTTCATCAGAGATACAATATATAATTATATCTTTGATCAAAAGGTCAATCAACACACATAAATATAAATCAATACAAGAGATCACTGCAAAAATGTCTCTATTGAGAATAGCAAGGCTCTGTATCAACACCCAAATACTAACAACCACAATCGTGTCTGTAGTTCAAGATGCCAGGAGCAGCCCTCCTCTGCTATCAGCTGTCACCACTTGTCTCTCTCTGAGGGACCGCGAACACACACATACACGCCTGCACCACCAGCAGTCGCCCTCATTCTGCCACACCTAGCCCTCGTCTCCCTCTTGTGGATGCCGGCGAGGGTATATATAAGGGCGGGGCCTTATGCTCACTGAGGGGCACTCCTCACATTCAAAATGTCCAAGATGACAAAACACAGTTATTGGTCCCATATATACATTAGAAGGTGAATATCCCAATCACAAGACCCTCACTCGATAGATAGACATTTCTTACATAATCTATTTCACCCGTCATTCTCGGATAATGCGAGGTATTCATATAAGTACAGATAATATCACTTCTCAAGTCTTGCAAACCCGCGACTTGATTATAAAGTTCTAAAATCATATAATCTCATTTGCCCGTCATAGAGTTTCTTAACCCGGGAACTGCCGGGAGACTCTTAAGAGTTCCCCCGGCGGACTGCGGGGAGACTCTTAAGAGCAGAGCTTTTGAATGCGTACCAAAACCGCGCGTTTATAGCCAGGCGGCTGAAAATTGGTGTGGGTATAGTACTACATGTCAACTCTCGACACCACCCCGCCAAACGCTCGCTCCGCACTCGTACAAGCACCACCGCGCCAGTAACCACGCACTAGTCATGGAGCCCACACGTCCCTCACGCTCGCTCCCTGATGACACAACCAGCCCTCCTTCTGGTGGTGTTAGCCGCCGTGGAAGGCAGAGGGTGGCTGCTAAAGACCCTACCTACCAGTACGACACGCCCTACAGCTCAGAGGACGAAACACCTGCACCCAAAGCATGAAAAACACGTGCAAGCACGAGAAAGGTACAGAGGTCATTGGTGTTTCGGGACACTGCCACCACGACCCAGGCCACTGCAACAACCACTACCACCACCACTGCCACCCCTGCCACCGGTACCAGCGACGCAGGAGGCCGCCCTAGGGCTGCAGAACCTGCGTGGGCAGGAAAAATTAAAGGCACGGGCGTAGGGAAGAGAACCCGTACGCCAGCCACAGTGCCCCTACCACCACCACCACCACCAGCCGCCCCTGGCCCGGCTGCCCCTGCCACCCCTGCCACCCCTGCTGCCCCTGCCCAAGGAACAGGGAAGGGGAAGGGGAAGGGGAAAGGGAGAGGGAAAGTGACTGCTGGCCCTGCTGGCCCTGGTGTCCCTGCCGGCCCTGCTGCCCCTGCTGCGCCTGTTGCCCCTGCTGCCCCTGCCGCCCCTGCCCAAGGAACAGAGAGAAGGGCGACAGGCACCACCATCATCTTGCCATCAAGGCCACGCACCACTGCTGCCCCTGCCGCTGCCCCTGCCACCGCCTCTGCTGTCCCTGTCCATAAGACTCCCGCACGTGCAAAAGTGACCCGGAAAACTCTGACACCATCAAAGTATGCCGCCCTGCTGTTTGATGGTGATTCGCAGGACATTGGCAGCCCGGGTTTCGACGACGAAGCCCTAGCACGGGACCAAGGGTGGGGGGATTTGGGAGTGGACAGTGGGAGTGAGTCCGACGTCGGTGACGAGAATGAGGAAGGGCATCGTCTGTCAAGTGAAGAGGAGGGTGATGATGATGCAGTGCTGTATCGCGACCATGGAAGCGATATTTCAGACGATGAAGCAGACGCAGACGACATTCCGATCCCTGAGCTGCCTTCGTTCGATTGGTCTGACGGGGTCAATTTTGTACGTGACGTGCCCCAGTTCAATCCTGGGACGTCAGGAACAACTGACGACTGGCCCTGTGACGATCAAGCGAACGAAAGCGACTTCTTCCTTGCTTTTTTCGATATGGAGGTAATGACGTACATCGTTGCCCAAACAAACGCCTACTACAGGTGGGTGTTTGGCAGATTGGACGTCCTTTCTCCAAAAGCGAGAATACGAGGCTGGGTGGATACGACTGTGGAAGAATTTATGACGTTCTTTGCCTTGTTGTTCCTCATGCCTCTGATCAAGAAGCATGTGTTGCAACACTATTGGAAGCACGACCCTCTCATCGCCACCCCAACTTTCAATAAGTTCATGACTCGTGACAGATTTTTGTTGCTGCTAAGATTTATGCACTTTGCAGACAACGAAAATCCTAACAGGATTGACAGGATATGGAAAGTTCGGGATGTGTTCACCATGTTGTTGGAGAGGTATAGGAAATACTTTTACCCCTTCCTCAATTTGGTGATTGATGAGTCGCTCGTGCTCTTCAAAGGACGTCTTGTTTTCAAACAGTATATCCCCTTGAAAAGGCATAGGTTCGGAATCAAGCTCTTCGTTTTGTGTGACTGCGAAACTGGAATAGTGCTTGACATGATCGTGTACACAGGCAATGACATTGACATACCGAAAGCCGCTGCCAATGACCCCATGGGCATGTCAGGTGCCATCGTCAGGAAAATGTTGGCACCTTACCTGGGCAAAGGCCACATCATCTACACTGACAACTGGTATACTTCTCCTGCTCTCTGCCAGTTTCTTCATGACAACCAAACAGGGTCATGTGGGACTGTCAGAAAGACAAGAAAGTTTATGCCAAAGTTCACAGGTGATGTCATTCCTCTCACAGATGCCTTCTCCAGTGACACACCTTCAGAAGACGACCTGGCCCAGGAACACCGCGAGAGGCATGTGCGAAGAAGGCGACGAAAGGGGCAGAAATTCAAGCAGCTCGAGAAGTGTGGGAAACTGATAGCCCTGAAGTGGAAGGATAAGCGAGACGTCCACCTGCTTTCCACCATCCACACAGGTGCCCAGGTGGATTCTGGCAAAATCCACTACCGAACCAGGAAGACCATCTACAAGCCCGACATGGTAGTGGACTATACCAAGAATATGCGCCTGGTGGACAAGTCTGACTGTCAGCTGTCAGGCGTTGAGTGTCTGAGGAAGACTGTGAAGTGGTATCACAAGCTCTTCCTCCACCTAGTTGATATCACGATGCTCAACGCCTACAACTTGTGGTTGGTGAAAAAGGATATGGCCCCAAACCAGAAGCTGAAATTCCGGGAGTTCGTTTACAACGTCTCATACCAACTCCTGGAGAAGTATGGCACCACCACTCACAGACGTACGGCATGGCGTGGAGATCACGTTCCTGAACGCATCCAGCTGGGTGTCGAAAGACACTACCCAATCAACACTGAGATGCTTGGCACTCGTCGCAGGCAGGCGCAGTGCACCGTCTGCAGCACCAGTGTCAGGAAACACCATGACACCAAAAGAGTCACCTCAATGTGCGCCGAGTGCAAAGTTCCACTCTGCCTGGGTGACTGCTTCAGGGACTACCACACCTTCAAGAATGATTGAGTGTCGCCCTGCCCTGCCCTGCCCTGGACTCGCCCCCTGCCCCGCCCTGTCCTGGACTCGCGCCCTACCTTACCTGACCTGACCTAATTGATCACGCTACCTCATAATGTAACCTATATATTATATAATGTATAAGTTCCAAAGATGTCCCTGTGATATAGCTTTTACATTATATAATTGTATGTTTCATTATTTAGTTTATAAGTTTCAAAGATTTACATTGTAATATGCCTTATTTTTTTAGTATATCAATATATATGTTTGTTATTAGCCAAAGTAATGTGTATATAATTATTTTCTTACCTCAAATGAATTGTACAAAAATAAATATGTTTCAATAAATCCTGTCAAACCTACTAAGATAATAAAAAAAACAATAAAAAAAAACAAAAAAAAACAAGGTCATGTCATTGTATTCTTACAATATGATATATTCTATGAATATTTCATATTGTTTGAATACAATGGCATGATCTTGTAAAAAAAAATGTTTATCAAAAATGTTCTAGACAATATAAAACCTTCCCCATAACCCCCTCCTTGATTCGATCACACAACCCTACCACACTTTGAGTTTTCCAGTCCGCGACCTTACCAACCATGTCACAGGAGCTCATACCAAATATCACTCAAAACTTCGTGTCTACAATCGAAATGACAATATAAAAAAAAAAATGAATTATCCCACCAATTTACGTTTGTAAATTGATGGGATTATCAATTATATCATGCCAAGGTTTATAAAAGTTTGTCTCTGTCAAGAATTAGTAATTATATAACTTTATTCTGTCAAAAATTGCCCAAACACTCAGCAAAATTGCCCCTCTCAGTGTGACTCCACTCATTTTCACACGGTCAAGCGGTGACCCTTGCCGCCGCTCCTTTATGCCCCAGCTACACCAGCAACAGCAGCTCTGTCTGGGAACAAAATTTGTATAAATACAATAATGGATAAAATACTCTTCACAAATACATTTGTATTGTATAATATTGTAAATAAAAATTAATAATAACTGTGTGGGTGTCGAAAATTGCTCAACCAGCTTTCTTATGTCTCGCCTACGCACGTATATTGGATTATACATAGTCATGACTGTCATACTAATAATTGCAGTAGGTCTCGAATATACATTTATATTGCATATTACTTGGAAATAAATAAGTATACGTTTCTCTGGTGGCAATCTACCCTTTCGCAAGTGTAAGGAGACACCATTCTATATTTAGCCCTCTATCACAAAAGGCAATCTGCCTGTGTTGACTCAGCACCGTCGCTGGTGGTCTATAATATAGTACTTTATTTACAGTCAATGGCCTACATGTTTCTGTGGTACTTCACATGTGTCTAAAATGCAATGTCTGCTTGCATAAAAATGCAATTCTGAAGTCCATTTATACGTACGACATACGCATGTCTCAGTTTCTATCTCTCTCTCTCCATTCCTGACTCATGTTATTGTAAAACTCTTGGTGGCAACAAACACCAGACACCTGGTAGACATAAGGTTCAAAATCCAAGACATCAATACGCCTCGGGCGCCTCCACAATTGTCACACAGCTGGCTATCTATCTAGAGATCTGCCTGCCTTCCTTCTCTCCACGACTCACTCACTCACTCACTCACTCCCTCCCTGCTAGCCTCCCTCCTACCCAGCCACCCCCACCCACCCTTTCAGGCTTCCGTCTGCTAGAAACACATTCACAATTTGCGTAAATATCGCATCAATTGGGCTATATGCGGTATATTCCTTGTTATATGGGACGCCTACATACGTACACGTCTTTATTATAGCATGACAGTGCTCTAAATACAAGATTTACGTGATATTTATGGCATAACACACCCTCTCCCCCTTTCATTCCCAGCACAACTCACTCACACCTTGGTTCACGCATAGAAACTCATTGATAATGTGCGTAAATATCGCATGAATTGGTCTATATGCGGTATATATTTTGATATATGGCACGTATACATACGTACAAGTCTGTATTATAGCATGACAGTGCTCTACGTACAAGATATAAGTGATATGTATGGCGTGAACCACACTCTCAGCTCATAAATTGCCGCCAAACCTCCAACACATCTTCATTCCCGCCTAAAAATTCTCTTATAATTCCCATATATATTGCAATTTTTGGTCACTATGAGGCATATTCATTGTTATATGGGTGGCCTACACACGTATACATACTCTACATAGCCTAAAAGGGCTAAAAAAAGGAGATATACGTGATAATACGCGGTAACCCACCCCCTCCTCCCTCTCCTTCTATCCCCTGGGCGCGTGAAAATTCGGCAGGGAAATCTCGCCGCTCGATGACAATCTAGCCGCGCGGTGCCATTCGCTCCACATTTTTCAACTACGGACCGTTCCCCCCCCCCCAGACATTTTTTGGGGGGTCAAATATATATGGGCCGATGCACGCAAACATTCCCTACACGATGATGTACTTTTTATCGAAATTGGCAATAGGTCCCAAAATCATCATAGGTGCGCACAGTCTTACCCTGTAGAAAACCCCCTGTGCGCCGCGGAGAGGTTAAATACATCATGACACTTGTAAAATTACACTGATTGCAATCCTGGACACATTAATAGTCTATGGGCTGATATAAAAAGATGATGCAATATTATGCAAGTACCCGTCATACCTAGAACCGTTAGTTGGGTCCTCCATAGGCAGACGTTCCACACTCCTTGTCTTTTACAGTATTAGTGTCCCTATATAAATAATTAACTGTTTTTCAACATTAAAAAACACATAGATGATATACTGCTCACACAAGTGATGTCCTGATGTCCTGGCGCTGGCCAAGGACCGGTATATCTTACAATATATACAGTATATATATATATCAATTATGCTGATAGCACTACCCATAAAAGGTGTTTGCTGAGTTGCGTCCACTTTGTAGACAGCAGCGATGTCACGCAATATATGTAACTGAAGATTACCAATTTGGATAGCCACCCAGGTCAAGCCCTTGGATTGCTGTCAATCAAGAAGATCTCTTCATTTACTCAATAACCCATCTCATTGCTCAATGGAGATAGTAGTAAGGCATTCTTTGTGAAAATAGCAACACATTTTCTGGCTTGAATTGCACGTTTTCTCGGGACAAGTGTATGACTCCAAGACGCTCATCACTACAGCATGTAACTGGGAAGATTCAAATATGTGAATATATACATTCTGTTTGCTCCAGCCTTCCCTGTGGTATAAGAGTCCGTGGGGCATATTATACAAACTCGTTATAATGAATAGCTTATAGTAAACTATTACAAAGCAACACTATATCCTTTATCAGACACTTGAAATTCCCTTCAATCGTTAAGTTATACATTAGTTTATAATGCTACGAGGCATATAACCTGGTCAGGCAGTGTGAAATAAATAAAGTTTGTGTCCTGTTGTTGCATAAAGATACATTCATTAATATATAGTCAAGTTAGGTGCAAATCTACTAAAAATATTGATCCATCACTAAGCTAGTAGGGCAGCACAGGGTTAGGGAAGAGATCGTACCGGGGCGGAAATATTACACCTACGGCAGGTTCCGGGGGTTGGACAAAATATAGTCACTAGATAATATGTGGTACAGTATCAGTTGAATATCACTAAGCTAATTCCTTGAGGCTGAAGTACAATTGTAAGTTTATTATTTGTAAACGTTTAGTATGTAAAGATTGTTGCTAAGTATAATAAGATGTTCTAATGATAGCCATATTGGAATGAGAATGGTGGCATCTTACTGAACTGGTTTTGGATGTAGATATCTTATAATGTTAGTCTAAGAGAAACGATAACATTATTTGTCAGACGTTAAAGAAAAATATAACTGGGATTAGTTTGAATTCCACAGTGGGAAGGAACTGTAAAGCAATGATGATCTGTCTGTGTGACAACCATAGGTTTTGCTTCTGGGATATCAGTCTCTCTTAGCTGTCAACTCGAACCGCCTAAAATTGCTCTAAAATAATTTGAAGTGTGTGTGTCAGCGCTATCTTTAATGTGCAATTTTGACAGGGAACTATGTCCCACTGTAAAGTTTAATAATTATATGCATTGTTGAATAGTAAAAGCACCATATTATATGTAGGACAAACATTGTAAGCCCATTATACTTAAATAACACGAAAATAATCTATAATCTAGCCGATACTTCTACCATTTGAGAAGAGTCATTCAGTAATATGTCTGGAATATAACATACCATTATATGGATTGAGCCCATGTTTGTTACATGACAAAATAGTGATACATTGTGCTGTCCTGCTAATGGTGGATTATTATGGATAATTTGTGAAATTTGTTATATATCCCGTGCCATTTATTCTAGTAAAGAACAATTGCCCACTTTCCATCCATGTATATCTCAGACAGATCCAAGATACACATTACATTGATTGTGACCAGAGTAACTTAATACTTCAACCTAGGTTACTCCAAAGTATTACTTCAATGATATGTTCACTACATTTGTAACATTATGCATCAAAGATGACTAAATACTACAATCAATGGCTCCATTTACCAAAGAGGTCAGTGTTGAAGCTATGTTGTAAGTCTTGTACTGTAATACAAATTGACCCGAAATAATAGTTGCTATCATGAAATTGGAAATTAATCGATTATGCTCTTATTGGAAACATAATGACATGGGTTTTTGTTTGTGTTTCATAGTAGATACTACATGCCTAAATTACAAGTTCAAATACACAATTATTCTTACGATCTGTTTTTCTTTACGTATTCACCATCTGTTTCAGAAAAACTTTTACCACCTCTCTTCCTGTGAACCTGTTGCGGTGTGCAGTGATACATAATGACACACAGTACAAACTGGTCCACTCCTCCCACCCTGCCGCCCCAACAAAGGTGATATGCCAACGTTCCCCTTTACAAGGTTTGATATCTCTCCCGGCCGGGATATATGAAACTGTATATAACTCCCACCCTGCCGCCCCAACAAAGGTGTTATGACCAACGTTCCCCTTTACAAGGTTTGATATATCTCCCGGCCGCATATTTCCGAAGTCGAGACTAGTATATATCATAGGGGAAATTAGGACCAATCAGAGGCCGCAGTGGCAGTGACGTCACCCACAAGGGGAAGAGCCAGTCTGTCTGTCACTCTCTCTCTCTCTCTCTAGCTCGAGTTTACCCTAGGATGACAACATTGTAGCACTAATCCATGAAAATATAACTACAAAGAAATAGGAAATTCTTATAATAATGCCCTCCGTACTTTAAATTATGCAAATAAATATATCCCATTATGTTTTACGATAGTAAGAGTTAAAGCGTATCTGGCAACCGTGTTTAGTCCCAGTATAGCAATCATTCGGCATTCAGTGTATTCGCCTCAATACTATATATCCTATTATAATAGATACCTATTACTATTTCAATAAAATACAACCATAGACAATGCCAGTACATATTATTTAAAATATGATAAAAAGTTCTCCACTATATGTTAAGCATGAACAGTCATGACAGAACCGAAATATTATCTATTGACTTTAGTGCACAGCGAAGGTTTTGGTTCTACTGTTATGACTCCTGACTTGTCAATGAGTTCATTTGGCTTAAATAATAATTATAATTTATTCCAAATATAAAAATATAATAGGCCTACACTTGAATAAGTCAATTCTACATATAATTTAGTCCATAACACTATTTACTATAAATATAAGCTAGGTTAAGTATGGATTAATGTTAGGCCTACAGTTCTGTAGTTCGAAATTCATTGTATTAATTGTTTGATTGACTATATTTATTAAGAGTTACATACACCCTGATAGGGACAGAAAGTCGGCGTATTTGTTAAAAGCACCCCAATACAGCATGATCACTCCCACAGGGATAACCCATGGGATAACCTACACAATTTTAGCTAACTTATTTCCATCAGGGTCCCTGTTGTGAGGTAAGAATGAGAAGTCTACAAGGGAGTTGGACAAACTTGAAACTACAGTAGAAAGTGAAACTCCACCACATACACTTCCTGTACCATCTCAATGAAAGATCTAATAATAAATATCCTAGTAATAGCCTACCAAGGCAAATACCGTGCAACAATTAATTACTTAAAATATACTGGCCTATTACATGTTGCGAAGTATATTTTGTGGCCTATTACATGTTGCAAAGAATATGTTATGGCCTATTACATGTTGCGAAGTAATTTTGTGGCCTATTACATGTTGAGAAGTATATTTTGTGACCTATTACATGTTGAGAAGTATATTTATGGTCTATTACATGTTGCGAAGTATATTTTGTGGCCTATTACATGTTGTGAAGTATATTTATGGCCTATTACATGTTGCGAAGTATATTTTGTGGCCTATTACATGTTGCGAAGTATATTTATGGCCTATTACATGTTGCGAAGTATATTTTGTGGCCTATTACATGCTGCGAAGTATATTGTGTGACCTATTACATGTTGCAAAGTATATTTTGTAGCCTATTACATGCTGCGAAGAATATTTTTTGGCCTATTACATGTTGCGAATAATATTTGTTGGCCTAACACATGCCGTGAAGAATATTTGGTGGCCTAACACATGCCGTTAACAGTATTTGGGAGTTAGGCCACCTAGGGTTATTAACGGCATGTGATAGGCCACCAAAAGTTATTCGCAGCATGGGTTAGGCCACTATATATTCTTCACAGGATGTGTTAGACCACCATATATTATTTATGGCATATATTAGGCCACCATATATTATTCGCGGCATGTGTTAGGCTACCAAATATTCTTTGCAGCATGTAATAGGCCATAAATATTCTTCGAGGCATATAATAGGCCAAAAAATATTATGCGCAGCATGTAATAGGCCACAAAATATTCTTCGCAACATGTAATGGGTCACAAAATATACGTCACAACAGGTATTAGGCCATAAATAGTCTTCACAACATGTAATGGGCCACAAAATATACTTCGCAACATGTAATAGGCCATAAAATTTTCTTCGCAACATGAAATAGGCCATAAATATTCTTCGCAACATGTAATAAGCCACAAAATATACTTCGCAACATGTAATAGGCCATAAAATGTTCTTCGCAACATGTAATAGGCCATTAAATGTTCTTCGCAACATGTAATAGGCCACAAAATATACTTCGCAACATGTAATAGGCAACAAAATATACTTTGCAACATGTAATAGGCCACAAAATATACTTCGCAACATGTAATAGGCAACAAAATATACTTCGCAACATGTAATAGGCCACAAAATATACTTCGCAACATGGCCATGACAGAAATGTCTCCAGGCTACTTTGTCAAGACATGCCTCCTTTGCCCGTGCCACAATGCCCCTTCCACTTAGTTTTTCTTCAATATATGTCCCCACTTTCTTTTCCCATACCATAGGTGGTCTTCCACTACTAGCTGTTCCACTCACCTGACTCCCATATATCTTTCTTGGCATTCTGTCTTCATCCATTCTCTGAACATGACCATATCACCTCAAAGTACTTCTCTTTATCCACTCAACCACTCCACAAGCAATGCCTAAAGCTTGCTCTTCCATTCCAAAGGGCTCATGCACTTCCCTATTACTTGGCCCATCTAGCCTATTCACACCAGCTGCCATTCTGTAAAAGCTCATCTCCACAGCTCTCAGTTTGGAGAGGTCCTCATCACTTTCTGTCCATGTCTCACTTCCATACGAGAGTGTTGGGAGCAGCACACTGTTTCTCAGTGACTTTTTAACTTCCTGACTAACCATTCTTCCTTTGAGAATACTATCAACTTCTCCAATCACCTTTCTCCCTTGCATTTTTCTCTTTTATCTCAATCTCCATTTTACCATATTTGCATAGTACAGCTCCCAAATACTTGAAGCTTTCAACCTCTTTCAGTACTTAATTTTTAATTTTTATTTTACAACTTTTCTCATGTGCTTTTTTAATTCTATATTTTGCCTTAAAATCTATGGTTTCATGCATTCTTCTCTCAAACACCATTACCTTACATTTCCCTACATTGACCTTTAGAGATCCAAGAAATTAATTTGTTACATTCTGTCGATAGCTTTTACTTTTCCTGACCTCATTACTAAAGTATAAATAAATATAAAACACAATTCATCCACCTTTCCCATCAAATACTGTTAAAGTCCTTTATTGTTCTTTTAAAAGGTAAATACAGATCACCCTCATCATTGCAGGTAGGGCCATAGTTTTCTGGCATTATGGTTCTACAAATCATGATTCCATTTCATTAAAAACATGGTTTCTAAAGGATCCCCACCCCTCAACCTTATATTGATCTATTATAACTTGACAGTAGTGCTCACAGGTGCCAATATGATTATAACCGCTAGGTTATTGAGGCACAATTGTCATAGTTATAACACCATTCACAGCATTAAGCACTGGAACATAGACATGTGTAGGCCTACATACTTCTAATGTCAAGTAAAGTAAGAACATTCCCCAAATATTAGATGATAATGAATCAAGCTTGGTAGCTTTGAAAGTCTCCCATTGCACAAGGATTATAAGAAAAAGTATAACAACTATTTTAAATATATTTATTTTGAATTTTTATAGCTAATGTACACATTAGTAGCCTAATATTTACCTTTTTAGTCTCTTTTTTTTTTTCCCCAGCTGATAGTACATTGGCATGTCCCTATCTGGATTATTTGGGTATCATGAATCTTTTGAAGTGAAATTTTGTATTAATAAAAACCTGGCCTTTTTATGACGTACAGAGTATTTTTATATTTTTACAATAACTATGAGAAATCAGTTATTAAGTGATTCAATTTACCATCAGCTGAAATACATATTATACACAAATACATACATACACAAATTTAAAGACAGAGTGCTCCAGGCAACCCTGTTAAGAGCTGTTCCACTTGTCTCCCCCTTTCCATCCACACTTTTAATACCAGGATCTTTACCCTTTTCTTCTACTATGCTAAGTACAGTAGATTATAATATCAAATTGATGCAAAAATATTCATACCCGAGTGTGAATAGATTTCTTGGCCAAGGTTGGCAGTATGGTACGGTACGGAAATTGTACAAAATAGAATAATGGTACAGTAATTACCTTATGGTAGCCTACTGTACTTAGCATAGTAGAAGAAAAAAGTAAAGATCCTGGTATTAAAAGTGTGGATGGAAAGGAGGCTTATGAACAATACAATTGAGAATTAGAAGTATATTGAAGAAAAACATGTTGTGGCACGGGCAAAGGAAGCATGTTTTGACAAAGTAGCCTGGAGGTGTTTCTGCGGCGACTTCCCAGGGGAAAGCAAGGCGTCAATTATGATGATAATTATGATGATGATGATGATAAGCACCACATAATTTAGCACCAGTAATACTGTTAATTAGCACCACAGATTTGGATATCTGTAATTATGATTTTAAAAATGGGGATTTTAACAGTACAATTAAGAATTGGAAGCACTCCAAAATATATAATAAGATGATAATACTGCATATTTAACAGTATTAATTAATAAAATATACACACAAATTATAAATTTGAAAAGATATTAGCGAAATGCATAGAGCACTCACAAACGATAGTACTATTAGGTATGGTAAGTACAGTTTACCGCACATATTCCATTTCCCAACCATTATAGTACTATCGAGTAAGTTTTGTTTGCCGCACATATTCCATTTCTCAACCATTCTAGCAAATTGTAACTTGGCAGCGCCGAACCCCCCTCCCTCATTCCACCTCCTACCAATAGTGGAAGTTAGGTCTACCAATATTGGAAGTTAGGTCTACCAATAGTGGAGCGAGGGAGGGAGGTTGGGGAAGTGGGTGCAGCTTTGCCATATCACGACCCCAACGGAATAGAATATATGCGGCAAACTGTACCTGTGAGCATAGTATGAACACATGACCCCTACCAACTGCTACCCTTCAAATAACCTACATTTATACTACAAATAATATAGGGATATCACAAAGGCAAGCAATTGATACTAGCAAAAGTGAAAAGATACATTATAATAAAGTAGAATATCTGTACTGTAATTGCAAAATATGAAGTAGCAACAACAGATATAATAATAGTCCCCCTATATAAGGGCAAAGGGGAAAGAGGAGTGTGTGGTAACCACCGAGGAATATGTCTTCTAAGCGTAGTAGGGAAGGTATACAGTAGGGTAGTGATTGAGAGAGTGAGAGTGTGAACGGAGAAATGGATAGGCGATGAGCAGGGAGGTTTTAGGAAGGGAAGAGGATGTGTAGATCAGATTTTTACCCTGAATTGTGTTGTGGAGAAGTATCTGGAGAAGAAACAAAAGGTGTATGTTGCCTTTATGGACTTGGAGAAGGCCTATGACAGAGTGGATAGAGAAGGTTTGTGGAAAGTACTAAGAATATACGGAGTAGAGGGCAAGTTGCTGAAAGCAGTGAAGAGCATGTATGAGGGTGCAAAGGCGGCAGTACGTGTGGAGAGTGAGCAGAGCGAGTTCTTTGACCTGAATGTTGGTTTGAAACAGGGGTGTGTGATGTCCCCGTGGTTGTTTACTGTATATATGGATGGAGTCATGAAAGAAATACTATCAAGAGCAGTGGATGTCGGTGTATCGCTGAAAAGGGAGGGAATTGAGTGGAAGCTACCTATACTGCTGTTTGCGGATGATACAGTTCTGATGAGTGATAATGAATGGGAGTTGCAGGGTCTGGTAAATGAGTTTGGAACAGTGTGCGAAAAACGGAATTTGAAGGTAAATACGGGGAAGAGCAAGGTTATGGTCTTCGAAAGGGGTGAAGTCACAGAGTGTGAGGTGAAGCTGAACGGTCAGGCTATGGAGATCGTCAACTCTTTTAAGTATCTGGGCAGTGTGTTGAGTAAAGATGGGACTATGGATGAAGAAGTGCGGGAGAGGGTACAACAGGGGAAGAGGGTTGTAGGAACGCTAAAAGCAGTAATAAGAAATAGGGTGGTCAGTATGGAAGTGAAGAAGTCCTTGCATGACAGTGTGGTAATCCCGACACTGACTTACGGAAGCGAAGCATGGACGTTGGTTGAGAGACTCAGACCAAGAGTGAGAGCAGTGGAAATGAATTACTTAAGGAGTGCGTGCGGAGTTACATGGAGGGATAGACAGACTAATGAGGAAGTAAGAAGGAGGTGTGGTGTGGAGGTAGATGTGCTGGAAAGTGTGAAAAGGAACAACTTGAGATGGTTCGGCCATATGGAACGTATGGAAAGCGAGAGAATGACTAAGAGGGTGTGCGAGAGCGAGGTGGAGGGACAGAGAGGGAGAGGTAGACCGAATATGAGGTGGAAGGATGGAGTGAGGAAGTACATGAATGAGGGCGGTGCTGGTTGGGGGAGGGGCGTCGACTGACTGGGGACAGAGGTGCATGGGGGCGGTTCGTTCGTGGCCACCCCTTCGGGGATCACGGCGTCAGGCAATAGATAGATAGATAGAACAACAGATATAAATACTGTAGAGTATTCTTTTAACAAGAACAATGAACAAAAATAACAATAGAGGTAGATACACATTCAATATATAGAGACAAATAGTAAGCAGATGTTATACAAGAAACTTCAAGTTACAAATACTTGATTATAATTATTGATATCAAATTAAAGACTAGTCACAATAATTGACCTTAAAAAGATTACATTTATGCAACAATTTACTTAATAGTAGGCTACAACTACTCACAAACGATAGTACTATCGGGTAGGTATAGTTTGCCGCACATAATCCATTTCTCAACCATTCCAGCAAATTGTAACTTGGCAGCGCCGCACCCACTTCCCCAACCTCCCTCCCTCATTCCACCTCCTACCAATAGTGGAAGTTAGGAGATGGAGTGAGGGAGGGAGGTTGGGGAAGTGGGTGCAGCTCTGCCAAATCACGACCCCAACGGAATAGAATATGTGCGGCAAACTGTACCTGTGAGCATAGTATGAACACATGACCCCTACCAACTGCTACCCTTCAAATAACCTACATTTATACTACAAATAATAGGGGATATCACAAAGGCAAGCAATTGATACTAGAAAAAAGTGAATAGATACATTATAATGGATAGTGAGAGGGTTAATGGCCACTGCCATGTGACTTTCCATTTGCAACATTTGGTTTAATATTTTGAGCCAGGTTGCGAGGTCGTTTTCTTTGCGAGGGTGTTATCGCATTAGGCCGCCTTCCTTTACAGAGGGAGGCTGCTCCTCTAGGACTGCCAATGCTCCTTCTTGATATAGTTGCTGGCTGGCATGGAATTTTACCACGACCAGCTCCACCTGTTCTTAATGATGAACCAGCAGTGTGCAGCAAACTGTTAAGCTGATTACTTGATCTTACAGCCTTTACACGTTGGAGAAACTTGTTGATAGCAGCATCTGTTGACTCATCACCAAAACAGCTTGCTACTTCTACCAGTGCATCTGCCAAAGTACGAGAACTAGCTTTGATAGTATTCTTTACCCTGGCAGAAGCTTCTCGGGCATTTTCTATTTTTATATTGACTTCCATCTCCAAGCTCTCTGGCCCATTAAGTGGTTTGAAAAATTCCTCCCCAGGGGTGTTGGCTTCACCAAGAGCCAGTGCAGCCAACCAACGACGACTTTCACTATTTATTACCAACATTTGAGGCACAACCGTCATGCTGTGCTGGGCACACACAATCTGGTGTTTGCAGATTGCACCATTCTCACCCTTGGGACATGAGCACATTCCAATGGCGAGGTCTACACAGTACACCTTTGCTTCTTCAGTCTGGCTCTGCACTTTAAATTTCCCTGCACCAAGCGAAGTTACTGCTTCCATTGGTATTGTAACCACACTTACTGGCTTGACACGCCGTCGATTAAGTGCTACATCAACCAACCGTTGACTCATATATTGGTCAAATATTTCGACCATGAATACAATCAGTTGTGATGTATTGTAGGCTTTGCACCTGAAAAACAAAATATATATATTAGTATAATTTGTACTTCTACAGTATATACACATTTTCTGCAGGAACATGGGCACAAATTATTTTCCTAGAGATACACAAACCCTGGCACCTGTTTTAGATAATCTATCAGTGTGGTACCCCGGTATATATCTGCAATAGCATCTATCAGTCTAGAACCTGCAATAACTTAAGATTTGTTATATATACCTGTATATATATTTTTTTAGTATGGTATGGCACTGTGCAGTAGAACCTTGCTAACCAGGGGAGCCCTCTTCAATGAGTCTGAAAAATTCTGGATCTGTTAAAAGTCTAAACTTTCAACTCTGACTACCGAAAAAGTCTTTAAGTCTGAGTAATATAGCCCGGATCTTACATTTCCAGACTATAATACTCAGACCTCTGGAAAAGTACAGAGGTCCTAGTAATATAGTGCGGACAAGATCTCATATTTTCACGCATCGATTCACTAGCATTCTCCATTTATTCCTATTTATTATATACTGTACCTACATTTATAGTACAAATAAATTATTATGTTCCTTCCAACAACCAACTATACTCCTAAAATCGATTAATGCAATTTACAAACACATGTGGCAGTCCGTGGATTCGAATCCAGGATGCTCACACCGAAAATCAACACCTTATGCATCGCACCACGAAGACAGTTAAAGAATGGTGGACACTGCCTACGATTTATTATGCAACTTCGAATCCTGCATATCAATCTAAGCATGTACACACATCCCAACTGCAACTCACGTAGGCTATGCATATGTGAATGGAAAGAGCAATTAATGGGGCCTTAACCACTAGGGAAGTCCTCTCGATAAATTACCCCTGAACCAATATCAATTATTATGTTCCTTCCAAACCAACTATAACGATTAATAAAATTTACAAATATTTAAGGATATCACAAAGGCAAGCAATTGATACTATCAAAAGTGAATAGATAAAATAAAATTAAGTCTAATAATTGCATAATATGAAGAAGCAACAACAGATTTAAACTAAGAGTACTCTTTTAACAATGCATTATAACAAAAAATCAACAATAATAATATAAGTATATAAACAATCATTAAATACCGACAAACAGTAAGCAGAGGCTATTCGAGAGGTTTCCTAGAATATTCCTTACCTACTGAGGACGATATCCTTGATGATGGCCATTGTGGATTCGCAGAAGTTGTTGGTATGGTGCCCTCGAAGCAATGCACCGGCTCGAAAAGCAATGGCCCACTCTTCCTTCCGCTGTACCAGTGACGTTAGGTAGCTGAAATTGTAAAGTATATTTTACTATATTTTACGGAAAGTGAAAAGAGGGAAGTCAGAGAGATGGAATGTGTGTAATGGATGAACACTGCAATATGTGGAGATCCGGACAATACTATCCTGATTCAGCTTGCAGATTTTGAAAGCATAACATAAACTGATTGTCTTTTGTTTTGAGAAAATCAGGTTACCAATGTATACAAATTCTCTCCCTTGAAAATCAGGTTACCAATTTATACAAATTATCTCCCTTTCATGAATGTTTATAATTACTAATATCATAAGAATGTTTGGCATTATTATTATATTTTGTTGTTTCTTTTCAGGCTTTGTTTCAAGTCGGCCATCCCCAGCTATGGGGTATGTGCCCGAGTATATAGGCTACAGTACATGCATACAGTACTACCTAACTTTCTTGATCTTCCAAAACAATATGTTAAATAGTCCCCCCACTTTACATTTAATTCCTTCCATACCAAACTATATTTCCATAATATTACCTTATGAAATTGGAGTATTTCTTCGCAAGTGGATTATCCTGCAGCCCACTCCACTCTTCCTCAAACACTGTTTTGGACCCTGCATAAACAAGGGCCTTAGCTGCAGTCATAAGTTCTTGACGATCGTGCTTTTGGATAGCATGCTTAGAATCCAAAAGTCATCGCCACACTTGTTGCAGAAGATGGAAGATGCAGAGGAAGAGCTGTGCTGATGGCCAGGTAGCTGCCAGGGCCTTCCTTTCTGCATCACAGTTATCCGTCATGAATGACTGTGGTGCTCCTCTGCCAAAGAAGGCACTCTCACCTAGAGCTTTCTTGATCATGCCAAAGCCTTGTGTGGAGAAAAAATTACAATAAATATCGGTACAGTATTAGTTTTTGGTGTATATTATTAAGTTTTTACCATCACACACTCCCTGCTCAAGAGCTGAGATAGGGTGGGTGCCCTGATGATCAGGGACTTCAGTGAATAGTTGCCACAGATTGCTAGACTGTGCCATGCACCAACAGCACTTGCGTATGCCAATTACACACACAGGACTCACATGGGAGTTATTATAAGCAGATGATCTAGTTCTTATCGCAGATAGTGCGCAGGAAGCAGAGGTAAACTTCAAAAGATAAAGGGAGGGTATGGCAAACAAGGGTCTAAGAGATGACCTATACCTCGGAGACGTTGCCGGTTAAAGCGGAGGATATCAATAGAATGGAATGGAATGAGAAGAGATTGGTGAAATGGATATATGGGGTTAACCTCGGGGACAGGGTATCGAGCGAGGTATTAAGTGAAGTAATGCGCATGAGCCGACTTGATTGGTTTGGACACGAGGAGAAAATGGATGATGAGAACTGGATGAAGAAATTACTGTGAACGTGGGGGGACCTGCATGTAGGGAATGACGTGGGATCAGGTATTCCTGCCAATTTAAAAATAAAGAACTTGACAAGGGAGGTAGCCCTTGACAGGGCTGCCTGGAAAGCCGTCATGTAGGATGTGAGACTGTAACCACATTCTCTGTGGACAAAACGTTCTTTAAATTTGTATGTTTGTATGTATATACAATTGTTCATATATGTATATAGGATATATGTGTACAGTATAGGCCTATATATATACCGGTAGCCATTTGAAGGGTGAACAGAAATTTATACCCGGGCAAACAAAACATGATACGTTACTGAAATAATATTTGGGATGGACATAAATGCCAAATACTCAATATCAGCTAAGGAGATCAATACTGTATAATTTTAATTAACCCCTCCACCCCACACCACCCATAAAACAAGATAATGAGCAAGATTAAAGTAATAAAGGAAGTTTGGTCAAGAAAAACAGCTAAGTATTTTGAACTAGTCGTCAGTAAATACAGTACGGTAGATAGACAGTGAGATCAATTAAGATTGTGTAGGAAAAAAAATTATAGTCAAACTCAGTGGCAGCTTGCCGAGGTGCTCTGAGGAGAAAACTTGTCAGTGGAACAAAGGTAAATACAGCACATATGTTAGCTTACCTTTTGTCAGCATTACTCCATGCTGAGAGGATGTAAACAATATTGCTAGAGGTACTGCTCCAGCTGGTCCTGCGCAGAGAAAGGGAATGACCGCAGTATTCAGCTGATCCACACAGCATGTTGCGTCCACGAATACTACTTCTCCGGCTTCTCTCAGCTCCTTGTGGGCTCTCCTCATGAATGGGGTTATGAGCACAACACAAAAGCCATGATCATCATGATCTATCTCCAATGTGATTTGGGAATTATCTTTGGCATATTTTTGAATTGCATCAAACATAGATGCATTGTTCAATCCACCATGCTCCTTCTTAGGCCACAGCCCTCGCATATACTCTATGGACCTGGATGTTGGACTGATGCCATGGTTGGATTGAGCAAACAGATCAATATGCAAGTCCATATTGCATATGTGATGTCTGTGTGCTTGAGCTGTTGTCATGCCTGCAAATAGAATCTTTAATTAATCAACAAGTAATTCCCATTAATAGTTATCAACTGGAATAATTTGGTCCACCTCTCACTTATATTACAACAGACGTTCTCACAGATGTGGATATTGTGTTCAATTAAATGGCTTGACATGAAGCACAGGCACAGGTGATTATCGAGCCCATGTATACGCTTACAATGCTGAATGAGGCCATCGAAGATAAGTAGTTAATTTTACATTACTGTACAATGATGGCCCCTTGCAAAATTTTGAATGGTTAGGTCATAGACTAAATTTGATCTGGACTTGACACGAAAATGGAACTTTGCAGTAAGGAACCCCAAATCGGAAAACGAACCCCAAGTTCAAACCTCAAAACCGCGAAAAATTCGATATTCTCGCGTTTTCGAGGTTCGAACTTGGGGGTTCGTTCTCCGATTTGGGGTCCCTAACTGCAAAGTTCCATTTTCGTGTCAAGTCCAGATCTACTGTAGTCTATGGTTAGGCCTTATGATCGCTAGACACCAATAAAATTACTTTGACCAAAAAAATAAAAAATAAAATGAAAAAATAAAGAGCTTCTGTGAGAACACTTATTACATTTGTTTGTACCATGAACAAAAAAGTAGTACCGGTATGTTTGTAAACAAATATATATATCTAGACTATAAAGTACTCTATTTTTTGGAAAATGGAAGCTACATTTCAAAATTAGGACCTAACCATCCCAGTCGATACAACTTTAATCAATTTGTTAATAAAATATGTGGTACTGTAATTTAACCCTCAAACGGCAGGTCGCCTTTTATGAGCCCCTTGGAGAATTTCTGGGATACAGTACCTCGCCTAAAATTATCCCTTGTATCTTAATGTATTTGCTATAATTTAATTAGTATTAAATGGTAGAACCAACGGCCTAGCTGGGTTGCCAGAAGCCACCACGCCAATTATCCACAGCAGCTGAGCAGAGAGCTCAGTGTGCCTCCTGCCAAGCAAGCAGGTGTACGAGTGTTTATGAAAAATGTTCTTTGAGGATTAAATTACTTTTGAGAGAAGGCCTACTGAATGAACATATTGCAATAGCCAATTGGCTACTTGTCTAAGTATACTATAAACATCTCTGTATTTCCATAACAGGATTATAACTACTCAAGCTATGCTTATTAAAGTTATTATTAATTTACATTTACTTTAGTATTTACTGCTACAGTTATTAGGCTTATATTACCATACTTAATGTTAATAACTTTAACCCCTACTGTACCATAAAGTACGGTAATAAAAGTCCCCCCAGTCCCAAACAATGTGGTCAAAATGGCAAGACCTCAAAAGATGGAAAAATACTGGCTCTCCCAATCTGCATAGGCTTTGATATAAGCTGAGAAGTGTTGCCAACTCTAGGGCAGTGTTCAAACAGTCGTGGTACCATGCAGGCACTGCCTGATACTGGCAGTTACAAGGAAAGTATATTACTGACGGCTCCTTGCCGTTGCTGGGACTGGGGAGTGATTTATCTACTGACGGCAGGGAGCCGTTGCTGGTACTGAAGGGCTTATCTATGCTTATATACTACTTATTGTTAAGCAATTCTGATTTTTTACCTGGTTCTCTTACCAAACTCACTGGAGGGAGGGGGTGTGCCCAAAACTAAAACTAATTTGAGGTTGTTAAGTTATTATTCTTATTATTATTATTATTTATTATTATATGAGATGCCGAAGTCTCCAAACAGGGTGCAGAAACACCAGCAAGATGAATCCACACAAAACACCTGGAGGCACTGGAGAGAGACTACGGCATCTTTAGGGAAATATAAAAAAAAAAACATATATACTGTACTGTATGTTGGACATCATGAGTAAAATGTTACAAGCATATTTTATACTGCAGTTGTTTATAGTTAAGTCATTCATGCTATTCTACAATACAGTACTTACCATAGCTGTGGATATAAGGCTTACATAAATTATTACGGTACGGTAAGTTATATTAATAACTACTTAACACTTACGGGGCAGGAATATTTCCGCCATATTAGGGCTTTATAGCCTACAGTATTACAGTATATAACAAATATTTCAGAAATGTGCACATACACATAATGCACATAGCCTACATGCACAAACCGCATTTGTAGGAAAAGGTATGAAACTTGAAATAAATGGTAAAGAAATCCAAGAAAACTCATCACATAAATACTTAGGGAAAATCATTCAGGCAAATGGAAAACAAAAAGATGATATTGAAAACAGAATAAACAAGACAAAAGTAGCAACAAATGAGTGTTTAAACATATTAAGTAAAAGAGAAATGAAGAAAAATAGAATACAAGTGGGAATTAAGCTATATGACACTTGTGTAACGCCTTTGATACTGTTTGGGGCAGAAGTTTGAGAAAAACTAAAAGAAAAAGAGAAAAAATAATTAAATAACATCCAAACACAGTATCTAACTAAGTTGTTTAAAGTCCCCAGAACGACCCCAAAATGTGCCCTACTCCATGAAATTAAGGGAATAAAAACTGAACATAAAATAAACCAAAGAAAGATTGAAATTACATTAATTTGAATAACCGAGACAATGAAGCAATTCAGGTTAAAATTAAAACCAACAGTGAAGACAATGAAAGAAAATATAAAAAAGACATTTGTAATCTTAACCCTTATTTAGCGGCGAGCAACATAAGTCGAGTTAAAAAAAGCTGGACTATGTGGCGGCGCTCGACATAACTCGAGTGGCAATTTCAGCACGTAATGTGGCTGAGAGAGAGAGACAAGTGGTGGCAGGAGACTAGCGAGCGTATGACTGCTCCAGACCACCGCGGCGAACCTACTGACACAAATCTCAGCTCCCTCCTCCCTCTCTCACTCGCTACATACTCAATTATGTACTGAAAGTACCGAATTACCTGCTTTTTGCACTCGCGTTGCACGGTTATTGCAAGAAAACTATCCATCATACAAGGATCGTTATGGTGTCATTCGAAAGCTCTGTTTATGCCCTTTCAGGGATAGGTATTTGTTTTACGTTCTGGGTCTTATTTAGGCATGAAAATGATCACGTAAACAGCCCTATTTTGGCTAAAAACACCCCGCTGTGCGGTACACATAAATAAACCGCATAGGCCGCTCGTAAGGTGTTAAAGATAAATACAATATAACTGAACATCTTGAAAGAATGAGTGAAATCGAAGGTAACAATTGCTTAAAGATAAAGTGCAAATAAAAAATAGGGAAGAGATAATAGAAAGTATGAGAAGTGGAAGTAAAACTAGAGAAGCTGTTGAACAAGACATATCGGCAAGAATGTAGTTACCGGGTGTACCGCCCGTCTTGTTTACACTACGAGGACGCTCACCATCATGTTCCCGTTTATTTTGACTGCCTTTGGATACAAAAATACATTACCCTAACCAAACAACCTAACCTAACCTAACCTAGTATTATAGATTTATAAGTATTTATTTTATTATAAGTATTTATAGAAGATTTATGTTGGTAGTTGGTAGTGGTACACACGGTAACTACATCCATCCCGACATATCAAATAATTATATTGAGGACTTAAGCTTTGAAAATGCCAGAACAATTTTGATGACAAGGACAAGAATGATAGAAGAGATAGAAAAATTCAAAAACAAATATGAACCTAACCTATTGTGCGATATTTGTCAAAATGAAAATGAAAATCAAATGCACCTGTTCAACTGCGAATCATACGAAGACCTATACAAAGATCTGAGAGGCAGGGACAACTTGAGGGAAATATTTGAACAAAGTGACTTAAAAAGGGTAGCAGAGACTATAAGAACAGTTCTAAAAAGGAGGGAGACTATCGTTAATTTGAGAAAAGAAATACCGGTATATAAGTAATATGAAAATGTTTAACAAATACTAATAACAATAAGGAAACAGCCATCATTCATAGAACGAACTCCTGGATGGGAGAGTGCGCCAAAAACAAACAACGAATGCATGCTATATATATAAAAACAAAAAAATGAAAAATTACATATTATTACAGTATTTCACTTCAAAGATTCATTGTCATACACATGTTATTGCAGGCTAACACAACATACAGGGGGATACAATATGTTACTATACCTTGTTCAAAGTACTTTTGGAATGTCTCTTTTGTACTTTTAAGCACTCTTAGCTCATTTAGAGCATCTGCTGATTCTGTGGAGTGATTGTGATGACCCTGGATTTCCACGAAGCAAGGGAAGTCCTTCATCAGTTGCGGAGATTGCCTGTGCACTATTCTGATGGTCACTTCCATGAAAACTTTGCATCTGCCCAAAAATATATGAATTAATCATTACATGAATCGGTACTGGTACGGTATACAGAGTAGACTAGGCAATTTGTATGCAAAATCAATAAAAAATACTACAGTACAGGCATATTAATTATGATAAAATCATTAGCCTAGACGGAAAATATAACCGAAAGTACCACTAACTTTTCCATGGTTTTTCTTTTTGGTTTTTGGTAGTTTTCATCATTATATAGTAGTTGAAATTAGTTACAATCCCTGGAAAACGTTATTTCTCCCATTATCCAACGATCTTAAAACACTTAGAAGTAGCCCAAGTCATTTTCAGAGTAATTGTACAATTTTTTTGCCTTTGGATACAGGATGGGTTGAGGGGGGGCTTTGCCCCCCCTCACCCTCCCATGACTTATTTAAATCAGCATCTATTTTAACAGTAGGGGGCTTAATAATCTTGAGTTTCACTGCCATCAATAGGGAGACTTCTAGGAAGATTTTCTTTTGTTTTTACAGTACATTATATAGTGCACATAAAATGGTAAGAGTTGTGTTATCGGGCGTACCACTACCGACATACAACATAAATCATCTATAAATACTTATCCTAACTAAAAAACCTAACCTAATATAGTATTCTCATTACCGGTACTACACGAATACTAGGTTAGGTATCTATTGGGAAAAATACTCTCTAGCCTGCTTCAAGAAGGAATAATAATATTCTTGAAGCATGGATAATGCATAATCAATTTACACTGATAATAGATAAATCACAATTGAGTAACAAGTGATGAATATAATTATAAATATCGCATAAATACTAACAGAGCGGCTAGTCTCAATGGACAATGGATATCCTAAAGGTCAAGGTTAGCGCATGGTAAAAAGGTGACGCGGTGTATGGTCAAAATACAGAGGTCACGACGTCTCAAATAGACAGAATAAATAAAATATAAATATCCGTTGAAAGACAAATAACTAGTGAGTTATGAATAAAGAAAGAGGTTTTAATTTTCTACTAACGTATACAGTTAGATTTAATAATTGCAGTTCAGGGAACTGAGCAAACTAAGATTCGTCTTATAGAAAAGATCAAATCCCTTGACATAGAATTATTAACGCGATATGGGCAAGATAGAATTACTAGGAATTCAAGTTAAATGTTTAAACTGGGTGTGAAGCCAGTAAACATAAATCAAAGGAAGTTTACTTAGAGCCACGACAGTTAATACACTCTGTGAACATTTATAACCGATATGCTACCCTGATGATCCTAATTAACTTAAAATCAGATCTGTCAGGGGTGTTCAAAGTATTTACGTGTAGTGTGCGGGTAATCTGGCCGAACGAATATATACTGTATATAAACTTAATGATAATACATGAATATATATTACGCAGTATATATATAGATCAATTCCAGTCTAGCGTTTGTATTGTACTCACGACACGAGTAATCAAAGGGATTAAGGAGAGAATGAAAGATCTCTGGCATTTACGTTAATGGAACACATAACATATCCTACATATCCTTGCAATAATCACGAAACACGATAAGTAAAACAGAAACTTAATTTTGGGTAGGAGTATAGCAGAGGTTAGCCTCGTAGAGATCTGACACACGTGGAGCGACCAAGTGCGGGTTGCATCTGGCCTGGTTGCCAAGGGGGTACGGTCCAGGGGTACCTCCACACAGGTAGCATTAATGCGGGTCACTTCCGGGACGGCCTCCACACACACACACACACACTTTCGTTTGGTCACAGTCTCTGCTTGCAGGGCACGATTTAGAGGATTTTGGCTAGCCTCATTCGGATGGTGCTATCCGGTCGAGTTGATCACGTATACTCTCCCACAGAAACTCCGTGGGACACAGTGCCTCGACTTACCTAACTCAAACCTGATTTCGGCCAGGTAGTTTTTATTTTACGGAGAGTGACAAGTCGGCGGTTTCCGGTACATAAGAGGCATGGGAAATATAGTTTTTTATTTATTGCTTGGTTGTCTAAAGTCTTAAAAATATAATGCATACATGAATAGATGGGGAATGGTGTGCTTTATTTATTGATACTAAAAGGTAGTAGCATAATGGCTAATGCTACATGTGATAAATAATTTACATGGTTGGAGGCCTCTCTCTATTTAGAGGCTTGTATGGAATGGCTTGCTTATCTTCTTGTCCCGTGGCATTCCAAGCACAGCCTTGTCTAGCTGTGATAGTGGTGCATTAAACGCCCGGGTGGTTGAAGAGGAATGAAGGAGGTTGGTGTCTAGTTACCATAAAGTCCTCCTCCGTATAGTCCAGGTCTGTCCCAGGTGCGGATGGCCATTGTTCACCTGGCGCCCAGGGGCATAGGCTAACAAACTGTGGTGGATGCCCTCCCCCGCGTATATCATACATAGGGTAAGCCGCGCGCCTCTCCTGGTGTGGTGCTATGGGCGACTGTGGTACCTTGTTGTACAAAGGAGTACAAAGGAGTACAAAGGAAATCAAGCAACAACAGATCTAGTGACCCTTCTATTCCTCCAAAACACTGAGGATCAAGTGTCCAAACAGTGGTTTAGAGTGGGTAAGGGAACATTGGAAAGGGAACTACTGCCCTGCCACTAACGTGGCAGGACTAGGAAGTTAGTAGGGGACAATCATGGGTTAGTAACTGAGGGGAGGATAAAATAAAGTTATTCATTTACAAACGCGGTCAGTCGCGGGTTTGATGCGAGATATTTGTCTAGGCGGAATTTAAATGAATCAACGGTGCTGCAGTCTATAACTTCTCGGGGAAGCCCATTCCACAAGTTGACAACTCGATTGAAGAAGAAATTCTTAGATTCGTGTGAGTTAAAAGATTTACCAATAATTTTGCAACCGTTTCCCCGCGTGTAATTAGATTGGTCGATAGTGAAGTACTTACTACAGTTCATATTGTCGATGCCTTTGATGATTTTGAACACTTGAATTAAGTCACCTCTTAATCTGCGCTGGGTTAAAGGAAATAGATTAAATTCTCTAAGACGCTCTTCGTATGGTTTGTTCTTTAGGCTAGGTATCATTTTGGTAACTCTACGTTGAACTCGTTCTAGTTTGTTTATGTCTTTTTGGTAATAAGGGCACCAGCATTGAACGCAGTATTCCAGAAGAGGGCGGACTAAGGAATTGTAAAGGGTTAGGATTACGTCTTTGGATTTATGCTCAAATGATCTGCCTATAAAGCCAATTATTTTGTTTGCCTTCTTAACAACTTCTGAACATTGTTGACTCGGTTTTAGGTTACTCGATATTGTTACTCCCAGATCGGTTTCTCTGTTTACATTCTTAAGCTGAGTGCCATTCATCGAATAGTTTGCTTTCTCATTTAGGTATCCGATATGTAGTACTTTACATTTATCCGCATTGAAACTCATTTGCCAAATTTGGGCCCAATGTGACAATTTATCTAGATTGTGTTGCATATCGTCAACTTGATCTTTTGAGAGTACGCTATTTGCAATTTTTGTATCGTCAGCAAATTTTGAGATTGTACAGGTGAGACCCTCATCTATGTCGTTGATGTAAATTAGAAAGAGAATTGGTCCTAGTACCGATCCCTGGGGTACCCCGCTACTTACATTGGTCCATTTAGATGCCTTACCGTTTATGACTACTCTTCGCTTTCTGTCGCTGAGCCAATTTTCTATCCATTTCAACACACCGTCTTGTATTCCATGCACTTTTAGTTTTAGCAGTAAACGTTTGTGGGGAACTTTGTCAAAGGCCTTTTGAAAATCAAGGTATATAATATCTACAGCTTTACTCTCATCGTAGAGGTTGAGGATATCGTGGAAGAAGTCTAAGAGGTTTGTTAAACAGGAAAGTTTTTTACGAAAGCTGTGTTGAGGATCTTTAACACCTTACGAGCGGCCTAGGCGGTTTATTTATATGTACCGCCCAGCGGGGTGTTTTTACCCAAAATAGGGCTGTTTACGTGATCATTTTCATGCCTAAATAAGACCCAGAGCGTAAAACAAGTATCTATCCCTGAAAGGGCATAAACAGAGCTTTCCAATGACACCATAACGATCCTTTTATGATGGCTAGTTTTCTTGCAACAACCGTGCAATGCGAGTGCAAAAAGCATGTAATTCGGCACTTTCCCCATACAATTCCGTATATAGCGAGTGAGAGAGGGAGGAAGGAGGTGGGATTCGTGTCAGTAGGTTCGCCGCGGTGGTCTGGAGCAGTCATACGCTCGCTACTCTCCTGCCACCACTTGTCTCTCTCTCTCAGCAACATTACGTGCTGAAATTGCCACACGACCTATGTCGAGCGCCGCCAGATAGTCCAGATTTATTATACTCGACTTATGTTGCGCCCCGACAGTTATGGGTTAAGTATGTTATTTTCCTCTAAGTGATTTACGAGTCTGTCTCTTATGACCGTTTCTAGCATTTTACATACAACTGAGGTTAAGCTAATTGGACGATAGTTACTGGGTAGGGATTTGCTGCCTTTTTTTAATATCGGTGTTACGTTGGCTATCTTCCACTGATCAGGCATAGTTCCAGACTGCAAGGATTTATTGAATAGTAATGTCAGTGGTTTGGAGAGCTCATCCTTAGCTTCCTTTAGAACTCTAGGCGAGATTGTATCAGGTCCAGGCGTTTTATTTACCTTGAGTTTATCTAAACAATTCAATACTTCTCTCTCTGTAACGGACTAACGGTGATATTGCTTAGAACATCTGAATTATCAATCTGAATCGGCGATGGTGTAGGGATATCACTGAGGTCTTCTGTTGTAAAAACTGATGCAAAGAAGGTATTGAGGGCATTACTCATTTGTACTTCGTCTTTGGTGTATTCTCTATTTTCATCGACTAACGGTCCAACAGTTGAAGTAACTACTTTTTTCTTTCTGATATAACTATAGAATTCTTTCGGGTTTGTTTTACTTTGATTTGCAATATGTAACTCTAGGGTCTTTTTACTTTGCTTAATTAACTTTTTGGCTTTGCGTCGTAGCTCTACAAATTTCACCCGTTCTTCGTCATTTTGTGAGGATTTTAATCTATCATTAGCAAATTTTTTAGCAAGCAGGCAGTTTGAAATATCTTTATTCCACCATTTGGGCTTATTATTATGGCCTGGACGCCGTATTTTCGATGGTATGCAGTCTTGCACTGCTTTTAGGTAAGTGGTTTCGAATAACTTCCAAGATGTATTTATGTCGTTATTGTTAATTAAAAAGCTCCAGTCAGTTTCTTTAAACATAGCTCTAAGTTTATGAAAGTTTGCTTTCTTGAAATTAGGGACTAAAGTTTGCTGTCTTGGGGAGGCTGTTTCTGGTCTCTCTTCCGGCGGGTTATGGACGCTATTCGATAGTGGTGATTTGTGGTTACTGCCGTTGATGGGAATGGTTTTGGGTTTTCCTTTGGGACTAGGCTATCCAACGCTGTCATTTCAATACACTTACATAAACACATTATAGCAGTCCTACACCCTTACACAACCATGCTAAAAACATACACACATTTACTCAACATCAATTTAGTTTACTTGTATATAAAATCAAACACATTATTTCATTGACAAAAATATACTGTAGTCCTCATCAATATTCACTAAAGATTTGAAATATATAGATAATTTAGTGGAGTTTGCAGTTATATAAACAATGTATTTCTTACGTGCGAGTAACTTGCTTCATATTTAAGACTTTCCCATTTTTTTTTTAAATTGATTATTGTAGTAGCGGCAGAATAGCGAGAGAGATTCAACATTGCAGCGAAGAGAGAGAGAGATTGCAGATAATTGGTGAGTGGACTAGGAGTGCGGTGTGAGAGGATCCTCCCCACACATGTGAACAATACTCAATACAAGGACGCACTGTTCCCTTGTACATAGCAAGAAGCTCTGCAGAGGTAAAGACCCCCATGAAGAGGTTGAGCACACCCAGCTTCTGGGAGGCTGCCTTAGCAAGACTAGTAATATGGTCCTTTCAAGTGAGATCAGAAGAAAAAGAGACACCGAGAATATTGAGAGAAGATGAAGGATTGATTTTGTATTGTTGAAGTGTAAGGGATAATCCTCTGGGAGTTCCGGATGGGTAGTAAGATGAAGAAAATGGGTTTTGGAAGCATTAAATGCAACTAAGTTTTCGCTGCCTCAATTGGAAATAGTAGTTAGATCAGTGGATAAGTGTTGCATGGTTCATTACGTTTGTTTTTGAGGGATTTCCGGCTGGGGCATTCAGGAAAACTAATTGAGAAGTGTAAGGTAGAGTCATCTGCGTATGAATAGATGGGACTGGAGGTACAGTTGAGAAGATCATTTATGAAAATTAGAAAGAGAATGGGAGATAGTTAGTTAGTTAATTCTTTATTTCATAAAAGGTTACATGGTAACATTTTACATATACTGTATACAGATAGACTCAGACTCAAATCTTTATTTCATAAAAGGCAACACAATTAACTTTTTACATATATACAATAGAGATAACAGTAACCTCATACATTACCGCATTCTAGGTTCATGGTTTTGTACAAACATAATTCTTGACTTGATAGCATTTATATCATTAGTTTTCAAATCTGATACGTCATATTCATGTAATAGGATATGGTTAACTTCCTTTCCTAACGATAGGTATTCATCAAGGTTTAATAAACATTTCTGTAAAAACTTGCAAGGTTTTAGGAGACATTTGTGAGCAAATCTAATTTTTAACCAATTAATTAAATGATTAAATGTCATTAGTCCAGCCAATTCACATGCATGATGATTACTTTCCCAATATTTTAATTTCAGCATTTTCTTTATTGCTTTGTGGTAACCAATTGCAAATTGCTTAAGAGGAAGTTTGCACTTTTTGTTATAAAACCATAATTCAGAACCATAAAAACTTGAGCAGTAACTTTGGAACAACTGAGTAAAAACCCTAACATTAACATTAGAAAATTTACGTAAAATACAATTAAATTCATTATAAAACTTGTTACGACACCTAATTACGTCTTTGTCATTATTTAAATTATCATCTATTATAAACCCTAGATACTTTTGTTCATTAACAACATTCAATATCTCTCCACATAGCATCAACTTTGGCTTTAAGTTTTTATCTTTATTGTCTTTGAAATACATGCATGATGATTTATTAATAGTGTCAATATCAATTTCTTTTGCTTCATTTCCAAGCATATTTAGTAAAAACTGTAATCCCGATGACGATGGTGCTAATACAACAATATCGTCAGCGTAAGCACTAATATTACTTGATATATTTCCTAGTGTGCACCCCTTTTTACATTTAGACACTTTTTCAATCAGCTTATCTATATAAAGATTAAATAATATCGGAGACAAGACTCCTCCCTGTCTTACTCCATTCATTATTTTCCAGGGTTTTGATATTGAGTCTTTATTCTTAGTAGCAACCAGTTGATTTCTATAAAGATATAATATTATGTTCGCATAAAAGTGTGGAATACCTGCTTCAATAAGTTTACTTATTAATGTGAAATGATTAACTTTATCAAAAGCTTTTTTAAAATCAATGAAAGCTGTATAAACATTTGAGTCTTCTAATCTGTATCTTAAAATTGTTTCTTTAAAAATCAAGCACGCTGAGGATGTAGAGTGATTAGCCCTAAACCCATGCTGCTTCTCATTAAAGTTCACATAATGCAAAATTTTATATTTTAAGCAATATTCAAATAATTTTAAGAAAACTGGCGATGATATAATAGGTCTATAATTATCCAAGGAGCTTTGATCTTTATATTTATCTTTAATAAGGGGCAAAATAAGTCCGGACGTCATCTCATCAGGCAAATGTCCAAAAAAAGATAGGACAAAGCCCTGAGGAACACCGGAGTTGATAGGACGAGGAAGTGAGCGATGGCCGTCCACAACCGCAGCTATGGAACGGCCGGAAAGGAAATTAGAGACAAAGGCACAGATGGAAGGATAGAAACCGAAGGAGGAGGTAGTTTAGAAATAATTCTTTTTTGCCAGACTCCATCGAAGGCCTTCGATATGTCTTCTAGTGCAATAGAAAAGGTATCACCAAAGTCCCGAAAGGAGGATGACCAAGAGTTGGTAAGATATGAAAGAAGATTACCAGTAGAGCGACCCTTAAGGAAGCCATACTGGCGATCTCAGAGTAGATTATGAGAAGAGAAATGCTTAAGAAATTTGGAAGCAAGAAGAGTTTAATAAACTTTAGAGATACAAGATATGAGAGCAATTGGACGGTAGTTGGAGGGTTGAGAGGGTCACCCTTCTTTGGGACAGGTTGAATGAGAACAAATTTCCAACAAGAAGGGAAGACGTTAGAAGAGAGACGAGACGAAAGTGTTTCCCTAGGCAGGCAGTCAGAACGGAAGCACAGTTTGTTTGTACAACAGGAGGAACACCGTCCGGACCGTATGCCTTCTTAGTATTAAGCCCTGAGGGGGTAGAAAATACATCTCTAAAAGAGATTAGGATATTAGGCATAAGTAGGAGAGAGGGGGATAGAGAGAGACGAATAGCACCGGAATCATCCAAGGTGGAGATTCTTGCAAAAGTTTGAGTGAAGAGTTCAGCTTTGTCAGAGGAAGATGTGATGGTTGTGCCATCAGAGTGGAAAAAGGGAGGGAAAGACGAGGAAGACAAATTGTTGGAGAGGTATTTGGCTAGATGCCAGAAATCATGGGAAGAGCTAGAGTTGGATAGTTCAGTGAATTTAGTATTGATGAAAGAGTGTTGGACAAGTTGAAGAACAGATTTTGCTTGATTCCGGGCAGAAACATAGGAAGAATGAGATTCTTGAGTATTAAGGCATCAGTACCGTTTGAATGCTTCCTCCTTGGTGTGGACAGCAGTAGAAAAAACGTGAGTAAACCAAGATTATTTTGCATTAGACTGAGAAAAAGAAAATGGAATGTACTGTATATGCTTCCATAACCGAGAGGATTACCTCGGTAATGCGTTTAGCACGCTACGAGGGTTCCCGGCCACGGAAGCAAAAGTCATTCCATGGGAAATCAAAGAAGTACTGCCAAAGAGCCTCCCAAGTGGCAGCGCCAAAGCGCCACAAGCGCTGCCGGTTGGGAAGATTGGGTGGCCATACCGGAGAGATAGGACAGATGACAGATATTAGTTTATGTGCGGAGGAGCCCAAAGGTGAGAACAGATTTACAGTATAAGCAGAAGGGTTAAAGGTTAGAAATAAGTCAAGAATGTTGGGCCGATCTCCGAAGCGATCCGGGATATGGGTGGGTTGCTGGACTAACTGCTCTAGATCGTTTAAGATAGAAAAGATGTAGGCTTGTTCACCAGGTTGGTCAGAGGGAACTAGGGAGAGCCATTGGCGGTGGTGAACATTGAAATCTCCTAAGATGAAGATTTCTGCAAAAGGAGAGATAGATAGAATGTGTTGTACTTTAAAAGTTAGATAGTCAAATAATTTTGGATAATCAGTAGAATTAGGGGAGAGATAGACAGCGCAGAAATATTTAGTTTGAGAGTTACACGAAAGTTTTAGTCAGATAGTTGAGTATTCGGAAGAATCTAAGTTGGGAACACGAAAGAAAGCAAAATGTTTTACCTTTGGCTCAAAACTGAGGATAGAGATAGCAGGAGGATACAGAGAAGGGTTTGCTGTCAGTAGTTCATATACATATATTTTTTATATCATCTAACTGTATATTGGCAACACTTGATAGAACCATCAATTAGTTTACCCACAACACATATCTTTGGACTATGGTTTGCCGACTGTTTCCCAACCTTGGAATGGTAGATATATAAGGTGTGTGGACCCTAATTAAACAAAATACAGTATATAATTAAATACAAAACAAATACACCACGTTAGCCGTCGAAAACAGTTATTCCAACCTGTTTCGGTTACAACTAGCACCTTCTTCCGTGAATATATGGAGTATAACTGATATATTATCCTCCACCCTTATACTGGACAGGGTGACAGATATAGAATTATATAATAAAGTTAAGTTAATAGCCAATGGTAGCATGTACCATCATAGTTAAAGTAAACTAATAATTGTATTGTACTGTACCTTGGTTATCAAAGTCGCTAGACATTTAGCCTCAGATCTGCAGGTGAACATTTGGTTGATAATTATAATGATATATTGTTATGTTTACGTACACTGCATAATTCACTTGATCTCCATGAGGCAGTGACTTGAATTAAACAATAATATTGCTAGTAAACATACACGATAACAACATCATTAAGATTTAAAGTGCCAGAGGAAAGAGGTTATGTCCAGCTGGGTTAATATAATTATGTTGAGCAGCAACGTTTGAGATGAATATTGTGTGTTAATATTGTTCGAATATTTTCCCCGATGTTCAAAGAAAGAGAGAGAGAGAGAGAGAGAGAGAGAGAGAGAGAGAGAGAGAGAGAGAGAGAGAGAGAGAGAGAGAGAGAGATTGAGAGCAGCAGCAAATGGAGGAATAACAAAGCTTGTTATAATGAACTGAACGCTATGGACAGCGGCAGGGAGAGGGAGTGAGGGGCTAAGGGTACATTGGGTGAGTGAAGAGAACATGGAGAGGACAGTTACATGAAGGGAAATATATTATTGACTGAAGGGAACGATATATGGTTGAGCGAGAGAGAGAGAGTGTGTGTGTGTGTGTGTGTGGGAGAAGATAGATTAGATAGATATATAGATAAATGGATAGAAAGATATAATATAAATAGGTATACCGCACATATAAGTAAACATCGTATTGGATAACTTAGGAATGTAATAGCTTGTACCTGGCTTTCAGTGTAAGAGTGAGAACACTGTTTGCATTGCTTGAAAAGTTTATCAGGAATGTTGCTTTTCTTCGACAAGAATTTCTCTCGAGTTTGAAAGATTATTTTCTTAAGAATGTCTATGTGTTCACGCTCTCTCTCTATCTCTCTCTCTCACTCACACACACATACACACACACCATTTAATTCCTCTTATGAAAACAATTCAAGCTTATCCTCAGACTGGAACAAGACCTCACGGGCTTCACCGTGTTGAGCGATGGAATGTACAGGCTCTCAGCCTATGCCCGAGAGGGAGTAGTTGGAATATAGAAAACAAATAAAAAATAAAAACATAAAAAACAGGCACGTTAATAGAATCAAACCGACCAGTCAACATCCACTAGAGTTTATCTAGTTTAATTAAGGTGAAGTGCATGCTGAACCATAACCCAAGTTCCGGGTTATATAATAATAATGATGAACCATGAGCTTTGTGCCGGGTTATATACTATTAATGATGAACCAAAACTTTAGTTTTGGGTTATAAAATACTAATAATAAACCATGAGCTTAGTGCCGGGTTATATAATATTAATGATGAACCATGAGCTTAGTACCGGGTTATATAATATTAATGATGAACCATGAGCTTAGTTCCGGGTTATATAATATTAATGATGAACCATGAGCTTAGTGCCGGGTTATATAATATTGATGAACCATGAGCTTAGTGCCGGGTTATATAATATTAATGATGAACCATGAGCTTAGTACCGGGTTATATAATATTAATGATGAACCATGAGCTTAGTTCCGGGTTATATAATATTAATGATGAACCATGAGCTTAGTGCCGGGTTATATAATATTAATGATGAACCATGAGCTTAGTACCGGGTTATATAATATTAATGATGAACCATGAGCTTAGTTCCGGGTTATATAATATTAATGATGAACCATGAGCTTAGTGCCGGGTTATATAATATTAATGATGAACCATGAGCTTAGTACCGGGTTATATAATATTAATGATGAACCATGAGCTTAGTTCCGGGTTATATAATATTAATGATGAACCATGAGCTTAGTGCCGGGTTATATAATATTGATGAACCATGAGCTTAGTGCCGGGTTATATAATATTAATGATGAACCATGAGCTTAGTACCGGGTTATATAATATTAATGATGAACCATGAGCTTAGTTCCGGGTTATATAATATTAATGATGAACCATGAGCTTAGTGCCGGGTTATATAATATTGATGAACCATGAGCTTAGTGCCGGGTTATATAATATTAATGATGAACCATGAGCATAGTGCCGGGTTATATAATATTAATGATATACCATGAGCTTAGTTCCGGGTTATATTAATATAATATTTACGGTCTCCAGGTTATTAACCCTCTCACGTACTTGACGCAATTTTGAGCCTATTAGGGATACTTTAACCCTTAATTAGCGGCGAGCAACATAAGTCGAGTTAAAAAAAGCTGGACTATGTGGCGGCGCTCGACATAGGTCGAGTGGCAATTTCAGCACGTAATGTGGCTGAGAGAGAGAGACAAGTGGTGGCAGGAGACTAGCGAGCGTATGACTGCTCCAGACCACCGCGGCGAACCTACTGACACAAATCTCAGCTCCCTCCTCCCTCTCTCACTCGCTACATACTCAATTATGTACCGAAAGTACCGAATTACCTGCTTTTTGCACTCGCGTTGCACGGTTATTGCAAGAAAACTATCCATCATACAAGGATCGTTATGGTGTCATTCGAAAGCTCTGTTTATGCCCTTTCAGGGATAGGTACTTGTTTTACGTTCTGGGTCTTATTTAGGCATGAAAATGATCACGTAAACAGCCCTATTTTGGCTAAAAACACCCCGCTGTGCGGTACATATAAATAAACCGCATAGGCCGCTCGTAAGGTGTTAAAGCCTTTGTTACCATCAGGGGTATTTAGAAACCTTTAGTTTAGTTACTTTAACCTCTGCAGTTGTCTGTGAGTTAGCTGTGGGCAAAAAATAAATTTTGGAGAGGTAATTATATGAGTGAGAGAACTCTATTTCTTATTGTTAATCTGGCAACCTCTGCATCATATGGTCGTGAGAGGGTTAATAAACCAACACCCAATATCACTCACACTCTCACTTTCTATATATTTAACCCACTGGACCCCATAGCCGCAGCGTATGCGTCGGCAATGTATCTAACGCTAAACCCCAAAGCCGCATAGGGTGCTTCGGCACTGTCGACCTTATTTACTCTTGTCCTATGGTAGCTAGAGGATTCCAATTTCTATGGGATTTTTTTTTCTATGTGAATGAGGGAGAGAAAAGGCACAACTGCCTGCAGCGAGTGCCTTCCCAAAATTTGAAAGAGTGACAAGGCCAAAATCAAGGGACATTCGAGCTAAAATGCCTTGACACACAGAGTGTGAAGCAATTTAAGTCATAAGAATAGGGAAAGACTGATTCTGGGAGAGAGTTCCAGAGCTCAGCAGTTGAATAGAAGAAAGTCTGAGAATAGCGTTTCACTCTTGGGTTGGAGAGTTGCACAGACTAGGGGTGGGATTGTATTGCAAGGCTGGTACTACGTACCCTATGTAGAGGATGTGGTATACACTGGGAAAGCTCCGAGGAACACTGATTATTGTAGTAGCGATAGAATAGCGAGAGAGATGCAACATTGCAGTGAAGAGAGAGAGATTGCAGAGAGTTGGTGAGTGGACGGGAGTTAATGATACGAGAGGCTTTCCTTTCTACTTTGTCTAGGAGTGCAGTGTGAGAGGATCTTCCCCACATGTGAGCAATACTTAATACAAGGACGCACTGTGCCCCTGTACAGAGCAAGAAGCTGCACAGGGGTAAAGAAGCCCTTGAGGCAGTTGAGCACACCCAGCTTCTGGGAGGCTGCCTTAGCAAGACTGGTAATATGGTCCTTCCAAGTGAGAGCAGAAGAAAAAGAGACACCGAGAATATGGAGAGAAGATGAAGGATTGATTTTTGTATTGTTGAAGAATACGGGATAGTCCTCTGGAAGTTCCGGATGGGTAGTAAGATGGATAAATTGGGTCTTGGAAGCAATAAATGCAACAAGGTTTTCTCTACCGCAATTGGAAATGGTAGCTAGATCAGAAGATAAGTGTTTTATGGTTTCATTACTTTTGATTTTGAGGGACTGCTGGCTGGGGCGTTCTGGAAAACTAATTGAGTAGTGTAAGGTAGAGTCGTCTGCATATAAATGGATGGGACTGGATGCACAGTTGAGAAGATCATTTATGAAAATTAGAAAGATAGTAGGAGATAGGACAGAACCCTGAGGAACACCGGAGTTGATAGGATGAGGAAGTGAGCGATGACCGTCCACAACCGCAGCTATGGAACGGCCGGAAAGGAAATTAGAGACAAAGGCACAGATGGAGGGAAAGAAACCGAAGGAGGGTAGTTTGGAAAGATTTGTGCCAGACTCTGTCGAAGGCTTTCGATATGTCTAATGCAACAGAAAAAGTCTCACCGAAGTCCCGAAAGTTGGATGACCAAGAGTTAGTAAGATATGAAGGAAGATCACCAGTAGAGCGACCCTTAAGGAAGCCAGCCATACTGGCGATCTGAGAGCAGATTATGAGAAGAGAAATGCTTAAGAAATTTGGAAGCAAGAATAGTTTCAAAAACTTTAGAGATACAAGAGATGAGAGCAATTGGACGATAGTTGGAGGGTTGAGTCCCTTCTTTGGGACAGGTTGAATGAGAGCAAACTTCCAGCAAGAAGGGAAGACGTTAGAGGAGAGACAGAGACGAAAGAGTTTGCCTAGGCAGGGGGTGAGCACGGAAGCACAGTTTTTTAGTACAACAGGAGGAATACCGTCCGGACCGTATGCCTTCTTAGTATTAAGCCCAGAGAGGGTAGAAAGTACATCTTTAGAAGAGATTAGGATATTAGGCATAAGTAGGAGAGAGGGGGGTGAAGAGGGAGGAGTAGCTGGGGAATCATCCAAGGTGGAGTTACAAGCAAAAGTTTGAGATAAGAGTTCAGCTTTGTCAGAGGAAGAAGTGATGGTTGTGCCATCAGTGTGCAAAAGGGGAGGAAAAGACGAGGAAGAAAAATTGTTGGAGAGGTTTTTGGCTAGATGCCAGAAAGCTTGGGAAGAGCTAGAATTGGATAGTTCAGTGCATTTATTATTAATGAAAGAGTGTTTGGAAAGTCGAAGAACAGATTTGGCATGATTCCGGTCAGAAACATAGGAAGAATGAGATTCTTGAGTTTTAAGGCGTCGGTACCGTTTGAATGCTTCCTCCTTGTTGTTGTTGTTGTTGCTGTTCCCCAAGCTGCCTGGCCGAACAGTCCCAAGGCCCAGAGCAAGGCCAAGGCCATAACCGAGCGACCCCACAGAACCCTCCCTGTCGACCACAATAAAGCCAGGGTGACCGAAGCCACTCCATGGCGGGGAGCTGAGGAGGGTGCGGAAACGTCCGGGAAACCAAAGCCCTACTCAGGGCCCTGTGCCCCTCAGCAAATTATGAAGAGAAAGTTGAGGGGCAAAGGAAAAATGTGACGCTTTGGCTTCCAATCTTGGTAGATTGGGAGGTCAATCCACGGAAGAGACGCCGTCACTTGAGATCTAGAAAATATATAAGTAAAAGGAAAAGTCAGAGTAAGCTATGGGTATGGCAGAGATTGCTCAGTTCTCACTCTGATAGACCAGCCCATTAGACTGAGAGAAAGAAAATTGAATGTACGCTTCCATGCCCGAGAGGATTACCTCGGTAATGCGTTCAGCACTCTCTGAGGGTCCTCGGCCACGGAAGCAGAAGTCATTCCATGGGAAATCAAAGAAGTACTGTCAGAGATCCTCCCAGTCGGCAGCCCCAAAGTGCCACAAGCGGCTGGGAGGATCGGGTGGCCAAGTTTATAAGTTTATGATGTTGCCGTACATTGGCGGTACTCGGCAACCCCCAAGTCCAGACACATGGGTGGGTACGGGCGGATGGGGAAAGCCAGTTCACCCACTTATCTCACCGCCACTTTCATGCTTATTTACTCTTGTCCTATGGTAGCTAGCGGGTTCATATTTGTATGGGATGTACCTTATTATGTTGCCGAACAGTGACAATACATGGCAACCCTCAAGTCCAGCCGTAGTGGGGAGTGGGAGAGGGACGCGCGGGGGGAGGGAGGCAGACAGTTGTCCCGTTGACTTAGCGAATGTCTGACCTACCTTGTCGCCTCGCGATGTTGGAACAAAGGGAATTGAATGTGTATCGCTCCATAATGCTCCCCATAACATAGTTGGCTACCCACCAAGTGGGGAATAGGAGGAGGTGGATGACCCAGATCCCATGGCATTACTCAAAATTCCGCCAAGCCATCGTAGGGGTCAGAAGAGATGAGAGAGTGTGTCATGTTGCTACGTACACAACAAGCGTGGCGTACGTGATCCTCCCCCAGTACCCCCACGCCTGCCTTTACGACCACCACTTTCCCCACTAAAAATACAATGTCAAAACCCATAGTTCTAAGTCAAAACTGCCTAAAACAATGTGTAAAACTCATTCTGCAAAAACATATTTTGCAGAATCTCTCAGTAGATAAGGCTCCTGGTCCAGATGAAATTCCTCCAATAGTACTTAAGAATTGCTCCTTGGTGCTCGCTCCTGTATTGGCAAAAATGTTCCGTCTGTGTACTCATACCTCATGCTTCCCAGTACCCTTGAAAGAAGCAAACATCCATCCAGTTCCTAAAAACGGTGCCTCTTCAGATCCATCAAACTACAGACCAATAGCTATAACTTCCACTCTTGGCAAAGTTTTTGAAATTATATTAAATAATCACATAATTAAGCATCTGGAGAATAATAAATTAATCAGTGATAGGCAATATGTTTTTAGACGATATCGATCAACTGCAGACATTCTTTGCCTTCTTAACGCATCAAATCAACCAAGCTACAGACCAACATGGTGAAACACATACAATAGCACTAGATATATCAAAGGCATTTGATAGAGTCTGGCATCAATCCTTATTGTCTAAGATGTCACCCCTACTGCCTTGCATCATTAGTTCCACTAATTTCTTCTTATCTTCATAACAGAAAAATACGTGTAATGGTAGATGGCCTTTATTCTCAATTTCACTCGATAAATGCTGGTGTTCCCCAGGGATCAGTTTTGGCCCCAACTCTGTTCCCTCATTCATATCAATGATCTCATATCTCCCACTCATAATCCAATACATTCCTACGCAGATGACTCAACACTCCACAGTTCCTTCACATTTACCAATTCTTTCACCCAACCCGATCGTATAAATTCAAAAATAAACACTGCAATTTCTCTGAACCAGGACCTTTCTAGAATTAATGAATGGGGACAAGAGAATCTAGTTTCCTTTAATGCACAGAAAACCAAGTACATTCAATTTTCTAACCGACAGAATCTCACTGACTCCCATATATTTTTTAATGGTGTAAATATTCCCACTTCCCCTAGTATTAACATTCTCGGTGTAACATTAACTACTAACTTGAGCTGGACACATTATGTTAGAAGCATTGCTAAGAATGTCTCTAAAAAACTGGGACTCCTGTACAGAGTTCGAGAATTCTTCACTGACGAGCAGTTGGCCGTAATATATAAAAGTCATGTGCGCTCTCAGATGGATTACTGTTCACCTCTGTGGGGTGGAAGTGGAGTGGTTGCATTGAGGCAGTTGGACAAAATTCAAAATAAAGCTATTAGATTAATCAATAACCCTGCAATCACACAGGACCTTCCTACATTAGCCATAACGAATAAACGTTGCCATCCCTTGCATCTTCTACAGATATTTTTCACAGCAATTGTTCCCGAGGAACTTGCTTCAATTGTGCCGCTCTCTCCACATCTTTCCCCGTAGAACTAGGGCAGCTGAGAGGCGCCCATGAATTTACAACTTTCTCCTCCACAATGCAGAACTTCTGCTTATCAGAAATTCATTTAATCCCCAGAGCTACTACTCTTTGGAATTCACTTCCCTCGAATTGCTTTCCTCCACAAACGTACAATCAACACATGTTTTAAATCCAGTTGTTACAAACATTTATATGAAATGGAGGATGCCTTTAGGCCACATGGACCTTTTTGTTTTATCTGTGTTTTTTTCCTTCCTCCGTTCATTGTCATCTTCAAAAAAAAAAAAAAAAAAT
>CM064548.1:32751072-32843240 GCA_032716605.1 Paralithodes platypus | reverse complement strand
TCTCCTTCCCTCCCTACCTCTCACCTTCCACCATCCCTACCCCTCCACCACACTATTCCGTCCACTTCCCCACCCCTCTCCTTCCCTCCATACCTCTCACCTTCCACCCACCCCACCCTACTCTGGCCTACCCCCAAGTCCCAGACTATGATTGCTTTCCCCATTCTCCGTTATTCTTCCATTGGAACACCAATCACTTTCTTCCGTAACTGACCTCTGTCTGTGAAGATGTAAATGGACACGTGGTTTTGTTCTTAAGTTAAAATAGGACTGCAGAGGCTATCAACCCCGGGGCTGTTCGAGCCAGGCAGCCTAGGGAAACGACAATTAACAACCCTTCTGGAGCTATTAAGCCAGCACACTGTAAGCTCACGGATAGCGTCAGGACTGGAGCCCTTTTTCGGAAACTCCAAGTCCCTTGTGTTTTGTTCTCCCCAATGCCCTTTCACACAGCACCTAAGTTATATCTCCACACTTCCGGTCATTCCTCCCCAACTCCCTCCTTTATTCCTCCAAAATCCCCATTCTCAACCCCACCTTCCCTCTCGACCTTAAGGGGGGATGGTTACCTTTTGTGCGACGCCCCTTTTCTCTTATGTTTAGCCCCACTGCTTTTGAGGTTTTAAGATGTTCGGTCCATTAGCTTGGCGATTTTAATAACTGTCCGCCCCATTTCGTTGTCAATTTGAAGACCTTTTCATGCCAGTTAGATGTCAATTTGTCCCTGGCGAGCGATAGTGAGCCTGTAATTTTTCTACAGAAAGAGGTACAATTTAATATTGCAGGGGAGTCTAAGGTGTTTTGTTTTTTTTGGATAAGCTTGATGGAGGTCTATCATGTTGATTACATTCAACTGATACAATATGTATGTGTTCCCCCCAAAACACGAGCGTACCGAGAAATATATCCTGATCGAGCGGAGAAAAAAAAAAAAAAAAACACGAACACGCGAAGAAAACTAAAACTAAAAATTATAAAGTCTTCAGTGTTTCAGAAAATAACAATTCAATCGTTCACCAAAATCAGCAATGAAGCAACTTGGGTGAGGCCCGAGGACTATTTCAGGTTCTACTGTACTTCTCACTTTTCATCTTGTTCTTCCTCTGTCCAATTAGTCTTCTTTCCTACTTTACTCCAGCCATCTGGTCTGGTCTGGTTTACAATATATTTCACTTTTGGTAATGGTAATTCCGAAATGTATATGCAACATTTATTTTATATGTGTTTGCTGATGTAGGGAACCTCTGTTGCTATAAAAAAACAAAATATATATATAATATATATTTATATATATATATATATATAATTATATATATATATATATATATATATATATATATACAGTATATATATATATATCTATATCTATAAACCCTTTATTTTATGGGGGGACACTCAATTTTGCGAATCTATACAGTATTAACATACGGTTGTCGTAGTGTTGATCAGCTCCAGTATAATATGGTTACAAAAAAAAAACTTTTCTATCTCATTTTCCCCCTTCTTATTCACATTTATATGAGAAGAGATGAGAGGAGAAGACGAGCGAGATTGAGAGGAAGAGAGGAGAGACTGAGAGAGAGAGAGAGAGAGGACAGAGGAGAGAGTACAAAGGAGGAGTACAAAGGCAATCAAGCCACAACAGATCTAGTGACCCTTCTAGGCTGCTTGTCCTCCAACCCAATGAGGATCGAGTGTCCAAAACAGTGGTTTGAAGGGGGTAAGGGAACATTGGAAAGGAGACTAGCTGCCCTGGAAATAATGTTCGTCGGCCGTATTAGGAAGTTAGCTAGGGGACAGATGGGTTAGTACACATAAACACAGTTATAAGTGATCTTTCGTATATCTTGGAAAACGAGAGTAACGTCTTAATAATGTTTATGCGCAATATCCTTGATGAATTTGAGGGTGGAATAAAATAAAGTTATTTATTTACAAATGCAGTCAGTCGCGGGTTTGATGCAAGATATTTGTCTAGGCGAAGTTTTAATGAATCAACGGTGCTGCAGCCTATAACACCTCAGGGAAGCCGATTCCACAAGTTGACAACTCTATTGAAGAAGAAATTCTTAGATTTGTGTATGTTAAAGGATTTACCAATAATTTTGCAACCGTTTCCCAGTTTGGGTAATTAGATTGTCGATAGTGAAGTTACTTACTACAGTTCATATTGTCTATGCCTTTGATGATTTTGAACACTTGAATATTGGCGCCTCTTAATCTGCGCTGGGTTAACGCAAACAGATTTAATTCTCTAAGACGCTCCTCGTATGGTTTGTTATTTAGGCTAGGTATCATTTAGGTAACTGTACGTTGAACTCATTCTAGCTTGTCTATATCTTTTTGGTAATAAGGGCACCAGGATTGAACGCAGTATTCCAGAAGAGGGCGGACTTAGGAATTGTAAAGAGTTAGGATAACTTCTTTGGATGTATTTTTTTTTTTTTTTGTGTAAGAGACAATGAACGGAGGAAGGAAAAACAAAGATAAAAACAAAAGGTCCATGGTGCCTAAAGGACACCCTCCATTCATAAAATGTTTGTAACAACTGGATTTAAACTTTGTAGATTGTAAGTTTGTGGAAAGCAACTCGAGGGAAGTGAATTCCAAAGAGTAGTAGTTCTAGGGATAAATGAATTTTGATAAGCAGAAAGTTCTGCATTGTGGAGGAGAAAATGTCATTCAATGGTCGCTCTCAGATGCCCTAGTTCTACGGGGAAAGATGTGGAGAGGCGGCACAATGAAGCAAGTTCCTCGGAACAAATTGCTGTGAAAAATATCTGTAGAATAATGCAAGGGATGCAACGTTTCTTCGTATGGATAATGTAGGAAGGTCCTGTGTGATTGCAGGGTTATTGATTAATATAATAGCTTTATTTTGAATTTTGTCCAACTGCCTCAATGCAACCACTCCACTTCCACCCCACAGAGGTGAACAGTAATCCATCTGAGAACGCACATGACTTTTATATATTGCGGCCAACTGCACGTCAGTGAAGAATTCTCGAACTCTGTACAGGAGTCCCAGTTTTTTAGAGGCATTCTTAGCAATGCTTCTAACATAATGTGGCCAGCTGAAGTTAGTAGTTAATGTTACACCGAGAATGTCAATACTAGGGGAAGTGGGAATATTTACATCATTAAAAAATATATGGGAGTCAGTGAGATTCTGTCGGTTAGAAAATTGAATGTACTTGGTTTTCTGTGCATTAAAGGAAACTAGATTCTTTTGTCCCCATTCATTAATTCTAGAAAGGTCCTGGTTCAGAGAAATTGCAGTGTTATTTTTTGAATTTATAAGATCGGGTTGGGTGAAAAAAATTGGTAAATGTGAAGGAACTGTGGAGTGTTGAGTCATCTGCGTAGGAATGTATTGGATTATGGAGTGGTAGATATGAGATCATTGATATGAATGAGGAACAGAGTTGGGGCCAAAACTGATCCCTGGGGAACACCAGCATTTATTGAGTGAAATTGAGAATAAGGCCATCTACCATTACACATATTTTTCTGTTATGAAGATAAGAAGAAATTAGTGGAACTAATGATGCAAGGCCGTAGTGTGACATCTTCGACAATAAGGATTGATGCCAGACTCTATCAAATGCCTTTGATATATCCAGTGCTATTGTATGTGTTTCACCATGTTGGTCTGTAGCTTGGTTGATTTGATGCGTAAGAAAGCAAAGAATGTCTGCAGTTGATCGACATCGTCTAAAACCATAGTGCCTATCACTGATAAATTTATTATTCTCAAGATGCTTAATTATGTGATTATTTAATTTAATTTCAAAGACTTTACCAAGAGTGGAAGTTATAGCTATTGGTCTGTAGTTTGATGGATCTGAAGAGGCACCTTTTTTAGGAACTGGATGGATGTTTGCTTCTTTCCAGGGTACTGGGAAGCATGATGTATGAGTACACAGACGGAAATTTTTTGCCAATACAGGAGCGAGCACCAAGGAGCAATTCTTAAGTACTATTGGAGGAATTTCATCTGGACCAGGAGCCTTATCTACTGAGAGATTCTGCAAATAGTTTTGACATGTCTGGTGTAGATCTTAAGTGAGGGAATTTCAGGCGAATTAAAATTAAGTACAGGGACATCTTGATTTATTTTATCTAAGGTTGAGTTGGTGGAGAAAATATCCGCAAGAAGGTTAGCTTTACCTCGTGGGTCACTTACAAGATTGCCAGTCGGAGATTTTAATGGTGGAATGGATGAAGCAGTAGTGAAGTTGGATTTGAATGAGTTAAGAGTAGACCAAAATATTTTGTTATAATTTGGATTATTTAGAAGTTTATTTGCCTGCTTGTGGAGAAAGTTTGATTTAGTTAGGTTTAATACAGTTTTGGCATGATTTCTGATGTTTCTAAAGTAATTAAAGGCTTCATGTGTTTTTGATCTTGTGTATGCATTGTAGGCTATTGATTTTTGTTCAGTTACTCTAGCACAATTATGGTCAAACCATTTAGGTGAATTAGATCTTTTACTGTACTTTTGATGAGGAATAAAAGTTTCCATTCCAATGTTTACAAAATCTTGTATGTGGCTCAAGGTGGAGTGTGCATAATTAGAAAAGTAAGAGGTCCAGGGAATATCAATAAAAAAACCTTGAAGACCCTCCCAGTCTCCCCATCGTAATGCCATTTAGTCACCAAAACAGGTTCAGAGTTGGTAGGTGTGGTAGGTGATATACAGGTGGCCTGTATCAGACAGTGATCAGAAGATCCAAGTGGGGACCTCACTGTAACATCATAATTTTCTGAATTGTTGTTAAAAATAAGTCCAGTAGGTGGGAATTATGATTAGGATTATCTGGTACACGGGTGGGTTGGTTGACTAGTTGAGTGAGATTAAATGAGTCTGCAAATAGCTCACATTCAAGACCAGCATCATCAGTCCTGGCTGAATGAGTGAGCCATTCAACATTATGGACATTAAAATCACCCAACACAGTGATTTCAGAAGAAGCATTTAAGTGAGGACACTGAGTTGTGAGGAAAGAGAATCAATAAGACTTTGCTCTGGAGGAGTATTTGGGGAATGGTAGATGCAACATATGTATTTAAATTTACCAGCAGAAATTAATTTGTATATAGAATAATCAAAATAGGGACAATTGAAACTAGTAACCTCCTCCAGGGCAATTTCAGATTTTGCGAAGCAACATACACCTCCTTTAGGTCTGAAATTTTGGAGCAGTTGATAACCTGGAAAATTAAATCTAGACAGATGTCAGATGTGGATGTTTCTTGAGTCTCTGTCAAAAAAAAGGAGAGTAGGGGATTCTGCTTGAAGAAATTGGTGTACAGAATTGATGTTAGAGTGAAGTCCCCTTATATTGCTAAAGAAAAAGCTGCACCAACGAACAGCTTTGGGACGATGCAATGCTCTTGACACAGTCGCATGATGACGACCGGGAGGGCCCTGTGTCAATGACCCAACCCTGCCGGGGGTGGATATCCGAGGGACCACCAGGTTTGCATTTAATAATTGTACTGCCATATTTGTTAGGTAAAGGTGTACGGTGTTACATGTATGATATGTAGTGGGAAGAGTAGTGTTTTATGGATAGAGGATAGCGATGTAGGGCAATGTCGTGAAGTTGGATGTGTATGTTATATAAAGAGGGTTTTCCTGATACCCCTGATGTGTGAGGCAGAAAGATATGTATCCAGCTACCAAGGCCTGGGAGAGAAAATGGAATTCAGGCTATTCCCTGAGTCTCCCGAAACCTTGGCGGTAGTACTTCCCTGGGCGGGGCTGCCTACCCCTACTACCTACAGTATGCTTAAATGACCTGCCTATAAAGCTAATTATTTTGTTTGCCTTCTTAACAACTTCTGAACATTGTTGACTCGGTTTTAGGTTATTCAATATTGTTACTCCCAGATCGGTCTATGTCTACACTCTTAAGCTGAATGCTATTCATCGAATAGTTTGCTTTCTCATTTCGGTATCCGATATGTAGTACTTTACATGTATCCGCATTGAAACTCATTTGCCAAATTTGAGCACAACATGACAACTCAACTAGATTGTGTTGCATATTGTCAACTTGTTCTTTTGAGAGTACGCTATTTGCAAATTTTGTATCGTCAGCAAACTTTGAGATTGTACAGGTGGGATCCTCATCTACTGTATGTCGTTGATGTAAATTAGAAAGATAATTGGTCCTAGTACCGATCCCTGGGGTACCCCGCTACTTACATTTGTCCATTTAGATGCCTGACCATTTATGACTACTCTTTGCTTTCGGTCGCTGAGCCAATTTTCTATCCATTTCAATACACCGTCTTGTATTCCATGCGCTTTTAGTTTAAGCAGTAAACGTTTGTGGGGAACTTTGTCAAAGGCCTTTTGAAAATCAAGGTATATAATATCTACAGCTTTACTTTCATCATAGAGTTTGACGATATCGTGGAAGAAGTCGAAGAGGTTTTGTAAGCATGAACGTTTGTTACGAAAGCCGTGTTGAGTAGCTTTAAGTATGTTATTTTCCTCTAAGTGATTTACGATTCTGTCTCTTATGAGTGTTTCTAGCAACTTCCCTAGTGGTTAAGGCCCCATTAATTGCTCTTTCCATTCACATATGCATAGCCTACGTGAGTTGCAGTTGGGATGTGTGTACATGCTTAGATTAATATGTAGGATTCGAAGTTGCATAATAAATCGTAGGCAGTGTCCACCATTCTTTAACTGTCTTCGTGGCACAATGCATAAGGTGTTGATTTTCGGTGTGAGCGTCCTGGGTTCGAATCCACGGACTGCCACATGTGTTTATTAAATTTCATTAATCGATTTTAGGAGTGGAGTTGGTTGTTGGATAGAACATAATACATATACATACAAATGAGGTTAAACTAATTGGACGATAGTTACTGGGTAAGCATTTTCTGCCTTTTTTGAATATCGATGTTACGTTGGCTAGCTTCCACTGATCAGGCATAGTTCCAGACTGCAAGTATTTATTTAATAGCAATGTTAGTGGTTTGGAGAGCTCATCCTTATCTTCCTTTAGAACTCTAGGTGATATTGTATCCGGTCCAGGCGTTTTATTTACCTTGAGTTTATCTAAACATGTCAATACTCTCTGTTATGGTGATATTGATTAGAACACCAGAATTATCAATCTGAATCGGCGATGCTGTAGGGATATCACTGAGGTCTTCTGTTGTAAAAATTGATGCAAAGAAGGAATTGAGGGCATTACTCATTTGCACTTCGTCTTTGGTATATTCTCCATTTTCATCGACTAACGGTCCAACAGTTGAAGTACCTACTGTTTTCTTTCTGATATAACTATACACATCTTTCGGGTTTGTTTTACTTTGATTCGCAACATGTAACTCCAGGGGCTTTTACTTTGCTTAATTAACTTTTTTACTTTGTGTCGTAGTTCTACAAATTTCACCCGTTCTTCGCCATTTTGTGAGGATTTTAATCTAGCATTAGCAATCTTTTTAGCAAGCAAACATTCTGAAATATCTTTATTCAACCATTTAGGCTTATCATTATGGCCTGTACGCCGAAGAGAGAGAGAGAGAGAGAGAGAGAGAGAGAGAGAGAGAGCTTTCAGGGTGACTTGCAGGGATAGACTCCTACAAACATGACTTAACTTTGTCCATTTCTCGTCACCGTGTTCGGTAAACACTGTTAATGCTGATCAAACTACCTGATCCAGAGAACAAACAAGAACACTGGGGATTGTTGACTCACCCTGCTGTACACGTGTCACAGATCAACACGTTTTGCTCGGTAATCTAAATGTGCTCGTTTTTGTTATTATGCACATTGATTCACATTTATTTCTCCTCCCTATCTCCCTGCCACATTATCCCTCCTGACTCCCCCCCCCCCCCCCCATCCTCCCATTTGTTTCATTCCTCCCTCCCTTTTGTTTCATTCCTCCCTCCCTGCTACCTCCTCAATAACTCCCTGCTGCATTCTCCCTCCCTCCCTGTTATCTCTTACCTCCCTACTGCCTCTTACCTCTGCCCCCCCCCCCCCCCCCCCCCACACACACCCTGGCTGGTGTGGGCGAAGGTGAGGGTGGGAAGTGTAGAGAGCCATTAATGAAGATACTGATGGTCTGTTTGGCCCCTTTTTCAACTCTCATTTGTTGAATTCGTTGATCTGGTTGTTGTGTGTGATAGACTTTGCCTCCCCCTTCTTCATCACCTCCCCCCACCTTACCGTGGCCCTCCTCACCCCCTTCTTTATGAGGTACCGTAGTGTGTGTGTTTACCCAGGTCGACCGTCTGGCTGGCTGGTGGCGATTGAATTGGGTTGTTTGGTGAACTTCCTAATTTTGTAATAACTATCTTTCTCAAACTATCAAGTAAGAAATTATGGATGAACAACACTGCATAAACAGAGTGATATTGAACACACACAGATCCCAACCGTATACTGTGCACCACCAGTCAGTCTGGCGTCCGTCGTCCGTAGTCTGTCTAGAAACTCCTCTAGACCACTCGATAAATTTACACCACATGTTACAGGTATATCCATTTGGTCAATGCGAACACAAAATATGTTTAATTGTTCGTAAAAGGTCAAGCATTAAAAATGTGGTCAATATTACATATGATTTTGGTTTTTACTCATAATTCTTTGTTTTAACCATGTACACAGAGTTGAACAGAATTACAAATAGGACACCTAAGAGACAAAGTAAATGACATTTAAGAATATATAGGTGTAGTCAAACACACACTCCAAGCAACAATACTAGAGGGGCGCACACACATACACTCACACAATGAAGTCTGGCACTTGAATGCATAATCAACAGTATTTGCGTTTATACGGTACTAAAGGTTGAATAATACCCAACTCTATATCCCCTCTCCTCTCTCTTCCCCAGCCCCTCTCACCTCACCCCGGCCTAAAGTGAGATCCTTTAACGTTTGACTGTTCATGGAGCCTCACGGGAACACTGAAACTCACAGGTCCAGGTAAGTGGTTTACTACACCTGTCCACCCTCACTGATGATAAACAGAAGGAGGATACTTGTTTCAGATCATTATACAAGAGTGGATGGTAGGAGAGGAGAAAAATAGAGAATATTGATTTACTAACATTTTGTTTGTACTAACACCATATTGAGTCGTACACTTGGCTTAAGGGATTTTAATAAATATTTGTGAACAAAGAATAATAACAATTCTACATAATTATGAAACTGCCAGATATACTGTAAGTTGCAGGCCAAATCCCTTGTTTAAATAGCTGTACAAGATAAACCAAATTATCAGTGCATATATTTACAACACAAAACCTTTTGAGCCTTGACCTAAAGTAAATAACTTACTTCAAGTTATTACTGGCGTCATAACATAAACTATATTATTAACCCTTTCAGTACACCATCAACCATTACTTAATATAGTTATTATTACACACAGTTATCCTGTGTGGAAACAAGCTGTGCGAGTTAGAGGATTAATTACCTCCAGCATCAAAGTTCGATGGAGGTTATGTTGTTGTCTCCGTGTGGTTGTCTGTCTCTGGGTTTGTCTGTAAACAAGATACCTCACAGTTATAAACTAGTTTTCACGAACTTTGGTAGGCAGATAGTGCATGCACCAAGGAAGAAAGGAACCAATTTAGGTGGTGATCCATAGTTTCTGGACCGATTTTCATGAAACTTGGTGGGCAGATAGGATAAGCACCAAGGAAGAAGAGATGCAATTTAAAAGGCGATCCTGATCGTATATCATACTGGTGTAATTGTTGTGAATTTAATATATATATATATATATATATATATATATATATATATATACCGGTATATATATATAATACATAATATACACATATATATATATATATATATATATATATATATATATATATATATATAGTAGTGGCAATAGATTCTCCTCGGGGGAAGCGGAGAGATCGTATCCCGGATGTTCTGCAATCCTCTATTGTTTATCAATATAAATGTAGCTGCTGTAATGCAACTTATATAGGCCAATCAAAACGGCACTTAAACACGAGGGTTGCGGAGCACCTGGGTCGATCTTATAGAACTGGACTTCCCATTTCTAAACCATCCTTTTCAGCCATTCGAGACCATTGTGAACCTTTAGGCCATTCCATTAACAACAAAGATTTTTCAGTAATTTTCAGTTGTTCTGGTGACACCACCCGTTTAACCCGGCAAGCGCGATAGGCCTAACGGAAGGCTTCCTATAGGGAACGCGATAGGCCTCACGGAAGCAGGATTTTTAAAGGCGTACCAAAACGGCGCCAAGCTGTCTAGGGAGTCACAAATTGCGCCACGTTTAGTGCGACATGGTACCTCTCGATGGCACCCACAACCACCCGCCGCACGCACCCCACACAGTCTACACACGCAGTACGCTCTCAGTCACTATGGAGCCTACACGCTCCCCTGACTCGCTCCCTGTTGACTCGCCCAACCCTGTTGCTGGCGGTGTTAGTGCTCGTGGCAGGACACGAACACGTGCCAGGGACCCCTCCTACGTATATACTTCTGAGGATGATGAGCCAGTGCAGCCAAGAAGACCTACACATGCTGGGAGAGGCACGACACGTGGTGGGAGAGGCACGACACGTGCAACAAGCACGACGAGTGCGAAGAGGTCATTGTCCTCAGCATTTGCTCTGACAACTGCTACCACAACAACTACTGCCTCTACTGTTGTGGCAACGACGCCCACGGCGCCCACCACCACAGGAAGTACAAGTGGCCGTCCTGGGGATGCAGGAGCATCGGGGGTAGTTGGCAAGAAGGGTAAGGGTAAAGGACACCCTTATCAGTTCAAGAGGAGTAAGGTGACACCTCCCGCCTCTACCACCCCCGCGTTGCCACCACCACCACCCACCACGGCCGCCCCTGCCTCACTACCCACCACGGCCGCCCCTGCACCACTGCCCACCACGGCCGCCCCTGCACCACCGCCCACGCACGCCCTGCTCCACCACCCACGCCCACCCATGCCCCTGCTGCTGTTGGAGGGCCTCGTAGAGTTTTGGCAGCCGGTCTAACACCATCCAAGTTTGACGCCCTCCTCTTCCCTCCTGACTCCTCTGACGACGACGCTGCAGAAGGGGAAGCCTTCGATCCCAGGAACTATGGCTGGGGTGGTGATAGTGGGAGCGAGTCTGAGGAGGATCAAGACCAATATGAGGGAGGTGCAGAGGATTCGGAAGACGACGATGTACTTCTGCACCGTGACCATGACCAAGACCTGTCTGACGACGAAGGCGCAGACGACGTGGCTGACGGAGGGGCTGATCCTGATCCCCCACGGGCGTATAATTTTGCCTGGTCTGAAGGGTCCCATTTCCAACCAGATTTGCACCAGTTCAATGCCAATCTGGCTGGTTCAACAGCAGACTGGCCCTGCAATGACCAGTCCACGGAATCTGATTTCTTCTGTGCATTTTTTGACCAGGAGGTATTATCTCATCTCGTTTCCCAAACCAATGGCTATTTTACCTGGGTGAGGGAAAGAATTGATATGATATCTCCTAGAGCAAGAATTCGTGCATGGGTTGATACGACTGTCCATGAGCTCCTTGTGTTCTTTGCGTTGTTGCTAATCATGCCTCTCTGCAGGAAGCATGTAATGGAGCATTATTGGAAGCACGACCCAATCATCAACACCCCAATTTTCCGGAAATATATGGCTCGTGATAGATTTTTCTTGCGATTTTTGCACTTCGCAGACAATAATAATCCAAACCGAGCTGATAGAATATGGAAAGTTCGGGATGTGTTGACCATGTTGTTGCAAAGGTACAGGAAATTCTTCTACCCCTTTGCCAACCTCGTGATTGATGAGTCGCTCGTGCTTTTCAAAGGACGCCTGGTGTTCAAGCAGTACATTCCCTTGAAGAGACACAGGTTCGGGATCAAGATCTTTGTGTTGTGCGATTGTGAAAGTGGAATAGTGCTCGACATGATCGTATACACCGGCACTGATGTAGACATTCCAAAGGTCGGTGGCAACGACCCATTGGGCATGTCAGGGCACATTGTGAAAAAGATGCTGGAGCCCTACCTGAACAAGGGGCACACGTTGTACACCGACAATTGGTATACAAGTCCTGCACTCTGCCAGTTCCTCCATGACCACAAAACGGGGGCATGTGGGACTGTCAGAACTAACAGGAAGTTCATGCCTAAGTTCCAAGGCAATCGCATAGAACTGGACAACCCCTCCCACAGTGACACCGCTTCTGATGACGACTTGGCAGAGGAACAAAGGCGCCGCAGACAGGACAGACAAAGAAGAAAGAAGAAAGAGCACTACAAGCAGCTGGAGAAGTCTGGGAAAGTTCTGGCGGTAAAGTGGCTCGATAAGCGACCAGTCCACCTGCTTTCGACTGTCCATACAGGTGCCCAAGTGGACTCTGGTAAATTCCACTACCGTACCAAGAAGTCTATCCAGAAACCTGATATGGTGGTGGATTATACCAAGTACATGCGCCTTGTGGACAAGTCTGATTGCCAGCTTGCAGGCGTTGAGTGCCTACGAAAAACAGTGAAGTGGTATCACAAGCTTTTCCTTCACTTTGTTGACATCACGATGCTCAACGCTTACAACATGTGGCTGGTAAAAAAAGACATGGCCCCGAACAAAAAACTCAAGTTCCGGGAGTTCATATACAACGTCGCCTACCAACTCCTAGAGAAACACCAACCAGTCTCCGGTCACAGGGGTCGCCGTGCAGTCAACCTCCCAGACAGAGTCATTGATGGATATGACAAACACTACCCTATCCACACCGAGCTATCTGGCACCCGGAGGCTGCAAGTACAGTGCCAGGTCTGTGCCCACTCCACCAGAAAGCCACAAAAAAGAAGCCGAGTCACATCAATGTGCAAGGAATGCAACGTTGGGTTGTGTTTGGGCGAGTGCTTCAGGGACTACCACTCACTCAAGTACTACTAGGAGTGGTACCTGTGTCGCCCTATCTCAGCCCAACTCCTGCCCCGCCCACCTACCTCACTACCTACCTCACTACCTACCTGCCCGTACCTGACCTGCCCGTACCTGACCAACGTGATCTCAAAACACCTGCCTGCCTACCTACTTGCCCGTACCTGACCAACGTGATAATATTATCATAACATGTACAAATTATAGTTGTAGGATAAGTTCATATGTTTTGGTATATACTGTATATATATATATATATATATATATATATATATATATATATATATATATATATATATATACACAGTATATTATTGTATACAGTATACTGTATATATAAGCAATATTTTCATTTATTATTTCAGTTTAATTCATTAGCCAGGCAATATTTTGTTTTATTTATATATATACCTATGTAATATTATACTTATGTACTAACCTTTTGTAACAACCTTTTGTAATAATAAAACAAACAACAAAACAAACAAAAAACAAATAAATAAACACAAAAAAACATACTTACGCTCTGCTATTCATCAAAGTTTTCGACTTTATGAATAGCAGGGCGTAAGTATGTAAAAAAAAAAAAAAAATCAAGTGATATAAACACTCCAAAAACATCCCCATAACCTCTCTGGTTTCGAACCCACGTCTCTAGGCCTACGTCTCTAGGCCTACATCTCACTCAGTCCATCACTCTAACCACTAGACCATGACTGTTCACACTATACTGACAGCGATTAGTGCGTACGTATTTTCGGGCAGACGAATGCTTGACAAAAAAATAAATATATATATACCCTCGATACACTTGTGTATATCGAAGTATTTAGTATGTATAATACTTTTACATAACCTAACATATTCTATCATTACGAACAAACAGTAAAGAAATTTACAAGTAAATAAATAACCTTTCATCCATGAGTTGCAAGCAAATAGTGCGTAAAAATTGTGTAATGAGATATCGGGTTACTCTAACATACTGCGCCATCCAAGAAGCCTTATCGTTGTTTACAATATAGCAACGACAACACAAAGTGTCTATAAGGTCTAAATTTGTGCATACACCCACGCTAATCTCATCTACCTACTGTAATCTGACCCATTTTCTCTCCCGCGCCACCCACCTTTCTCAATACACCACTCTTATTTCGCCTATTATTCGTCCGTATGCGTCTCTGCGCTTCATTTATCAGTGTATATTATTCACATGGGCTGCCTTACTCATGAATATGAACAGGTGAAACCATAAAGGTGCTTTTTAGGCGAGATATAGAGCGTTGCTTCTCATCAATCGCACGTTCTTGCCTCCACCCTCTCTCTCTCCTCCCGCCTGACTCACTCACACACACTCGCTCGCTCGGGGATGTCGTGCCTATCAGCCCATTTTTTTCAACTTGCAGCCACCGTAACTCCACACCCACATTTTTTTAGGGTGGATATATATATATTGGCGGATGTGGCTGCTTATTTCCAAGACATTGAGGTACTTTTTTTTAAATTCTGTGAGATCGAATTTTTTGGCAGAAATGCACAAATAACTACCCTAGCTCCTAGGGCTATTTAGCGCTTACCAGGTAAATAGCAGAGTCCCTCCTCACTCACCATCTTAAGCCCACCTTGGGCACCCACGAATTCTCCTCCAACCTATTATGTTTCTAAGGTATTGTGTACAGTTTAGCCTACAATATCTACACGTAGTTCACTTATGGTTTAGCTGTTGCTGTTGTTTGTGTTTGTTTCTATCTCATTTTTCGCGATTTCTAACTTTTTATGTTTTCTAAATTATTATTAAATATATATGTTTTCTTTAAATGTCAACATCATTTATTAATACATTTATTTCTTATTGCTTTAGGTCTGATGATGACATATGTTAATGTCGAAATGTTACCGGTACCAGAATAAAGACGTTCGTGTTCACCTTGGTGTTGCTTGCCCCTATATACATATATATATATATATATATATATATATATATATAATATATATATATATATATATATATTAATATATACTGTATATATATATATATATATATATATATATGTTCACATATACCTGTATATATATATATACATATATAACACGTGTTATATATGTTGTTTATCCAGGCCATGATAACCTACAATGAATACTTGTACTAGTTTCGTCATAGAACCACTAATCCAAGTGATCCTCTCAAACACACCAACCAACATTCCCGCACCACAACAACAACACCCTAATCCTTCAGCAACACAGTAATCTACTCTACCAACATATAATACCTCCATTATTTTTTACACCAACGCCTTCATTTGTTTTCCATAAGTTCATGACGTGTTTGGATAACAATTTTTAAACTACAGCTACGTTCAGATGTCGTGACTCATTTTCACAATTACCACTTCCCAATATTTACTGACGGCAAACAAATCTTGAAATCATTAAACTTTGATCGATATGTTTTATTGGTATTGATATGTTTGCTGTTAATAAGTTTTTGTTGTTATTGCTGTACTCCAATATCAGCAGAAGTGGGTCAGTCCTATCTCCCATTCTCTTTCTAATTTTCAAAAATGCTCTTCTCAACTGTACCTCCAGTCCCATCCATTCGTACGCAAACGACTCTACCTTACACTACTCAATTAGTTTTCCTGAATGCGCCAGCCAGCAATCCCTCAAACAAACGTAATGAAGCCATGCAACATGTATCTTCTAATCTAACTACTATTTCCAAATGGGACAGAGAAAATTATGTTGCCTTTAATGCTGTCAAAACCCAATTTCTTCATCTTACTACCCGTTCAGAACTCCTAGAGGACTATCCCTTAACACCTTACGAGCGGCCTATGCGGTTTATTTATGTGTACCGCCCAGCGGGGTGTTTTTAGCCAAAATAGGGCTGTTTACGTGATCATTTTCATGCCTAAATAAGACCCAGAACGTAAAACAAGTATCTATCCCTGAAAGGGCATAAACAGAGCTTTCGAATGACACCATAACGATCCTGGTATGATGGATAGTTTTCTTGCAATAACCGTGCAACGCGAGTGCAAAAAGCAGGTAATTCGGTACTTTCGGTACATAATTGAGTATGTAGCGAGTGAGAGAGGGAGGAGGGAGCTGAGATTTGTGTCAGTAGGTTCGCCGCGGTGGTCTGGAGCAGTCATACGCTCGCTAGTCTCCTGCCACCACTTGTCTCTCTCTCTCAGCCACATTACGTGCTGAAATTGCCACTCGAGTTATGTCGAGCGCCGCCACATAGTCCAGCTTTATTAAATACAACTTAAGTGGTGAGCCGCTAATAAAGGGTTAAACTTCAACAATACAAAAATCAATCCTTCATCTTCTCTCAATATTCTCGGTGTCTCTTTTTCTTCTGCTCTCACTTGGAAGGACCACATTACCAGTCTTGCTAAGGCATCCTCCCAGAAGCTGGGTGTGCTCAACCACCGCAAGGGGTTCTTTACCCCTGCACAGCTTTTTGCTCTGTACAGGGGAACAGGGCGTCCTTGTATTGAGTATGTATCATACTGTATGTGTGGGGAGGATCCTCTCACACCACACGCCTAGACAAAGTAGAAAGGAAGGCCTTTCGTATCATTAATTCCCGTCCACTCACCAACTCTCTGCAATCTCTCTCTTCGCCGGAATGTTACATCTCTTTCGCTATTCTATCGCTAATATAATAATCAATGTTCCCAAGAGCTTTCACCTTGTATACCACCTCCTCTACGTAAGGTACGTAGTACCAGTTTTGCAACACAATCCCACCCCTACTCTGTGCAACTCCCCAACCTAAGAGTGAAACGTTATTCTGTCTTTCTTCTATTCAACTGAAGAGCTCTGGAACTCTCTCCCAGAATCAGTCTTTCCCTCTTCCTATGACTTAAATTGCTTCAAACTCCGTGTGTCCAGGCATTTTGGTCGAACGTCCCTTGATTTTGGCCCTGTCACTCTTTCAGTTCTGGGGGAGGCACTCGATACAGGTGGTGCTGCCTTTTGTCTACCTTGCTCACATAGAACACAAAATATCATCAGTACTACGATCACCATCATCATCATTATTATCATCTTTACTATTGCCACCATCATCACGACTGCTATCACCATCATCACTATCATCCCTAATAATATCACCATCGTTACTATAGTATATTCGCTGTAAGAAGACGAAAACTCATGACCACTAACCTATGTAACTAAAAAACGACTTGAGTAATCAAGCTAATATTTCTACCATTCGGGAAGAGTCAGTCAAGGAATAGATGTGGAAATTTACAGCCAATTTATTCTAGCCCCTTTTGAGTTACAGAGTACAAAGGAGTACAAAGGAAATCAAGCAACAACAGGTCTAGTGACCCTTCTAGGCTGCTTGTCCTCCAAAACACTGAGGATCAAGTGTCCAAACAGTGGTTTAGAGTGGGTAAGGGAACATTGGAAAGGAAACTAATGTCCGTGGCAGGATTAGGAAGTTAGTAAGAGACAGATGGGTTAGTAACTGAGGGGGGGATAAAAATAAAGTTATTCATTTACAAACGCAGTCAGTCGTGGGTTTGATGCGAGATATTTGTCTAAGCGGAGTTTAAATGAATCAACAGTGATGCAGTCTATAACGTTTCGGGGAAGCCCATTCCACAAGTTGACAACTCGATTGAAGAAGAAATTCTTAGATTCGTGCGAGTTAAAAGATTTACCAATAATTTTGCAACCGTTTCCCCGCGTGTAATTAGATTGGTCGATAGTGAAGTACTTACTACAGTCCATATTGTCGATGCCTTTGATGATTTTGAACACTTGAATTAAGTCACCTCTTAATCTGCGCTGGGTTAAAGGAAATAGATTTAATTCTCTAAGACGCTCTTCGTATGGTTTGTTCTTTATGCTAGGTATCATTTTGGTAACTCTACGTTGAACTCCTTCTAGCTTGTTTATATCTTTTTGGTAATAAGGGCACCAGGATTGAACGCAGTATTCCAGAAGAGGGCGGACTAAGGAATTGTAAAGGGTTAGGATAACTTCTTTGGATTTATGCTCAAATGACCTGCCTATAAAGCCAATTATTTTGTTTGCCTTCTTAACAACTTCTGAACATTGTTGACTCGGTTTTAGGTTACTCGATATTGTTACTCCCAGATCGGTTTCTCTGTTTACATTCTTAAGCTGAGTGCCATTCATCGAATAGTTTGCTTTCTCATTTAGGTATCCGATATGTAGTACTTTACATTTATCCGCATTGAAACTCATTTGCCAAATTTGGGCCCAACATGACAATTTATCTAGATTGTGTTGCATATCGTCAACTTGTTCTTTTGAGAGTACGCTATTTGCAATTTTTGTATCGTCAGCAAATTTTGAGATTGTACAGGTGAGACCCTCTATGTCGTTGATGTAAATTAGAAAGAGAATTGGACCTAGTACCGATCCCTGGGGTACTTACATTGGTCCATTTAGATGCCTTACCGTTTATGATTACTCTTTGCTTTCTGTCGCTGAGCCAATTTTCTATCCATTTCAACACACCGTCTTGTATTCCATGAGCTTTTAGTTTTAGCAGTAAACGTTTGTGGGGAACTTTGTCAAAGGCCTTTTGAAAATCAAGGTATATAATATCTACAGCTTTACTCTCATCGTAGAGGTTGAGGATATCGTGGAAGAAGTCTAAGAGGTTTGTTAAACAGGAACGTTTTTTACGAAAGCCGTGTTGAGTATCTTTAAGTATGTTATTTTCCTCTTAGTGATTTACGAGTCTGTCTCGTATGACCGCTTCTAGCATTTTACATACAACTGAGGTTAAGCCCTTTGGACGATAGTTACTAGGTAGGGATTTGCTGCCTTTTTTTAATATCGGTGTTACGTTGGCTATCTTCCACTGATCAGACATAGTTCCAGACTGCAAGGATTTATTGAATAGTAATGTCAGTGGTTTGGAGAGCTCATCCTTAGCTTCCTTTAGAACTCTAGGCGAGATTGTATCAGGTCCAGGCGTTTTATTTACCTTGAGTTTATCTAAACAATTCAATACTTCTCTCTCTGTAACAGTGATATTGCTTAGAACATCTGAATTATCAATCTGAATCGGCGATGGTGTAGGGATATCACTGAGGTCTTCTGTTGTAAAAACTGATGCAAAGAAGGTATTGAGGGCATTACTCATTTGTACTTCGTCTTTGATGTATTCTCCATTTTCATCGACTAATGGTCCATCAGTTGAAGTAACTACTTTTTTCTTTCTGATATAACTATAGAATTCTTTCGAGTTTGTTTTACTTTGATTCGCAATATGTCACTCTATGGTCTTTTTACTTTGCTTAATTAACTTTTTGGCTTTGCGTCGTAGCTCTACAAATTTCACCCGTTCTTCGTCATTTTGTGAGGATTTTAATCTATCATTAGCAAATTTTTTAGCAAGCAGGCAGTTTGAAATATCTTTATTCCACCATTTGGGCTTATTATTATGGCCTGGACGCCGTATTTTCGATGGTATGCAGTCTTGCACTGCTTTTAGGTAAGTGGTTTCGAATAACTTCCAAGATGTATTTATGTCGTTATTGTTAATTAAAAAGCTCCAGTCAGTTTCTTTAAACATAGCTCTAAGTTTATGGAAGTTTGCTTTCTTGAAATTAGGGACTTTTTCGATGCTACCATTTGGTTCGTTACTAGTAAACTTTAAAGTGAAAGTTATCGTACGATGGTCGCTGTTACTGAATTCATCACCAACATTCAAATTCTCTATTAATTCTTCTTTTGTTGCTAGTACAATGTCAAGAACGTTATTACCACGGGTCGGCGTTCGAACAAATTGATAAAGCGAACTCTCTTGCAAGTTCGTATACAAGTCATGTCCGGAGTGTGAAGTAAGAGTATCGCCCCACTTGGTCACAGGTAAATTAAAGTCGCCCAAAATTACGGTATCTTGTGAGTTACTTACATCTGCAATTTGTTCGTAAATTTCTCGGTCAGTTTGCACTGATTGAGCTGGAGGTCTGTATATTAACGCAAGTATTATTTTTGTACCTTTTTATTCTTTATTAGCACAAAAGATGTGTCGACGTTCACAATTTGAGGTTTTGACAAGAGGGTTGGGTTAAGACTTTCTTTGATATAAAGTAAAACGCCACCTCCATTTCGATTTATTCGGCTTTTCTCAAACATTACATAACCGGGAAGTGAATACTCTGCTAAAAAGTCTCTATCTTCTGTATTGAGCCAAGATTCTGTTATGCCAATCACATCATAATTTTCTGTAAACACTAGCTCCTCTAAATCTGAAAATTTATTGCGTATGCTACGAGCGTTTGCATAGAAAACCTTTAAATGTTTTATTTTAGAACTCCCGGAACGCTATTTAATAATATTTTTGGTTCTTGTCGGATCTACATTTATGTTCATGGCTGTCCTCGGTCCTCGCTGTCTTCGGTCCTTTTCGCTGGTGGTCCTCGGTTGCCTCTGTTTTTTTCTTGGCGTTGGATGATTTATGTCACTGCTGCTTCTTCTCGGATGGCGTTTTTTGATCCATGGCTGCGGACTGCTTCGTGTAGGAGACGACCCATGCGTGCTGAACCCACAGGGTTTAGATGAGTGCCATCCTTGCGGAATAGAGTAGGCTGGTTGTAGAAGTTGTCCCAGAGGTTGATGAATTCAACTTCTTCCCTCAGACACAAATATTTTAGTCGGCTATTTGTGCTGAAGGCCTTGTCGTAGAATTTGTCAGGTGCGTCGATCTTGGGGAGAATGCCTGAGATGATGATATTCCTTGACTTGTTTTTGTAGTGCTGGATCATCTTGCGATATTTCTCCATCAGAGGATAGAGGTCATAGTTTTTCGCCTACTTACAGCGAATAGACTATAGTCTAGTACAGTCACATTTATGAATACTCTTATTTTCATCATCACTCCATCATTACCACTACTATCAACATCACCATTGCTACTATCACCGTCACATCCATTACCACCACTACTGCTATCATCCCAAGTGCTATGACCATCATAACTATTACTATAACTATCATCACTACTGTGTGTCACCATCACCACTGTATCACTACCACAATTACCACCACTATTATTACTACTATCATCACTACTATAGTCACCATATCTACTCAATTTTATTCCGATAAATCATATCCATTTGCCTACAAGGGTGGTGGCAGGGTTACCATATTCAAGTCCGCTAGATAGTAGATACAGGCCGAACATAGCTAGAACAGTTCCACAATCTCTAGAATATCACTATTTTGGCTCACGTCTCTAGAATATCGGTAGAATTCATGCTGCTAGATGTAAAAATTGGCCTTTATATATAAGTAAATACCTCTAGATCTAGTAGGAAAGTAGCTCAATTGGCAACACTGAGTGTTCCAAATTTCAAACGGATAACGAGATACAGCCTGGCGGAGCAAGGCAGTTGGGCCGAGCTCGGCGGGCTGGGATGTTGGCAACTTGGCTGCAATCAGTCGCGGTTTTGGTGTTAGGAAGGGAAGGTGGTGGGCGAGATAGAAGCGTAAGTTGTAATTCTATGTCTCACTATACTCGGTTTAATATCATCTGACACATAATTACAACATCCTTACCTCTATTACGAACATTTTGAAACGAAGTGTGTTGTTAATTATGATAACTCGGTGATTAGGTAATGCCGAGACATAATACATTCCCATTATTCCCCAAAGTATAGACAAATCAGTTGTGTAAAGGATTATTTTGGTGTCATTTGAAATGGAACTGAATATTAGTATCTTCCCATAATACAGTATAGCCTAATATGCCTGTCATTTTGGAGGCACTGTTCAATATTATCCCATTCAGTAACGGTAACGTCCCTTTCATTATATTCTGACAACTATTTGATGGACATATTCATCTTAGGAAGGATGTCTGCCTGTTATTAGATTACAGAATATCTCAATTAATTTTTGTAGCTACCATATAGGCTATCCTTCTTAATTAAGCTTCATAAAATCGCCTAAATGAAGCTTAAATATAAGCCAAAAGACGTTGCCGGTGCTATAAGGGCTATTGGATACTGATATTCTATTCCTATCAATATAGTTTTGAATGCTGATTACTAACCTTACTGTACTGTATTCAAGTATACAGTATATGTGTTGGTTAGCCTATACTGTATATTAAACACAAAACAAGCGTACTCATATATATATATATATATATACAGTGTGACGCACCCAGTGCTGTGCAACGCAACCTGATTGTACTCCTTGGTACTCGACTGTACCGCCCGTGATCTGGCTACCGTCAGCCGCAATGTATATTGAGTGTGACAACTTATAACTATGTTCTTTGTATCTCTGCAAAGGTCTCGTCATGTGCTAACCAGTGGTGGGTTTTGTTTTAAGCCATGTCGAGACCTTCCATTTAATATGTAGTATCAATAGAGAAGTTGATAGATCAGACAATGGGAGTTCAGAGAGAGAGAGTGAGTTAGGCTTCAGAGCAAGAGGGTAGCAACGCGCCGCGCTGCCGGGGGGGGGGGGGGGGGGGGGGTTGCCAGACGTATGGACTGGTTGGCAGCCTTGCGCTTATAGCTAGGCGCGATAGGATTGGTAGTCCATTGTTGCCTGCCTACGCTGTTTGGGCTGGGCCCATGTTGTCGTACAGCACCCTGCCTGGAGGCTGGCTGCGTGTTCCATGACCAGGTTGCCTAGAACCTTTGAGATTCTAACATCCCTTGCCCTCGCTCCCAACTTCTCACTGTTGCACTCTTTCTCTCTGACGACATTACTCTCATTTCATTCTTCTCCCTATTTAAATGCATAACCTTCCCTTGAGGTCCTAAAGGAGTTTCAGCACTCACCTCTCGTATTACTCTTAGGACAAGCATATATTTACATGTATTAGATTTAAGGGGTTAATGTGAACAGCGATCTTCTTGATGAGGATAGTTGGTGAACGTTCTACATGTTCACGAGTTATATGCCGCGCTCATCATCCCATTTGTGACTAGACTGGTGCCATGTGTAAGAGCCCGATCATGCCCAGGAGTTGTCGGTAGAGGGACGAGGACTTAGCCTTGATTTGCATACCGAGCCAGGAGCGAGTGTAGCACCCGAGACTACAGCTCGTGTGCCGGTATAGTAGAGTAACGTAATTTATCTGTCCTTGTGTTCTCTACAGTCTTCTCCTGGGTTCTCGCTTTCGGTGCTGGGACTCGTTGTTCCTATGACTTGGCCTGCTAGCTAGAACACATGGGGATGATGAGTGGGATATATCTTTATTTTACTATGCATTGCAGCTCTCTTTAACCCTTATTTAGCGGCGAGCAACATAAGTCGAGTTAAATAAAGCTGGACTATGTGGCGGCGCTCGACATAACTCGAGTGGCAATTTCAGCACGTAATGTGGCTGAGAGAGAGAGACAAGTGGTGGCAGGAGACTAGCGAGCGTATGACTGCTCCAGACCACCGCGGCGAACCTACTGACACAAATCTCAGCTCCCTCCTCCCTCTCTCACTCGCTACATACTCAATTATGTACTGAAAGTACCGAATTACCTGCTTTTTGCACTCGCGTTGCACGGTTATTGCAAGAAAACTATCCATCATACAAGGATCGTTATGGTGTCATTCGAAAGCTCTGTTTATGCCCTTTCAGGGATAGGTACTTGTTTTACGTTCTGGGTCTTATTTAGGCATGAAAATGATCACGTAAACAGCCCTATTTTGGCTAAAAACACCCCGCTGTGCGGTACACATAAATAAACCGCATAGGCCGCTCGTAAGGTGTTAAGTAGATATCTATAACACTTTACAATACACATTACTCACACACAAGACAACACTATTAATACTTTCATGTATCAATTAACTGCACTGTCGTTTTGCTGCTGTGTCCGGAGTTCTGATGCGTAGGGCGCATACGGACTCGGAGGGGAGACAGAGTGAGAGAAGCGAAGTAGCCTATGCGGTAGTAGGCTACCGGCGCAGTACTGTTGCCTGCAATCTTTTAGTTATTCCAAGTATAGATTCCTTATTATAATAAGTGACTACTATTTATGTTCCTCCCATGTGTATTATTAGGTATCTACTGGATCATGAACATCTTGTATGCTACATGCTAGTGCATGTTAGTAGGGGACAGTTAGTGTAGTGCACGCGCTTTCAAGTAGGCGTGTACATTTGTCATTTAGCATTTCACTGTCATACCTTTAGCCTGCTTCTATTCTACATTATTAGAGGCTTAATATTAACGTAGTTTCTTGAGTATTGCATTTCTTTAGTAATAACGTAACCTATAAATGTCTGAGGGAGTTTAGCCTCATAGCCTACCCCTGTTGTACACTTTCGCCGAGTTAAGGTACCTCGTTACCGTAGACGATAACTCTGTAGGGCGTTGGTGCTTTTGTTGTCTGGAGCATATAGTATTTGGGACTGGAATCGAGCGTGTCGTTGTCACTTAAGCCATTTCTGTCCTACGATCAAGAATCCCGAAAATGTATTGCCGATCCAGCCGTAACAAAATGGCGACCTTGCACAAGATTCAGTAGTATCCTATCACATGTTTTTTTGGAGAACTATTCTATGCTACCTAGTAGAGCTGGCTAGAATTGTCTTGCATATTGGAGGAATTTTTATTGTGTCATTATTGTATTGGTGGACTTGCAGATTGTTTCGTTAGGTGTCTAGAGTAGAGTCATTCAAGCATCTTTAACATTTTGTGAGTCGAGACTGCAATTAGTAATAAGCACTTTTTTTTTTTTATGAACAGCAATTGTATAACCAGCACTATGTCTAATGACTCATCATTTACCGGGGGAGGATAACACGATACAGCCTAGTGACCAGCAAGTACAGCAGATATTTAGGGAGGGGAGTGTTATAAGTGGAGAGAGGGATTCCCGGGCATTTTTGCAGACAGCTTTGACCGAACAGCGCCTGCAGGCTATTGATTGTTACGGTCTTCGCTGTTTAGCCACGGTTTTGGGGCGGGACTGTCCTGACAGTTGGCCCAAGAACAATTTGGTGGCATGTTTGTTGGGTGATGGCGATGGGGCGGTGGGTGGAGTGGGGTCTTGGGGGGTTCCCTCCAAGCCTCCCTTCCACTCTACCCCTGAGCTGGGCCCTCAGCCAGCGAGTCTTAGCACGATGCAGCAGGAGGGTTCTCAATGGCAAGCTGGCTTACCCGTAAACACGTCTCGGTGTGCATCCCCCATTTTGTGCTCTCCCCCCCCAGGCCTGTCTCCTGAGATGTTATTTCAGCTAGAACTAGCTAAGCTTAAGTTGCGAGAGAGTCAACAGGCTAGTATAGAACGGATTAAGCTGCAGGAGACTCAGATACAACAGGCTAGTATAGAACAGATTAAGCTGCAGGAGACTCAGATACAACAGGCTAGTATAGAACGGATTAAGCTCCAGGAGACTCAGATACAACAGGCTAGTATAGAACGCATAGAGGTTGCTAGAATCCAAGCCAATCAGGATGCAACCAGGTACCAGGCTGAAATGGATGTCGAGAAGTCTAGAGTAGAGACCACGGGGCGTCATCTCGGTGGTGGGCACCGGGTTACAGACTCACTTTCGCATTTAATTAAGTTAGTACCCGCATTTGATGAGACAGCAGTGACTGAGTTTTTTGCTCGTTTCGAAAAGAAGTGTCGTGAGTATGACTGGCCGGAGATAAAATGGGCAGCATTAGTTTCATCACGTCTAGTGGGTAAGGGGTTGAAAGCCTACGATGCACTGTCACTGGACGAGAGTGTCGTGTATGGACTGGTGAAGGAGGCTGTGCTCCGGGCCTACGAACTGCAACCCGAAACTTATAGATTGAAGTTCCGTGGCGTGAATAAGAAGAGCGACGTCAGTTTTATGGAGCACGCACGGGACTTAACAGATGCATGTAATATCTGGTTTCGGTCCGAGCACGCAGAGTCGGCTGAGGAAATTAAGCAACTTTTCTATCTGGAACAGTTTTACAAATGTACTGGAACCGATCTAACGCTGAACATTAAGGACAAATGTCCCAAGACAGTAGAGGAGGCTGCCAAGATGGCAGACCTCAGATTATCATTGATTCGTGGTTGCGGTGCCGCTCAGAGGGCTGAGTCAGGGCAGAAGGGGCGCTATAACCCACCCACCAGAGTTTTCGATAATAACAAATCCTATGACACACATAACCACACTAAAAGCATTGCACCTAATAACACCTACAAACACAAGCCTCTCCCGTTTACTAAAGGTCAGGCCCCTTCTTCGCCCGCACAAGGGAAGAAGCCCATTGGGGATGTGAAATGTTACAAATGTCAGAAGCTATGCCATTATTCACGTGAGTGCCCTAGTAACACTCCCGCTAAGCCGGTGTCATTGGTTCACAGTATCGGTGTGTCTCTGAAGGCTGCAGCAACTGCCCGGGGTAGGTTGTCAGCAGCTGAGGCACACGCGGTAAAGAAGCGTACGGAAGGCTCGACACCTGTCCGGGACACTTTCTGTAGCCATCGGGGACACGGGTTTGTGAGCTGTGGGAGTGAACTACGGAGGGTTGACTTGCTGAGGGATACGGGGGCTTCGCAAACTTTGTTGAGGAACTTCACAGGGAAACCGATAAATGCGGCCAGAGTTGTTGTGGTGCAGGGTATAAATGCTACGAGGTCATACCCACTTGTGAGGTTGGAGTTGAGAGTGGGAGAGGTGTGCAGGGAGCTGGATGTAGGGATCGTTGAGTGTTTGCCAGTTGAGGGCGTCGACCTTCTTCTCGGCAACGACTTTGCGGTGCCCACTTCCGGGACTCCACCCTTAGTCGTTGCCGAGAGGGCGGCCGACGTGGATGGTGAGAATCGGGAATGGGTTGGGAGGTGCCAACAGGATGAGATGGCCTGTGTGGTAACCCGATCTCGCTCTGCGGCTCCTGCACAGCCTAGCACTCAACCTCGGGGACAGTGGAGGAAGGATCAGGAGAAGGTTGCTAAGGGCAGGAAAAGGGACATTGATTCTGCTGCACTTCTCGGTGATTCGGTACTTGGACCTATAATAAACACAGGAGTTGACTCTGGCCCAGATATGGTGTGTAACAAGGCAGAGTTGGGTAAGACTTCGCGTGAGGCAAGAGCTGTAGCGAGAGCCACTAAGGCAGTAGAGCCTACTAGCCGGGGTACTGTCTTATTACAAAACCATCTTGATGCATTGACGCCCGGGGACATTAGTGAGCAGCAGCTGCAAGACGCTAGCCTAGCTCGTTATAACAATGGTGCCATAGAGTTGGAGGAAGATGGGGATGCGAAGCCGGGAGATTTCTTTAGGCTCAACAGGATATTGTACCTCAGATTTCTAGACCCCAAATCGAAGTGGGAGGGCGGTGCGAGGGTAGTAGACCAGGTGGTTGTTCCAAATAAGTATAGAGAGTCCTTATTGTGTCTGGCGCATGATGTGCCGGTGGCGGGTCATTTGGGGGTAACAAAAACATTGGCGGCATTGGGCAGAGTTTTCTGGTGGCCTGGGGTCAAGGCTGATGTCTGTGCATGGGTGGCTGGGTGTGCGACCTGCCAGACAACGGGGAAGCCTAACCAGACAATCCCGAAGGCACCTTTGTTTCCCATACCTGTCACCGGGCCTCCGTTCAGCAAAGTTGTAGTAGATTTGGTTGGCCCTTTCCCACCTACTAGTAGTGGCAATAAATTCCTGTTGACAATCATGGATGTGGCTACGAGATACCCGGACGCATACCCCATGAGAAATGGCTCGGCAAAGGCAGTTGTTAGAAACTTATTATTGTTCTGTTCCCGTTATGGATTTCCACGTGAGGTGCAGTCAGACCAGGGGAGCAATTTTACATCCAAATTGTTCAAGCAAACCCTTCAGTTGCACGGTATATGTTCTGTAGTGTCGTCAGCCTACCATCCCGAGAGTCAGGGAGTCTTGGAGCGGTGGCACTCGACCCTGAAGAGTATGCTACGCTGTTACTGTGCAGAACATGACACTGATTGGGATTTGGGTCTGCCGTATGTTCTGTTCGCTGCACGTGAAGTCCCAGGAGAGAGCCTGGGGTTCAGTCCAAATCAACTAGTCTTTGGCCATAATGTGAGAGGACCTTTAAGTATGGTGAAAGAGATCTGGGAGGGCGAAGAGAAGCCGGGGTCTGTACTTAAATATGTCCTTGAGAGCCGGGAGAGACTTATAGGTTGCATGGCAGCGGCAGGTAATAACTTGGTTAATGCACAGGCGGTCATGAAGCACCAGTATGACGCCAAGGTGAAGCTTCGGGAGTTTTCGGTGGGTCAGGAGGTAATGTTGCTTTTACCTTTGCCTGGACACCCCTTTCTGCCAAGTTCATTGGGCCGTATGTGGTGGCTAAGAAACTGTCCGACCTTGATTATCTCGTTGCAACACCTGACCGTAGGAAAAAACATCAGTTATGTCATGTTAACCTCATGAAAGAGTATGTGAGATGCCCCTCAGAGCCTCTCACTGTCCCTGTGCTGGCCTGCAGCGGCCAGGGTGGAGAAGGAGGTGGGGACAGTCATGCTGCTGAGGAGGATAGCTGGGACTGTGTCATTTCCGCGGAACAGTGGGCGGGGAATACTGAACAAGAGGCTAGGCCAGCTGTAAGTCACCTGCCTGAGCACCAGGGTGCTGCTGTCCTAGGCCTGTTCAGGTCATACCCCTCTGTTTTCGCCGAACACCCAGGTCTCACTACTCAGGTAACGCACGACGTGGACGTCGGTGATAATGTGCCCTTCAAGTCAGTGCCCTACCGTGTGCCCCCGGTAAAGTTGCCAGCTTTACGGGAGGAGTTAAAGTACATGGTTGAGAGAGGGATGATCACTGAAGGTTATGTGAAGTGGACATCACCCGTCACGTTGCAGCCAAAACCTGACGGCAAGGTGCGGTTCTGCATAGATTTTCGTAGGCTAAATGGCTTGACCACTACCAACCCTTACCCTTTGCCTCGAGTTGACGACAGCGTGGACAAGATAGGGAATGCAAAGTACCTTACTAAAATTTATCTTGTAAAAGGATACTGGCAAGTACCCCTGTCGGACCGAGCTAAGCAAGTTTGTGGTTTTGTGGTAGATGGCAAGACCTACCAATGTAACGTAATGCCTTATGGGCTTAAGAACGCACCTGCCACGTTTCAGAACCTGATGAACGATATTTGTGACGAAATCCCTAACTGCACGGTCTACCTTGATGACGTGATAGTGTATGATGACGATTTTGAAAATCACCTAAGGCACTTAGAGACCCTGTTTGGGAAGTTGCACGATGCTGGGCTGGTGGTGAACCTGAGGAAGTGCGAGTTTGTAAAGGCTACTGTGCAGTATCTTGGCTTTGTGGTCGGGTTAGGCCGGGTGTGCCCCCCCCTGAGCAAGATACAGGCTATCAATATGTTTCCCAGGCCCACCACTAAGCGCCAGGTCATGCGGTTCCTAGGTATGATAGGCTATTATAGGCGCTTCATCCGGGGATACTCTACTGTCTTAGCACCGTTAACTGATCTACTGTCGAAGTCAGTGAAGTTCTGTTGGGCTGCGGAGTGTCAGAGGGCTTTCGACCTAGTCAAGCACCTGCTGTGTACACATCCGATTTTGAGGGCCCCAGACTTCTCCAGGAGTTTTCAGCTGGCGACTGATGCCAGCGGTGTGGGTGCCGGGGCAGTGTTACTGCAGACTGATTCCGAGGGCTTGGAACACCCAGTGAGCTTCTTTTCTCGCAAGTTTAATTTGGCACAAAGGAATTACTCGACTATAGAGAAGGAGCTTCTGGCTATCGTTTTGTCGCTCAAACATTTCGAAGTTTATGTTCCAGCCTACGGCCCGGTAGTGACGATTTATACGGACCATCATCCCTTGAAATTCCTAAATCAGTTTCGCAATCGGAATATGCGGTTGACCAGGTGGTCCCTAATGCTCCAAGAGTATAATCTCAACATTCAGCATATTGCCGGGAGTGAGAACGTGATAGCAGATTGTCTATCAAGGGTTGATGATCCAAGATAGTCGTGCACGGTGTGTGGGTTGAGCAGGAGTAAAATTAGGCTATCATAACGCCGTCCAAAAAGATTATAAAACAATAAAATAAACGAGAATTTTTTTTATTTTTTTTTTAGTTTTGTAAGTCTTTATTGTTGTAGCATGATGCATGCGATATTGTGTTTTATGTATAATTCACACTTCAGTTGTTGTGCACCTTTTGCAATTAGTGGCAGCTAAGGGTAGCAGGTCGGTTGGTTGCCTGTCAGATTTTGATAATGCTTCTAAGGTCGATTATCTAAAATCTTGGGGGGGCTGTGATGCACACAGTGCTGTGCAACGCAACCTGATTGTACTCCTTGGTACTCGACTGTACCGCCCGTGATCTGGCTACCGTCAGCCGCAATGTATATTGAGTGTGACAACTTATAACTATGTTCTTTGTATCTCTGCAAAGGTCTCGTCATGTGCTAACCAGTGGTGGGTTTTGTTTTAAGCCATGTCGAGACCTTCCATTTAATATGTAGTATCAATAGAGAAGTTGATAGATAAGACAATGGGAGTTCAGAGAGAGAGAGTGAGTTAGGCTTCAGATCAAGAGGGTAGCAACGCGCCGCGCTGCCGGGGGGGTGGTTGCCAGACGTATGGCCTGGTTGGCAGCCTTGCGCTTATAGCTAGGCGCGATAGGGTTAGTAGTCCATTGTTGCCTGCCTACGCTGTTTGGGCTGGGCCCATGTTGTCGTACAGCACCCTGCCTGGAGGCTGGCTGCGTGTTCCATGACCAGGTTGCCTAGAACCTTTGAGATTCTAACATCCCTTGCCCTCGCTCCCAACTTCTCACTGTTGCACTCTTTCTCTCTGACGACATTACTCTCATTTCATTCTTCTCCCTATTTAAATGCATAACCTTCCCTTGAGGTCCTAAAGGAGTTTCAGCACTCACCTCTCGTATTACTCTTAGGACAAGCATATATTTACATGTATTAGATTTAAGGGGTTAATGTGAACAGCGATCTTCTTGATGAGGATAGTTGGTGAACGTTCTACATGTTCACGAGTTATATGCCCCGCTCATCATCCCATTTGTGACTAGACTGGTGCCATGTGTAAGAGCCCGACCATGCCCAGGAGTTGTCTGTAGAGGGACGAGGACTTAGCCTTGATTTGCATACCGAGCCAGGAGCGAGTGTAGCACCCGAGACTACAGCTCGCTCGTAGTGCCGGTATAGTAGAGTAACATAATTTATCTGTCCTTGTGTTCTCTACAGTCTTCTCCTGGGTTCTCGCTTTCGGTGCTGGGAGTCGTTGTTCCTGTGACTTGGCCTGCTAGCTAGAACACATGGGGATGATGAGTGGGATATATCTTTATTTTACTATGCATTGCAGCTCTCTTTAAGTAGATATCTATAACACTTTACAATACACATTACTCACACACAAGACAACACTATTAATACTTTCATGTATCAATTAACTGCACTGTCGTTTTGCTGCTGTGTCCGGAGTTCTGTTGCGTAGGGCGCATACGGACTCGGAGGGGAGACAGAGTGAGAGAAGCGAAGTAGCCTATGCGGTAGTAGGCTACCGGCGCAGTACTGTTGCCTGCAACCTTTTAGTTATTCCAAGTATAGATTCATTATTATAATAAGTGACTACTATTTATGTTCCTCCCATGTGTATTATTAGGTATCTACTGGATCATGAACATCTTGTATGCTACATGCTAGTGCATGTTAGTAGGGGACAGTTAGTGTAGTGCACGCGCTTTCAAGTAGGCGTGTACATTTGTCATTTAGCATTTCACTGTCATACCTTTAGCCTGCTTCTATTCTACATTATTAGAGGCTTAATATTAACGTAGTTTCTTGAGTATTGCATTTCTTTAGTAATAACGTAACCTATAAATGTCTGAGGGAGTTTAGCCTCATAGCCTACCCCTGTTGTACACTTTCGCCGAGTTAAGGTACCTCGTTACCGTAGACGATAACTCTGTAGGGCGTTGGTGCTTTTGTTGTCTGGAGCATATAGTATTTGGGACTGGAATCGAGCGTGTCGTTGTCACTTAAGCCATTTCTGTCCTACGATCAAGAATCCCGAATATGTATTGCCGATCCAGCCGTAACAACAGTATATATAAGAATTAATGAATAGAATACATACATTACTTCCCTAATGTAAAAACAGGTCCATTTGCTCACTACAGTTTGGTTGCAACATAGGCTATTATTCGATTTCTTTCTATTTTTCAAGTTGACGAGAAATTGGCTTGTTTTCGTCGTAATTACTTGTCTATTACAACGTGTTTATAGCTAATATGATGTAGATTACAAAACTTTGCCAATAGATTATTAATATTAAGTAGCAGACATATTGCTGAAAAAAATTGCAGCAAGGAGCATTTATAGAGATTGATAAACCAATAAATACGTAATTTTACGTAATTTTAAGCTATAATATGACATATCTCCTACGAGCTATTGACGTAATATTACAACTAATTAAACGTGCCAATGACGTAAACAGTTGTTCACATTATTACGTAAATATGACGTAATTTTTACAACGCCATAATGACTTGCAAATGACGTTTTCTGCAGTCTTATAAGCGTGTAATAGACCTTATGGGTTGACGTATTTGAAACGTAAAAAGCACGTAATTTTAAGCAATAATATGACGTATCTTGTACAAGCAATTGACGTAATATTGCTAATAATTATACGTGACAATGACATGACGTAAGCAGCTGTTCACGTTTTTACATATATATTACGTAATTTTTACGAAGCCATAATGACGTCTGTCATTAAGTCTTATTAACGTCTTATTAACGTGTCATAGACCTTATGGCTTGACGTATTTGAAACGTAATAAATACGTAATTTTAAACTATAATATGACGCATCTAGTACGAGGTATTGACGTAATATACAACTAATTATACGTGCCAATGACGTAAGCAGCTTTTCACGTTCTTACATGAATATGACGTTAATTTAACGTTATAATGTCTTGCAAATTACGTCATTTTGCAGTCTTATTAACGTGTAATAGACCTCATATCTTGACGTATTGGAAACGTAATAAATGTGTAATTTTAAGCTATAATATGACTTGTCTCCTACAAGCTATTAACGAAATATTACAACTAATTATACTGCCAATGACATAAGCAGCTGTTCACTTTTTTACGTGAATATCACGTAATTATTACAAATGTATTGCAAATGACGTCTTTCTGCAGTCTCATTAACATGTAATAGACCTTATGGCTTGACGTATTTGAAACGTAATAAACACGTAGTTTTAAGCTACAATATGACGTATCTTGTACAAGCTATTGACGTAATATTACAACTAATTATACGTACCCAATGACGTAAGCAACTGTTCACGTTTTTACGTGAATATCACGTAATTTTTACAACGATATAATGACTTGCAAATGACGTCTTTTTGCAGTCTATTACGTGTAATAGACCTTATGGTTTGACGTATTTGAAATAAAATAAACACGTAATTTTAAGCTATAATATGACGTGTCTCCTACAAGCTATTGACGTAATATTACAACTAATTATACGTGCCAATGACGTACCCCGCTGTTGACGTTTTTATGTATATATCACGTAATTTTAACAACGCTATAATGAAGTCTTTCTACAGTCTTATTAACGTGTATTTTACCTTATGGCTTGACGTATTTGAAACGTAATAAATACGTAATTATAAGCAATAATATGACGTATCTTCTACAAGCTATTGACGTAATATTACAACTAAATTTAAGACTAATTATAAGTGCCAATAATGTAAGCAGCTGTTCACGTTTTTACGTGAATATTACGTATTTTTTACGTCGTGAGGTTTCCAGAAGACTTTTAGAGGACGTTGTGACAACGTAAAATTATTTATTGGGTAGTTTGTGTGTTATAGAGATTAATGTTAAAGAACTTTGGAGTACTTACACATATAGTTCTTACTTATAGTTCTTACTTATATAAATCTTACTTATATAGTACTTACAGTATATAGTTCTTAGGTAATCTTAGGTGTTATTGGAGTATGAACGTTAAACCGTTCACCATTCATAGTTGGTGTAAAACTCTGTACCTGTTCAATTGGAAGATGAATAAGTGTAAACCCGTTTCATAAGTAAGAAACAGATATGCACAAGATATAGCCAGAAGAGTGCGAGCTGGCTGGTCTCTGATAGCGGTAATTAGAAACTTTTACGCCAAAGTTAAATGACTCAATAATTATCATAATGGATGGCGCTGTGTTTACTTCCACTCTTTGTGAACTTTGTTTGGATCAATGAGAGGCTCTGCTAACTCGGATGTGTGTAGTGACATTTAATTAGACCCAAATAGTTATTATATAAACCAATGTTATGATCACTGCAGCTCCGGTACTATAATGTATTTGTGAGGGTACATTACTGTTTATATGCACAGGGTGGTGCTAACATTTAATTAGGACCTATTAGTTATTATCTAAACCAATGTTAAGATCACTGTACCTCCAGTACTATAATGTATTAGTGAGGGTACATTACTGTTTATATGTACACCCAGAAGTGAAAGTTCCTGCATAGGGTTTATCCCCTACTCCTACTACCCCAGAAGGTAGGAACGGGGTGGTCCCTGCCCAGTCCCCCTTTCTACTCCTACCCGAGGCAGAAGGGGCAGGGTGCGCCTGTCTGTCTCCCCTTCCTTCGCCTCCCCAACCATGAAGAGTACAAACTACCCCCGCTCCCCCCCACCCTCCCATGCACACTTACTCCCCACCCCAATACCAGACAGGAGGTTGACATACACACACACACACACCATTATCAATTTCATAAGTAATGGTATCGTGTTTACCTTCATTAATTTACCCTCTGACGGTTTTGACGCATTTTGATTGTTTATCCTGGCTATAATTAGACGAATAATTACAGCTTAGGAAGGATCAATGTGAAATAATGTCCTAATCTGAATTAAATCGTCTAATAATAGCCATAAAGCAGAAAAGAAGAGAGTCATCGATTCTCAGAGGCTTAATATATGATTTGTTATACAGGTATTATCATGTAGAAATTATACACAAAAATACAATAGCTACTCGCTTTACATTTGACAGCATAACAATATGCCATGTTTGCTATTTGGTAGTATTATAAAGCAGTATAATCTAGTAATGAATTATTGTATTTTATGGTGTTCCGGTGTATAACACCTATTGGAAAATATTATCAAGGAAGTGGGTTACTAAATAATATAGCAAACTGCATAGGCCTACAGTAGGCCTATACAGTATATTTCGTGCATAACTCAATACTGTAATATCACATATATATATATATATATATATATATATATATATGTTAGTATAGCCAGGTAATAGATTCTCTTTTAAACAGACGAGGTTAAAGGCAACAGCGGTTTCAGCATTCAGTATTTTATTGTTACAGCTTTCAATATTTCTAACAATTTTCCTCTGGGGTTCAGAGATGAGGTACAACAGGTTAGCAAAATTCATGGTGGATCCAACGTTTCACAAGTAAACATCTTGCATCTTCAGGGAATGGGCAGGTAATGATTAGAATAAGGACAAAGCAACATATTTATACAAAATTCGAGGATCAAGAATAGGTAGGTGGGGAGCTACTGGGTGTGTGGGTGGCTGTTCATTGGTGGAAGGCAGTCTATTCGCGAGACGGGCACTAAATCTTATCGGTGGTTGGTTGTTGGCTGTGGCTGTGATTGGTGGTTGTCAGTAGTGTGCTGATCGTGGAAAGGTACGGTAGGGGGCACAGGCCGAGAGGAACGAGGGCAGTATGCCTGTAGCGCTTGCCTGAAGGAAGAATTTGAAGGTCTTGTGTTTGTTGATGCTGGGGTGAGCGTTTGGATATATAGAGCTTCTAAAATAGCTAGTCTTCTGGGGTCTGATTCTTTGTCGAGTATGGTAGTTTGTTTGTCTAGGTCGGCGCGAGTTAGGGCAGATGGTGGGGGCTTGATAGTGATCTTTTTAGCGCAATTGAAGGTGGAGTAGTCTGGAAAGGCGAGTCTGTGTCATTCCAACATAGGATAGGGGTCCACAGTCCCCAGAGGTGCAAATATGCTGGTATATCACATGGTCTTTCGGTTTGGTGAAATGGGCGGTTACGGAGGACATTGGAGGTCTTAGGAGATTTGTAGTAAACTGAGTTTATTTATTGTCAGGGTTGGTGGGGAGGACGTTTTTGTGAATTATTTCTTTCATAATGGATTCGTCGGGGGCAGAGGAAAGGGGACTCCTTGGTATATAGTTCCAAGATGTACCTCATCTCTGAACCCCAGAGGAAAATTGTTAGAAATATTGAAAGCTGTAACAATAAAATACTGAATGCTGAAACCGCTGTTGCCTTAACTCGTCTGTTTAAAAGAGAATATATATATATTATATATATATATATATACTTATATATGAAGGATATATATATATTTATGATAACATATAATTATCACTGTAATAAGCAGTAGTAAGCAAATGGTAGACATATCTCACGTCGGATATATATATATATATATAATATATATATATATATATATTGAAAAAATTAACATCGAGGCAAACATTTTTGGTAAAGCATTGCCCTCATGAGTTATCGGTATATTTAGAGTAGCTGGTAACCGTTTTTAAACTTTGATACTAAATGCGTCTCTATTCATGGTGTTCTAAAGTTGATTTCCCTGTGTCGACTGCTAAACTATCACCTTTCCTCCCCCGAACTACATACTTGCATAGTTTGAGTCTCGTTTAACCCTTATTGCTGTCTGACATTAGGCTGAGATTAGTATGGATCTTCATATAGAACTTTTTACCAACTCTTTTGCTACTACTGGAACACCACAGTTATTACAGTTCAGGCCTGCCAACATTATTCAGGATAAATCCTATGACCCTAACTATTCAGTTACACTATTAATCTAATTGATTTTGATTAAATTGCACTAAAGATTAACCTTAATAATGGAATTTTGCTAATGTAGAAGCAATACAAATAATAATTACAAAAGTAAATGAAAAATCTGTTGGTATCCCTTAACCCGTTGAGCCCCGGCTAGTTATAATATTTTGTTCACCCCAGTCCCAAGCCATTTTCACTTATATTTTTTTTTTGCTATAATGGAAGACAAGGATGAGAATGAAAAAAAAACAAAAATCACCTCTGACATTTTTTTTTGGGGGGGGGGGGGGGCGGGGGGGGGTGGGGGGGGGAGCTTCAAAAAATGTGTTGAGCCAAAATGGAAGAGAATGGTGAGAAATGAACACACAAATAAAAAAAACTCATTTCGGTCATTTGGGGGGGCGGGGGGGGGTTCAATAGTTCGTGTCCCCCGCATGACCACCCGCCCGGGAGCACTAGGGTAAAAACTGAGTATGGCATTGTACGGCATACATCCTAAGGAGTATCTCACATAAATCTCAAGCCTCTAGCTCCCATACGACCGGAGTAATGAAGGTTCAAAGTGGCGGTAAACTAGGGGTGTAAACTATCCCCACTAAGCCCACCACCACCAGCCGCGCGGCTGTCTCGGCCCGCTCACACCTACTGGCCCGGCTCCCCCACACACTACGGTACCGCCCCCTCCTATTCTCCCGCCATTTCCTACCTTACGAGCCACGTAAGTGTTTTTTATATGTCGGACGCACGTGATGCGTCGCTGGGAGTTGGTGATCAAAGACTGCCGACGCAACACGTGCGACGCTGGGTCTCAACGGGTTAAGAACTGTTACGACCGGGGCTCGTATAAAACAAGGGCTCTTAATCATTGGATTAGAAAGGCACACAGCCACAACGGTAACACTAGATCCAACCCTCGAACTTATAATGCCGGCGCACAAAAAACACCTATACCCTCCAGAGTTAAATCTGCGATAACGGGGTATCCTATAACTCGGTATAAGTGCACTACTACTGATACAGCCTGATCACAACAACATACAATTACGTTAATAAGGTATACAAGGAAAAGATAGAGATCTTAATTAAATCACTGCAATGATTTAATGAAAACTAGAAGAAGGTATATTTAAAGTTACTCTAAACAATAATGAACTGTCACTCCTATACTAAAGAAAGTGAACGAAAGTCCCAAAGCATCGAGCAGGAATCTTCTGAAGAAAGTCTGATGCTAGGGTAAGATGATCGTATCGGATTTTGAACTGTTATATAAAGCAGGGACAATATAGGACAAGTGTAGAGACAGACAGTGTCAACTGACACGGGAATAACGATAAATGCACATTAGTATTATCTCCAACAACAAAAGAAGTCCTTCGTCAGGCAACTCAAAAAACCTGCTCAGGTTGTGCAACTCAACAACAACCAAGGCTTACAGTCAACGTGAATAAGAATGCTGTATACATAACATAAGAGTTTATAATTCTAAACGGGTGTCTGCTAGGCTAATAAAATCTAGCTGGGATGTCGTAGGCTAGGAAACAATGGCTGAACAAGCGGCTCGTAGCCTAGCGAGGTCCTTAAGACTGTGCGGTCAAATTACGTTAATTGACGGGGTGCTCTCTTGAGAGATCCAGATCGCTAGTATCTGGTTCTCTCCTGGCGACCCTCTCAAAGTAAAAACAAAACGAGTTAGCACAGTGCTGTGTGGCAGAGGCAAAAGCCCTCACTCGCAGCACAGTGCTAAACTCACAAGGTCAGAAAGACCACCTAGGCTTCCCATGTCTCCGTTGCGATTGTACAGGTTCAACAAAACCTGTTACACATCGGAAATCACAACACAAGTAGCCTTACCCCAGTCTAGCATTAAATAGCCCAGCAGACAGCCAAGGAATAGGCAGGGAGACACCGTGAGTGTGTCGAACCTCTACAGACAAATTGGTAACCCCTCCAAAATGCCTAACTAAACATATAATATCTGAGAGCTTCAGCATATAATACGATGGCCGATATATGAAATCGTGCAGAACCAAAGGGGAGTTATGATATTAAATAGAGAGGAAGAATGAGAGGTAAGAAGTTGAGAGAGAGAGAAAGTGCTCTTTAGGTAGAAGTCGGGGACAGGTGGCAAGGGATATGTTAAGGGTATGCTGGTCATGCAAGCTCTGAGCAAGGAAGGCACAAGGCAGCAGGGAAGTGCGGGGGGACTACCTCCTAACGCGGCGGGAGGGGTGGTGAGGCGGCCAGCCACTCGGAGGGCCCGGCCGTGGCATGACGTCACCGAGGCAATGTGTAACCCTCCGCGAGTACCCTCTGTCTCCTGCACTTACTCACTCACACTCTCTAGCTGTATCATTCAGTCTTATACATTAAACTTACAACTGATGATATAAAATACAATGCATTGTCACAGGCAAAAATAAAGACTACTTCTGTACTGCCTGTGACATGACGATTCACAAGAAAGAAAGTACAACAATGTAGATAGACTGTAGCCAAATACACTGCCCTGGCGAGTGCTAGCGAGTGGCCAAGCGAGCGGCTGAGCCCACGTGGCGTTCTGCCAAGCTGCAGGCGTCCGCCCCCCCCCCCCCCCCAAGATATTAAACACTCAACCATGAGCTCCATATCTGACAAGCAGAACGCCGACAAGACTCGCCACTTCTAATCACTTCGCAATAAAGAAGGCAAAGCTCAGTTCTCAACAAAAAATGACAACCCCTCCCAACACAAAAGCTTAATTAATTCACACTGCTATGCTCCTAGAGCGACCTTCTACTAGCCCAGCCTTCTGAGAGAAGCACAGGTTCGACTCAGAACTTTAGCTATAACATACTTTTAAAAAAATTAACTATTAAAGAAAGAGTGTTTATAGAATTTTCATTTTTAATATGTTTATGGCGGCTGCACTACAGGAGCAAGCCTATTTTACTCCACTCTCAACACACACTGACTGAACGGCGAGGGTTCGCCTGCAAACAAACCCTCCCGTGACAAACAATCAGCCAAAACATTATCAGTGCCCTTTTCATTCAACACATCCAACTTGTGTTCCGTCAGCACAACAACACCTGACGCTGATAAACTGCCCAGTTCATCACAAGACTGGCACTTCTCTTCGCTCTTTCCGGCAACGGGGCCTGCCAAAAGCTATTCACTAGTTCTACCTTCGTGATAGGCGATGCAGCCCCGATGCGGTCTATGGTGTCGTCAACTCTCGATAAGGTATAGGCGTCTGTCAGGGATAATGCACACACTCTCTTGCAATCAACACACACACTGATCTTGCCACTTAACACAGGTTGCAAAGTTACAGGCAACGACCACTCACGACATTCCTTATCCCTCAGACCCTTCGTCAACACATAATCCAGCTCTGCTTGCACCACAGGCTGTCGAGCAGGATTTATACGGTAGGGAATTAAACTGAGCCTAGCACTGTCTCCAGCCTCGATGTCGGATTCTACCCCGTACATCAGGCCTGGAGAAGCAACAAACATGCGGATGCACTGCCACAGCCTAGTAAACAACTTATCTCGCAGAACAACATGCCTAGTGCCCTCCCACAACCCAGCCGAGACTGCAGCTTCTACCCTGTAGTCTCCCTCCTTCTCCACCTTCGTCCCTAGAACAGCCAGGTCATGAGAGGGACAATCAGTACCACCTGTGCAGTCACTCCCATAGTTCATTATTGCTAAGGCTTCCCCACCGATACCGTACATGTGCACCCCCGCATTCCTTGCAACTACATCTGCCTGCGCAGCATCATCGCTTTTAGCGACATGGCCAGATACAGTCGGTCTATGGTAGGGCTGTTGCATTCGACTAGAGCAGCATTGGGAGGCTATGCGTCGACCGGGCACATCCACTCCACAGCCAACCTCACCAATCTGCTCAATGTCCTCCTTCTGACCACCACCCTTGGCAGCCATGGGTCGACCTTGACCTGACAACCATGTCCAATCCTCGTCGCCCACCTTGAACCACCGAAACAACGAGGCTAACGGTCTCCCAACATTCACGTAACCTGCCCGCGGAACATCTTGCACCGCCTGAGTTGTGAGGCTCGGGTGCTCGGCACGACCAGTGGGGTATGAACCGAGCTGGTGCTGGAGCGCTGCACACTGCTGCTCAGGCAGGTGCTCTAGCGCTTCCACAGCAACCAGACTTGTGTCCCCCGCCCACTGCTCCGCCGAGACATGACAATCCCTACTCTCCTCCACCTGTGCCCTACTGCCCCCCTCTCCTTCTCCACCTTGGCCGCTGCAGACCAACGCAGGGACAGTAGGCTGCTCAGGTGGTTGCCTCATAAACTCCTCCAACAGGTTCACATGACATGTTTCCCCGTCCTCGTGTTTGATCTCGACAGCACCATTACCACACTTCTGAACTTCCGGATCCTCCAACTGCAGTTTACAAATATCTGAGGGAACCAACCTGTCTAAATGCTTCCGAAGCAACCCAAGTCCTCCCCCAATATCAAACTGAGCAACCCTTTTTTCTCTCTGTGTGTAACGTTGCTGCCTCGGAGTCTCTTCCTGCCCTACCTCCTCACTAGCTGTGACAGGTCCTGAGGCCTCTTCAGACTCCAACAATGGTGCCAATACTGAGTCGCCAAGAAGAGCTGCTGGTAATAAACTCTCCAAACTTTTACCAACATTAGCCGTCTTCTTCCAACCGTTTCTCCGTTGATCAGAAGACTGAGGAATAGGCTGTGACACTTTGGATGCAAGAGGTCTTGTAACAACACACGCCATAGGTGGTACTTGACACTTCTCTACCCACTCCTGTTCCTCCCTACTCACGTCGGCCGGCTTCTCGGCAACGACTAAGGGGGAAACCTCAGAAGTAGGCACCGCAAAGTCGTTGCCGAGAAGGAGGTCGACGCCCCCAACAGGCAAGTTCTCCACAATTCCCACATCCAACTCTTGTGTCACACCATCTACCTCCAGTTCGATCCTGACCAACGGGTTTGACCTGATAGCATTGATACTTTGCACCACAACCACCTGTGCCGTGTTTATTGGTCTACCAGTAAAGTTCTTCATTAAAGTCTGAGAGGCACCCGTGTTTCGCAACAGCTCAACTCCATGCTTCTTACCAGCCCACTTCACGCAGCCATGCCCTCGATGGTCACAAAAGACATAGCGGACAGGGTTCGAGCCTTCCGGATTCTTCTCCACTGGCTGTGTCCCAATCTCTGACATTATACCCCGGGCAAATTCAGACGACTTCGGGGACACCCCAATGTTGCGAGCCAAAGACACAACTGCATTAGGTGGATTGCTTGGAGAGGCTCTAGCAAAATGCCCCTTTTCATGACAATGAAAACACTCTAACTCCCCCTTGGGCTTCCCATGAGGTGGGGAAGGGCACTGACCCTTCTTAAACGGGACGGTACTAAGTTTATGGTCAGTTTTGGTGTCGTTGCTCTTGTTCTTAGTGTAATTATGTGTATCAGTGTTTCGGGGAGGGGGAGGGTTACGCTCCTTATAGCCTGCATCACTTCTCTGTGTAAGACCGCACCCACGAATCAAAGATAACCGAAGGTCAGCCATCTCAGCTGCCTCCTGAAGAGTTTTGGGGTTTTTCTCTTTAATATTCAACGTCAGATCGCCGCCCGTACACTTGAAAAATTGTTCTAGAAGCATCAGCTGTTTTAACTCCTCAAACGTCGATGCCTCCTCAGAACGCAGCCAGTTTCTAAATGCATCGGACAGATCCCGGGCATGCTCAAGAAAGGGGCACTCACGACTCTTCGTTACACCCAGGAACTTCAATCTGTACGTCTCTGGTTGTAACTCATATGCCCGCAGGACAGCCTCCTTCAATACCTCATAATTGATGCACGACTCCAAAGGCAACGCATCATATGCCTTGAGTCCTTTGCCAACCAACCTAGAGGAAACAAGGGCTGCCCACTTAACCTCGGGCCATTGGTGCTCCCGGCACTTCTTCTCAAAACGCATAAAATATTCAGTGACACCCGACTCGTCAAATACAGGGACTAACTTAAGAAGGTGCGATAAAGACTGACCAAGACCTCGATTCCCAGAACCGAGACGCTGCCCTGTCGACTCCACCCTTGACTTCTCAAGATCTATGTCTGCACAGTACTTCGCCTTTCTCTCCTCAGACTCATTCTCTCGCTGCCGTTGCTCGACCTCATATCTGGCCCTTCTCTCCTCAGCCTGAATCTTAGCCATCTCAAACTCCCGCTGCTGCTGCTCAGATTACTGTAGCTGCTTAGCCATCTCAAGCTGGAAGAGCATCTCTGCAGTTAAACCTTTTAGGAGGAGGAGATGCAACAATTGGAGACTCACCCAAGTGCAATCCACGCTGCCAGTGACTATCGGTCTGCGGGAACGTACCCGGCTCCGGAGCCCGAGGGGGCGCCATGGTAGGAGTCGAGTGGAATGGGGGCTGGGCCGAAGGTGCCCCAGCTCCCGCTCCACCCGAAGCCCTACGCATCCCGCCGAGCACACAGGCCACCACGTCACCTCTCGACATGCTGCTAGTGCCCACATGCCCCATGACCGTGGCCAAACACTGGAGACCATACTGATCAATCCCCGACACCCGGTCAACAGTAATAGGTATCTCCAGAAATTTCCTTGCATCCTCCTCACTAGTTATAACTCTAATGCCTTCTGACAAACCCCGCTGCTGCACCTCAGAGTCTGTTTCCCGTATTGTATCCGCACTGTACACTGATCCGTCGTCCGACATATTGTCTACCGAAAATTCTCAACGTTTATCAAAAAAAAAAAGTACCTGAACTCTTATGTAGCACTATTCACTCAAAAATATAAAATGCTTGAAGACTCTTAAGTGTTATACTACTTGCCAAAAAATTCCACGTGTCCACTATATTCCTTTAAACAAAAACAAATGACCACAACACTCCTGCAATATTTCTCTAAGTTCACAAAATCCTAAGCAAGGTCGCCATTTGTTACGACCGGGGCTCGTATAAAACAAGGGCTCTTAATCATTGGACTAGAAAGGCACACTGCCACAACGGTAACACTTGATCCAACCCTCGAACTTATAATGCCGGCGCACAAAAAACACCTATACCCTCCAGAGTTAAATCTGCGATAACGAGGTATCCTATAACTCGGTATAAGTGCACTACTACTACAGGCTGATGATCTCTGATACAGCCTGATCACAACAACATACATTTACGTTAATAAGGTATACAAGGAAAAGATAGAGATCTTAATTAAATCACTGCAATGATTTAATGCAAACTAGAAGAAGTTATATTTAAAGTTACTCTAAACAATGATGAACTGTCACTCCTATACTAAAGATAGTGAAGGAAAGTCCCAAAGCATCGAGCAGGAATCTTCTGAAGAGAGTCTGATGCTGGGGTAAGATGATCGTATCGGATTTTGAACTGTAATATAAAGCAGGGACAATATAGGACAAGTGTAGAGACAGACAGTGTCAACTGACACGGAAATAACGATAAATATACACTAGTATTATCTCCAACAACAAAAGAAGTCCTTCGTCAGGCAACTCAAAAAACCTGCTCAGGTTGTGCAACTCAACAACAACCAAGGCTTACAGTCAACGTGAATAAGAATGCTGCATACATAACATAAGAGTTTATAATTCTAAACGGGTGTCTGCTAGGCTAATAAACTCTAGCTGGGATGTCGTAGGCTAGGAAACAATGGCTGAGCAAGCGGCTCGTAGCCTAGCGAGGTCCTTAAGGCTGTGCGGCCAAATTACGTTAATTGACTGGGTGCTCTCTTGAGAGATCCAGATCGCTAGTATCTGGTTCTCTCCTGCCGACCCTCTCAAAGTCAAAGCAAACGAGTTAGCACAGTGTTGGGTGGCAGAGGCAAAAGCCCTCACTCGCAGCACAGTGCTAAACTAACAAGGTACACAGTCAGAAAGACCACCTAGGCTTCCCACGTCTCCGTTGCGATTGTACAGGTTCAACAAAACCTGTTACACATCGGAAATCACAACACAAGTAGCCTTACCCCAGTTTAGCATTAAATAGCCCAGCAGACAGCCAAGGAATAGGCAGGGAGACACCGTGAGTGTGTCGAACCTCTACAGACAAAATGGTAACCCCTCCAAAATGCCTAACTAAACATATAATATCTGAGAGCTTCAGCATATAATACGATGGCCGATATATGAAATTGTGCAGAATCAAAGGGGAGTTATGATATTAAATAGAGAGGAAGAATGAGAGGTAAGAAGTTGAGAGAGAGAGAAAGTGCTCTATAGGTAGAAGTCGGGGACAGGTGGCAAGGGATATGTCAAGGGTATGCTGGTCAAGCAAGCTCTGAGCAAGGAAGGCAAAAGGCAGCAAGGAAGTGCGGGGGGACTACCTCCTGACGCGGCGGGAGGGGTGGTGAGGCGGCCAGCCACTCAGAGGGCCAGGCCGTGGCATGACGTCACCGAGGCAACGTGTAACCCTCCGCGATTACCCTCTGTCTCCTGCACTTACTCACTCACACTCTCTAGCAGTATCATTCAGTCTTATACATTAAACTTACAACTGATGATATAAAATACAATGCATTGTCACAGGCGAAAATGAAGACTACTTCTGTACTGCCTGTGACATGACGATTCACAAGAAAGAAAGTACAACATTGTAGATAGACTGTAGCCAAATACACTGCTCTGGCGAGTGCTAGCGAGTGGCCAAGCGAGCGGCTGAGCCCACGTGGCGTTCTGCCAAGCTGCAGGCGTCACAGAACCGAGACAACATTTTCAACGAGAGAGAGAGAGAGAGTCTATAGCAGGAATTAGATAATAATTTTCTTACCGATTACCTTGTTTTTAATATTTGATAAAATATAACTGTCGATTTCAGGTAGGATAGATGGTGAATAGCTATTACTGAACTTTTATTTCGTATTTGCATACGTATGCATTGAGCATCGGCATGCTTCAAAATAACACTCTTGCCTTCAATTAGAATGTATGCCATACCTGACCCGGACCCTATCTATTTCGTGCAGGACAGATCCCCAATCCATACCAGCCGAGCAGTGAGAAATTGGTTTGCTCGCCACCCTGAGATCATCGTGATTGACTGGCCATCCAAAGGATGTGATTGCAACCCCATAAAAAACCTATGGGGGATAATGGTGAATGAGTGGGGGGTAGAGGAGAAAACTAGACAATCCGTCGAAAGGAAAGATCGAGAAGTATGGGAGGGATTGAGGCGCACTCCTGATCTATGTAGCAAACTAGTTGATAGTATGCAGACTCGCCTGACAAATGTGATAGAGGCAGAAGGAGGGTGGACGAGATATTAAGTAGGGTATACATACATGTGTAGTCTTCTGTATGATTATATATTTTATCATTATATACTTGGACAACTCAAAAAGAAAAATAATTAACACTCAACGAGCGACTAGGTTTGTAACTTCTACTACCTGCCAAGCGGGCAGATTTACCCTAAACGAGCTTCATTCCATGCTCTTTTTCATGCATAAAGAAGAGCCAGAGCGTCATACAATTATGTATCCGTGAAAGGGCGATAATTGAGCTTTCGAATGACACCTGAACCATCCTTCTACGACCACGGGTTGTCTTGCAACGATCGTGCAACACAAAGGAAAAATCCCTAATATACAGTAATTTCGTCAGTTTTTACCCTGTATTGCTGGACCAGGGATGTGGTGGGATGTGAAGACAGTGTCAGTGGCGGGACAACGTCCATGCCGAACGGTCAGAGCCCACCCGCGCTCCTCCCACCGGTCGGACTCTCTCTCAGAGCCGATTACGTGCTCAACATCGCATTGGACTTAAGTCGGGCCCCACCAGTTAGTCCTTAGTTCTCTTGACCGCCTTAAGTCGGGCCCCGATAGACAGGGGTTAATCAAAGGATGTAATACTGTGCTGTATGATATACTTATACAATTGTAAAATTAAAGTGTATTTATGTTGATATGTATATCCCTTTATATCCTCTACATAAATATATATTATACTATAAATATGTTGAATAAATAAGAAATAATGTTATCTGCATTCCATTTTGTAGCTCAGGAATTGTAGATGGGATTGAATGCTTAAAATATTTTATTATAATGTCTATTTCAAGAAGAAAATGTATACATGTGTGTATATATATGTATATATATATATATATATATATATATATATATACTGTATATACATATTAATGAAATAATACAATACCACAAGCACATATTACCACTAATACACTCATCGTTCCAAATGAAAAGCGATTATGAGAATTATGTATGCAATCATATAGATGACATATAGTCGAAAACGTTCAGTATAATTAAGACAACACTAGAGTGCTACGTTAATATCGTATCTGTGAGACTGTTTGGGAAGTGAGTTTTCAATAAGATCAGTATCAGTTGCTACGCGGATATAATGCTCTCCTGATTATGATATATCCGCGAAAAGATAAGTAGATATCTAGTTTGTTATAAAGTTATGACATCCCTCGTTGAAGTCTGTAAAACTGTCTTCATAGCGTAATGCATAAATGCACTGAATTTCGGTGTGAGATCCTAGGTTCGAATCCCTGGACTGTCACATGTGTTTGTTGATTTCATGATTTGAGTTTAGAAGTAAAGTTGGTTGGTGGAAAAACATATGAAATACCTTTTTGATAGACCCCCCCCCCCCCCACCCCACCCCACCCTCCAAAAAAATGAATGACTGCAGTGAACATGGTAATACATTAACCCTTTCGCTGTGGGTGATGTTCTGGAATGTTTTGGCAAGTTACAGCAATTTCCAGGCTTTAAAAGCCTGTAAAAAACGTAAAAATCGAGTGACAGTGGGCGGGAGCGTGAGGGGCCCACCTCCGACCTTCAGAGTACCGAGCGGCTCACTGAGCTAGGCTGTGTCTCGCGCGTGTCTCTCTCTGTCTCTCTCAGAAGTGCAGGCAAGCGAGTGAGTGTTACATAATAGCGGGGTTCCCGCTATGTCATTTTGAAGCTATTTTCGCCTAGTTTTCAGCAGAATACACTTCATTTAATGCAGATGCTTGATTTATCATTCAGGAGTGCCTGAATATGCCCTAAATAGCCCAAACAAGGCCGCAGCCAAAGGGTTAAAATGGCAATTAATATATATATATATATATATATATATATATATATATATATATATATATATATATATATATATATATATATATATATATGTTAGTAAAGCCAGGTAATACATTTTCTTTAATACATTCGAGGTTGAAAGAAATGGCAATTTCTGCGTTGGAAAATGTATTATTCAAAGTTTCCAGGTCTCTGATGAGTTTTCACTGGGTGGCAGGAAGTAGATGAATGAGATGAGCAAAATTCATGGTGGTACAGGGTTACATTAATGTACATGATGATACAGGATATACAATGCGTTTCACTGGACAACCAGCATTATCAAGTAAGGATATAATGATATAAAAGGTAAACAGGAAGGGTATATATAGAGGATGGAGGATCAGAGGAGGCTAAAATCAGGGGGCAAAAGTCTGCTATTGGTGGAGGGGTATTCTAGGAGTGCAAAAGGGAGAACCGCTTCACGCAGGCGCACAGGATGTGGGAAGGTGGTGGTCGGTTGGCGGGGTCAAAGCTGATTGGCTGCGTGTCAAGGGGCGTGGCCTAAGTTGCGTAGTACGTGTGGCGCCGGCAGAAGACGAAGCTGAAGGAGGTAGCGCGGGGGGCTGCGTCAAGGGCACCGGGGGGCGACGGGGGGCGTTAGGTCCTGTGGGATAGTGCCTTTTGGCAGAAGGAAGAATCTGAAGGTCCAGAGTTTGGTTGTTGATGTTAGGATGTAAGGCTTGGATATATAACGCTTCGAGTATAGGTAATCTCCTTGGGTCACTTTCTTTATCGAGTATGGTGGTGTGTTTCTCTAACTCGTTGCGTGTGAGGTGGGGGTGGTTGGGGGTGAGATAGTGGTCTTTGATGGCTCCAGCCTGAAGGTGAAGAGTTAACCGACGTGAAAGACGAGTCTGCGTCATGCCAATATAGGAATGAGGTCCACAGTCCTCATAATTACAGGTATGTTGGTAAATGACGTGATCGTCGGTCATCGGGCTCTTTATCTTCGTGGAAGCTGGTTTGTTGCGGAGAACGAGGTTGGAGGTCTTGGGGGATTTGTAATAAACTATGAATTTGTTTTTGTTTTCCGGGTTGGTTGGGTGGACATGCTTGGAGATTATTTCTTTTAAGACGGCCTCGTCATTTTTGTGTTCAGAGGACATAAAATTGCGGTAGATCTTAATTTCATTGGGGGGGGGGGGTCAATGTTGGGAGGGCTTTGGTTGTACCATTTTTCAAGATGGTGGTTGATGGTGCTGGAGATGTCGGAGTTGGAGTATCCGTTATTCACTAAAACTTGGGATAGTCTTTCTAGTTCCTGGTGGGTGTCGGCCCAGGTAGAGCAGTGCGTGAGGGCTCTCCTTACATAGGCGGAGATGGAGGATAGAAGATAACGGCGGGGGCATTCACTATCGCCGTTGAGGTATTGTCCTGTGTTAGTTGGTTTAGTGTAGACGGTGGTTTTGAACCCATGGTCGTTCAGAGCTACGAGGATGTCGAGGAAGGGGAGTTGTCCATTGTTTGATTTTTCAAAGGTAAAGTTAAGTCCGGAGGAGGTCATGAAGCGACGCTGGAGTTCCTGTAGTTCGTGGAGGTCCTTGATTTGCACGAAGATGTCATCCACGTATCTACAGTAGACGGCGGGTCGTTGGGCAGCTAGGAGCTCTTCCTCGATGGTACCCATAAAAAAGTTTGCAAAAAGAACTCCTAGGGGGCTGCCCATCGCCACACCGTCTATCTGCTTGTACATGTTGCCCCGGGGGCAAAGGAAGGGGGCCTCCTTGGTACATTGCTCCAGTAGTGTTTTCTGGCCTCAACTGCCACTACAGCTCCAAACCTGGCCCCCACCGGAAACGCCTAGAAACGGAAATCCTCCTGGACGACATCCTACGACTCAAGAATGATGGCAAGGTCACCACTACTCCCGCCCTACAACCTACTCTCCTCGCTGAAGCCGCCAAAACCAGAGGAACTCACCATAGCAGTGCAGTTAGTGCAGTACGAAAAATGATTTCCTGAATATCTAAGAAAACTAACTAGGTTAGTTGTATTATGAAGAATTTATGAAATTCATGAGGTTTGAGAGTGCTCGTAAGAGATGATGAGGTCCAAAGAATTACCTGTGAAAGAACATGTTAATAGGAATGAACTCTGAGGAGAGCTTAGTTATCAAGGCAATATGTTGATGATAAGGAAGAGTGAAGATTAGTGAAATCCGTACTTCGCAGTGAACAGGTGCCTGACACATTTCCATGATTATAAACTATTATTCTAAGTCTAGACTAACAAGGGACACTTGGAACTGGTTATGAATGCAAAGATCTGAAATATCTAGCAAGTGTTGAATGAAACACTGGGAGCCTATTGAACAGTCTTTAAATGAGCCAGTCAGTCACAGATGCTTGAATCAAGGTAAGGTCGCATGCATTTATGTCCGGGGACAGAGGGAAAACACATACTCAGGACGCACAGACAGGGGAAGATATGAGGACCTACATGAATAAAGGCGTCTTTGTTTGTCAGTCACAAGTTGAAGTTCGTCGGGGACGAGCAACATGTCTGCTGTATCAGTAAAGGTTAGTAATCATCGGTGTAAAAGAAGACGGGAACGGCATAATTCTTCAGTCATTGTAAAATGTGAAGACTGGAACGGAATGTGGACTAAAATGGTGAGTGGTATAACTGTATCTATTGGGCGGGTGCCCAACTCCGAAAGGAGTTGAAATAGGGGAGTTATCCCCCCGCCAAAGGCGTCTTTCTAGGGCCTTTCCTAGCTGATGCTGAGAGGATTGGGTTCTAGTCATGTGGTGATGGGCTGGCCTATCAGAGTGAGAGCTGAGCGATCTCTGCCATACCCATAGCTTACTCTGACTGTTCCTTTTACTTATATATCTTCTAGATCTCAAGTGACGGCGTCTTTTCCGTGGATCGACCTCCCTACTGCCAACCTAAAAGTTGGCAGATTGGGAGCCAAAGCGTCACATTTTTCCCTTGCCCCTCAACTTTCCCTTCATAATTGCTGAGGGGCACAGGGCCTTGAGTGGGGCTTTGGTTTCCCGGCCGTTTCCGCGCCCTCCTCGGCTCCCTGCCTTAGAGTGGCTTCGGTCACCCGGGCTTTGTTAGTGGTTAGCAGGGAGGGTTTTGTGGGGGCGCTCTACAGCCTTGGCCTTGCTCGGGACCTTGGGGCTGTTCGGCCAGGCAGCCTGGGGAACAACAACAACAACAACAACAACAACTGTATCTATTAATGAGAAATAGAGCATACAGCTGTCTAACTCAAAAAGCGGAATCAGGGCAAACTGTTCCTTCTTATGTCTGAGGCTGTACGGAGATGGGCAACAGGCAGTACACCAATGACGATCCATCTCTTGTATGGGCTTTTGCTGCAGTCTCCAGGACAGTGATTCTCTTTCTTAGCGTTTGTACTTCAGAAGCGTGGGCTGTTCTAAAGATCTCATAGGAGAGTAGGTCAGCAAGTATAACAGTCCTCTCTTTGTACGCCGTGAGTGAGCGTATTTGGCTACCTGGGTAGGGTCTTCAGGCAGGGCCAATTGGATCTTCCGTAATTTACAATTTATACAAGCTACACGTTGGAGTATAAATGTAGGTCGCAAGTCACGGGGCATTGTCTGATTAGTCAGCAGGAAGGTGAAAGTAGAGTTCTGAACTGCTACTACATCTTCCGCAATTAGCACTCTTCCAACTTGGGCCACAAGGGCGCCATGTTTCAGAAACGAGGATGTTGTAGAATCAACCACTATTAGTGTTCCAAGTAGAAGAAGGGCTTTCATTAACCAGATCCTCTTTCTCGGGAGAAAGGGCAAAATTCTATTTGCAGAGGTGCAGTAGAATTCTTCACACATGGCCAGTAGGATGTACTGGTATGAGCGGCTTGCTCTGTCAGATAATGTATCGTTAACAGAACGATGCCTAGAGTGGTCTTACTTGCGCAATTTATTACAACTGTATTTGTAAGTTGTCTTAGAACGCTCTGCTTCACTCTCTGACTAGAGTGGTCTTAGAACGCTCATCTAGCATAACGAAGCTTCCGCCTATACTCGTTTGTCTGTGCGGAGTCAGTTGTGGTAGGTGCATTTGGCTGCACCGCTGAAGGTGATGGATCAGGTATAATATAGCCATCTACGGAGAGTGCTGGGCTCGCCCATTTTAACCTGTCACCTTGAATTACTTCTACCTTGTTGGTGGTAGGGTCTCGAACCTCAAACTTGTTACCGGATGCTGTGTCCGTAACGACATAGGGTCCACTATACTTCGGCGAGAGCTTAGACATTCTCGTCGGATCTAGGCACATAACTCTGTCACCTACGTCAAGGACAGTTTGGTGTGCTCTTTTATGCTATTTCCTTATCATTTCTGCCCGGGATGCCTGTAAATGATCTCGGATTTGCTGGTGGATCTTGCTAAAGACTTTCAGGTGTCTCTTAGCGTCTGATTTGGCTTGATAAGAATAATCTAGAGAAATATAGATTTTTGCGTAGCTTAGCTGTAGCCAGAAATCACGTCAGAAGCTTTTCTTTACCATCAGAAGCTAGTCTTTTATACCTGTCTGTAGGCTTGGGAAGACTCTTCAAGGTAATGTAAGGCCATCTAGGTTTTCCTTGACGTCTAGATTATCTTAAGGTTTACATGATGTTCCAAGATTTCAAAGATAGCTATAGTAGCTGAGATAATTTGCAGTCAACTAGCCCAATTGAGAATGGGATCTACTGTGCAAATACATGCTTTCTCAAGTAGATATCACCCATTGATTCTTTCATAATGTGCTTGGTTTCCATCCTGTTGTCGGAGAGGAGGTGCCTAGGAGAGGAATAGCTAACAAGTGAGTAATGTACTAGCCTGTTGGTAATTGGGTCTTTTGTATCCGCCTTTAAGCAGGAATAGGACAAACTAGTCTGAAAGATTATATTCAACACAAACCAGCTGGTACTGCTTACATCTGGTGTCACCTGGGGCATTTCAGCAATTCCAAAGAAACACTGTCAAATGGATGTGAAGCTGTTGGGTATTCCAGGAGTGTCACAGGTTTGGTTTCTTCTCAAGTACCTTGTGGTAGCACAAGAGAGTCTTTTGGTAAAGTGTTGTTTACTATCCTTCTTAATAGTTTTCCAGTAGTACATCTATTTATCGGCCTCAAGAGTTGTTTCCTGTCTGCACATATGAACTGTCCACACCTGTTGGTACAGTTGCTGCACTAGGTAACAATTTGATGGCATCATGATGTTTCGGGAGTACTACAGGGTGTCCATAAAGTCTCTTTACAATTTAAAATATTTATTACCAAGGCAATTGATGGGATATTTTAATCAGATTTGTTGTATGTACTCCTTGGTTATCAAAGTTTTTAATAACATTGCATGTGTCCATTGGTCCATTTTTCTTCCACGAGAAAACAATTACTGCAAATGTTTACCTTGACCTTTTGACTGAATATGTGGCACCACAACTAGATGACCTTCAACCAACCATCATTTATCAGCAAGATGGTGCACCACCACATTGGGGACTGCGTGTTCGTGAGTTCCTAAATCAAACATTCACAGACCAGTGGATTGGAAGGGATGGCCCGATTCCCTGGCCACCTCGTTCACCAGATATCACTCCCCTGGACTTCTTTCTATGGGGTTATGTTAAAGATATCGTGTATCGAACAGAGATACGGGACATCACTGACCTAAAGCAAAAGATCACTGGTGCCATTGCGACCATTGATGAGGCTATGCTACAGCGAACATGGCAAGAAATCGAGTACCGTCTTGATGTGCTTCATGCAACTAATGGTGCCCATGTAGAGGTGTACTAAATGAGGCAAAAAAAACTTCAATATCTACTCCTCATTTTGTAATAATTTCCACATATTTATCTGTTCATTTTCTTTTGTAAGAAATATTTTAAATTGTAAAGAGACTTTATGGACACACTGTACTATCTTATCTGGAATGACATATACATGGCTGTATGTGTTGTTGTCAACGGGAAGAGTCTAACCAGAAGTTCTTAGTGCAATCGGAACTGCGACGGATGAACTTGGTTTCTGGAAAAGACATCATCTTCTCCGATTCCAGAAATAGCTTACTTATTGGATATGTAGTGGTTCTATGCTTGCTCGTCTTTCACTTGGCTTCTTTTTAGGTCGGTAACGAGAACACCGGGGCAACTTGCATAATTCTGGAGAGTGCGTAGTCTGCCACGTTAGCTCTTACCCTATAATATTAGAAGATACCTTGAACCCTGGTGACTCCGTGGCAACTTCAGCAAATCCACTGATACAGTGTCGAATGGAAGTGAAGGCGTTGGATACTCCAAGATTGGTGCGGGTCCATCACGTGTCAGGTTAGCTGTAGGAATGTCTCTTACCACCGCGCTAGTCTGGCAGTGAGAATTGATCACCTTTGAGTACCTTTTTGTCCTTGCTTGTCTGTCTGAGTAGAGGACGAAGGAAGGCTGAAGGCTATCTTTTCAAGAAGGTTACTACTCTCAAGATGCTACAAGGGTTAACCTTTCTGTTTTGTGATATCTAGTCTCTAATGTTATTCATCACTTTCCTTAAGTAACCAATGACTAGTATCTTGACTAGGTTACTTGGCATTTGGAATGTTGTACGGAGCTCTTGTGAGAAAAGTTGTGTGTACGAGTGTGAATGCTGAGCATGTTTTGACTGGAATTTAGGCAATCATTTGGATGACCTCTGCCTTTTTAAAACTTGGAAACATCTTATTATAATTCTAACCTTAAGTTTGTATTTTAAGTGTGACTTTAGAAAGGTAAATAACTGCACAGATCGTACTATTCGATGAGAATCCTTTCTGCTCGACTCGAGATTGGCTTACTTGGACATCTCAGATACTAATCTTGAAGGTACAGTCAAGTCTTCTGGTGTCTATCCATGAGGTGATGGAGTTCCACTTAAGGAAAACTTAGACCTTTGAGTTACTCTGAAAAACTTTGTTCCCCTTATTCCTATGGCGTGTAGGAGTTCTGATGGATCAGACTGTGGGAAGTATTTCCTTAACTTGGCTAGAATAAGCTGCGTGGTTGTCTTTGTGGTGATCAACCACCTAAAACTATTCCGTACTTGGTTACCAACCGGGTTGGTGACTACCAAAGGAAGGATGTGTGTTTTAGACTTACCTAGGATTACTTATAGGGCTATGTAGTGCTTTGGTTAAATTCTTTAGTGTTGTTAGTCGTACACTGCGGAAGGCGACTACAATGCTAAGTCTAGGTCTTTGTAGCTTCAGGAGAATGTTTACCTATGCGCTGAAAATACTTGAGTAGATGCGCTAATCATTCTATAACTCTACGGCGGTTCATATCCTCTACAGGGTTTGCCTGCAGGATATCTTAGTACATTGTAGGTCTGGATGCCGTTGGTAATGTACTTACTTGTGCTGTAAAAGGTCTTTCCACATCGGCTATAACTTTCGGTAGTGTTCTTAGAGACATACCCTATTCTTCTCATAATTCCTTTGTTTACCGGATACTACTAAGGGAAACTATCCAGCTAACTCAATTGGAAGGTGTGCACCTTCTCTAGTACGAATCCTTCTGAGCTGTGGATGCGAGCGAGAGTAATCTGGTTTGCAATATGGCTCTTGATCCTAGCACACTTAGGATCTTGCAGGTGAAACTGGTCATGCTTGTTGACACAGTCGCTGCTATAATGATCGAATGCAGGAAAGAACGCGTAATGAGTGCTGTGTATGTACTTCGAGAGTGTTGATTCAACTGAGACCTATGCACCATCGACTTGGAACAGATTCCAAGGATGCACAACCTAACTGCCCATGCTTGTTGGAACAGCTGTTACATGATCAGTGCTGGGGATAAATCGGATCGAACACAGTACGGAGTACCGGAACAACTATGGGTGAAGCTCAATCTGTGAGACTTCATGTTGATGTGGTTATCCTTCAGATTCAGTATGTCGTGGACATAGCTATTTAATTTTGTGCTTGTGCGGAACCTTTCTTTGCTTAGGCGTGTCGGCTACGCAAATTATGTGTGAGTTTCGTAGGATACCTGTGCCAAAAGGTGTCTACCGCCACAAGAATGTATTGGGGACTACGTGTGGGACCTTGGTGTGAGGTTGAATCCACCACGTAAAACTGGCTTAGTCACATATAACCTTAGTGTAAGGTGTTGATTGTGACGCAAAATGTCGAACTTGGAGGGGTCTCATTCTCTGCGACTCCGGGGAGATTGTACTGCAGAGAGTCTGGCGATTTTAGATTTGGGACTAAAGGATCTGACACGCTGGTAGGAACCAGAATCGCGAAGGAGGCGACTCATCTCTTGGTCTACGTGGTGTGTCTACACGAGGGCAATCCTTTGTGTCGTGTCCATACGGAGTTTCACAAACGATACAGTATCCCCTTCGTGCAGGCCTTTCTCGATGCTTATGGCGAGGGTTCCGTTGTGGTTTTCTTGCCTTACGAGGTTTTGTATGCACTCAGGATTTGCGTGGTGACGTTTGTTTCTTCTTTGGGAGTAACTGTGGATGGAGTGTCCAGCATTTCTCTCTTGTATGACCAACTTTATGGCAGTGGCCACACTTCTTATGGGTTGCGGCAGCCCTCCTCGGAGGCGGTTTTGTCGGACGTGGTCCGCGACTCGCCACGCAAGGGTGCCCTACTCTAATGCAATGGTTGCAATAGGTTCAAACTGTCTGTGAAACTGTCACTATCTCACAAGCTCTTCTTGGTTTGGCAAGAGGAATTAGCTCGGGGTCTGGTCTACGAGCTCTTCTTGGCTTGACAAGAGTATTTTGCTCGGGCTTTTTATTGGGGGTGGAGCCTTGGTACCAACTTGAGAAGAGATGCGGGAACAGTCTCTGCTGTAGCGCCTGGAATCTCGGGAGCTGGGTCCGACGAGGTCTCAGAAGCAGTATCTGTGTCCGCAGCAATGCTCGCATCAGTGTCCGAAGGTGACTCCAGGGAATCCGGGATAATCTCTAAATTTGGATGAGACCTTGGAGTTTGTTTAGCGACTGGGGTGATGGATTTCCTTGATTGGTGACCATCGTAACTTCCAGTGCTAGCGAAGTTTGCGAGTTTTACCCATAAATCCTCGTAGCTTGATGTCTGAAATGGAGTGGTTGTTTGAACGAGGTCTATAGCACTTCCTGGTTTCAGATGTAACCGGACAAAGGCAATTTTGTTTACGGCCTTTTTGATGTTTCGGGATTTCATGTACTTGTGTATTCTGTGTAGGAAAGAAAACGGTCCAGCTGGGTAGTTAGGACAATTCTTCCCAGAAAACATAGGCAAGTGGACTTTATGCTGTGACTGAGCATCCATGTGAGAATTGCCTCTGGCTGTAGTCGGAGCTGTAGCTGTCATAGCTGTAGTCGGACCTGTAGCTGTCATAGCTGTAACTGTCATAGCTGTAGCGGGAGCTGTAGCTGTAGTTGTAGCTGTCATAATTGTAGGTGTAATAAGTTCTTCTGAAGACTTCTCTACACTTGACTCTACCTAAACTTACCCTTAGTCCTGGAAATTTATAAATACGAAACTTACCTTTGGAATGTAGGTATTGTACACTAGCGTTTGTACAAATATTTAAAATGTAGGACGTTCGTAGGGAAAAATTCTGATAAGTGCGTGGCACAGTCTCAGAATAACATAACCTTGGTGCCTGGGCAACACTAAGGGCCTTATATTTGATGTGCAGATATGTTAGAAGTTTGCTTGCGCTAAGGATGTATCAGGGTGGCCCAATGTCTCCTTGAAAGAGTTAGCTAGTCATTCAGTCAAGTCGTCAATGTCAGAAGTAAGTTTTGTCCCTACTTCTTTCTCAAACTCTGTGTCTGACTGAGGCTCAATTCCCGCTCCTTCTAATTCCTCTTCTGAGTTGCTAAGAGAATTAAAGGACATGGGGGCAAATGACACTTTTGGTAAAGATACATGGACTGAATGTCATTGACAAATAATCCCACAAATTTGTGTTTAGCACTGGTACAACATTTTTGGTAGTAGGGAATAATTCTCTTAACCACACACCCGTACCCAAGTTTGTATGGATGATAATGGTGGTTAGTCTAATGAGTTCAGCAACAACAAAATACAAGGAAGTCTAGGAAAATTCAAGTTAGTAAGGCACTGTATAGGGATACTCTCTTCCTAGGAAAATCAGGTTAGTAAGGCACTATAGGGATAGCCTATTCTCTTACTAAGAAATTGAAAAAGACACTCAAAACACGAAATAACAGAAACAAAGGGTTTGATCACTGTTAAAAAACCTCTTAATGTACTGTTATTGCAAAATAAAATATATTACTGTGAGCCCTTTAAATGTAAAACGTCTAAGAAGAGCAAAATTATTTAAGGAAGTAAGTATATTTTCTCTTAATTTTGAGATTAAAGTTCTGGAAACAATACTTGAATTGACTAAATCGAAATAGAGTTAAAATGTACGTACAGTCACACTTTAAAATTCGTTAAGTAACTAAGTAGTTAGATATCAAGATAATTAATTCACTGTGGCATTGCTGTGTTGTAAGTTTACTAGTAGGCTATTAATTCACTAGTATTATTACGTGTGTATGTAGTGTATCACTAATCACTAACCTATTACAATAATTGGTACTGCTTGTAGGTTGTGTTGCTTGAAGACGTCTATCAGCTGTTTTGATTGAAGTATTCTGGGAAATGTCCGTAGAGTGATGTGCTGCCTCTGTGTGACGTCATGGTTGGTGAGTGTAATGTGACGTCACTCTTGTCATGACGCGCGTTGACGTCAGCCACGGGGTGGAGGGCGCGAGGCTGTGGTGGTGAGGTTGTTGTTGGTTGTCGTCCTGGTTGCCTGGTTGTGCCGTTTGATGCACGGGGCCGTGTGGGGAGCTTCTAGTCAGCGATTATGTAGCTAACGTCTTGTTATCTACTCCTCCAGTACCAACTCACTCTGAATTGCACTTTACTTCTTTCTTCACTGAATACTTTTGTCTTTGTACACTATTTTTTTCTTTGTTATTTCATTTTAGCTTAGTTATTATATATTGTGTATAGTTGTTTGTTCTAGGTTGCTATACGGTTATTAAGTGTCTAATTAATTGTTCTTCGGATTTTGTTTTGTTTTATACTTTAATGGTTCGGTTTACTTTAGGGGTTAATCGCATCATTAAGCTGCCTACCAATATGTAGCGGGCGGTTTATGGTGGAGGCATTGAGCGGAATGAGTAGGGTTAACTTATTTTCTTACCTCATATTTTCTGGACATTGTTGTAGCACTCTGTAGAAGTCAGGAACAATGTTTATGCACTGGATACTATTTGTAGAGGTCTTAAATATACAAGCACGGGGCTTTTTGAGGTTTATTTATCAAGAAAATATAAGTCTGTAGCCCTTAACCCTTAACCAACGGCGCACGACATCTGTCGAGTTAAATAAATTTGGACTATGTGGCGGTGCACCACATATGTCGAGTGCCATTTTCAGCACATAATGTTGCTGAGAGAGAGAGCTGAGTGGTGGGACGAGCGTAGTAACCTTATGACCGCTCCCTACGACCGCCGTGGGTGTACTGAACTGTATTCTACCTTCCTCCCCCTCCTCTCACTCGCTACACAGGGAATTATGTACGGAAATTACCTTATTTTAGGTTTTTTGCACTCATGTTGCACGATCGTTGCAAGAGAACCAGTGGTCGTACAAGGATGGTTCGGGTGTCATTGGAAAGCTCTGTTTACGCCCTTTCAGAGATATATACTTGTTTTACACTCTGGGTCTTGTTTATGCATGAAAATTAGCACGGAAACAACCCTATTTAGGGTAAAAACACCCCGCTGGGCGGCACAGTGTAAAATACCCTACCACCCGTTCTTTGTGTGTTAATACTAATTTAGATATATTAGAATATATTACACTAGACGTCCCGTGCGTTGGGGAAATGCAATTATAAAGTACTTCTTAATGTGGTGTATACTCAGAGTTGAGTGTGTACCGAGATAAGTACTTAACTTAATATTTAATGAAAGTGTTCTACTTAATAAAAGCACTTAATAATAGCAGCCTAGAACTTGAGCTGTTTCCTTGTATTATAAATAATTATCTCCTGTAAAGAGAGAGAACAAATGATTAGAAGGGAATTACTAGAACGTATGTATGTCACTGATACTTATAAGGTACTTGTACACTTATACTGGTCACGAATCTTACCCAGAGGGTTGAAGTGATGGACACTCCTTGGGAGAGTGTTGTGTGCTGACTGATTCGCCCCACCCTGCTTGAGGGAGGGCACGGCTCAGCAACACCATGTGACAACTGGGTGTGACAAAGTTGCTAGCAATTAATTCTTGATATCTTGGCAACGGATGTGTGATACCATTTGGTGATCGTGGGATCCGTGCTTGCCTTAGCACAGTGGAAAGTTACCAGCGTCCATTGTGATGGTGTGATCTTCTATTGGGAGAATCATACCAACACACTTACAGTTCTTTTAAAAGGTTGTTATAATGGTGTGAGTTATATATGTGATTATATGGTTTATCTTAGAAGTGTACAGTCGCTCAAAATGCGCTGTTATATATATATATATATATATATATATATATATATATATTATATATATATATATATATATATATATATATATATATATATATATATATATATATATATATATATATATACTGTATATATATATATACTGTATATATATATATATATATGAGAGGGAGAGAGAAAGTGTTAATATTCACGAATATGCATCAAAAAGCATAACCACGGATCGAGCATTGAATGAATATACCACTTATAATCAATAAAGCAATCTATACAATATGTTTTTTAGTAAGTTCCAACATCTCTTCAGAGGTATTCAAAAATTACAAGGTTACCATTTCAATGTGCAAATCCATTAAATACCAATGCATATTGCGCGGGTGGGTAAATACTATCGATCTATCTATCTATTGCCTGACGCCGTGATCCCCGAAGGGTTGGCCACGGGTGAATACAATCATTTGTAAAATAACTAGAAGGGGTGATGGTATTGGAAATTTACATTATAAATACAAACATGATAGAATACTAATTACGCATAAATCATAAGTGTTTGTTTGTCAAGCTACGGATAGGTGACAGATAGTGTAAATGATCTTCATTCTGTAAAATCAGATAATTTATTGCAACATTGTTCTGGCATATATAGAATATATACAGTATAGATTACCAAGTACTGACATGGTCTCAGCCTCGCTGCAAGGTTACTTTATTCTGTGTTCGTGGAAAACAATGGTTGTAATCGGCGGTTTCCTCCTGTTTGGGGTTGGGGTAGGGTGTGAGTGGGGGGCCTGCTTGTTTAATATCTCCATTATAGGGTAGGGGAAGGAAGGGGTGACGGACTGGCACCATCCCGTCCCTTCTGCCTGGGGTAGGAGTAGTAAGGGGGACTGGGCAGGGCCCACCCCGTTCCTACCTTCGGGGGTAGTAGGAGTAGGGGGTAACCCCTATGCAGGAGACTTTCACTTCTGGGTGTACATGGTGGTCCTAAAATGTGGTTACCCAGTAATGCCAGATGACGTCTGCTCCAGAGTAACATAATTAACTGTCACAATTCATTTATACGTTTTTTTTTATTACATCTGAAAGACATTATTTCAGCACATATGATATGAAGCATACAATTCAAACCTACAGTAACTTACATATCCCTGATATCCTTCAATCTTGCATTTGTTAATCGTGTTTCCAGTATTATACTTTTATTATATATATATATATATATATATTATATATATATATATATATATATATATATATATATATATATATATATATATATATATATATATATATATATTTCTCATAGAGACACAGTTGTCTTGGACTACTGACAGCAAACCATTTTCTGTATCCTCCTACTATCTCTATCCTCAGTTTCGAGCTAAAGGTGGATGTTGCGTCTGTGTACGCAATAGTCTTGCTTTCTCTCGTGTTCCCAACTTAGACTCTTCTGAATCCTCAACTCTCTGGCTAAAGCTTTCTTGTCACTCTCAAACTAAATATTTCTGTGCTGTCTATCTCTCCCCTAATTCTACTGACTATCCAAAATTCTTTGACTATCTAACTTCTAAAGTGGAACACAGTCTATCCATCTTTCCTTTTGCAGAAATCTCCATCTTAGGAGATTTCAAAATTCACTACCATCAATGGCTCTCCTCTGTTTCCACTGACCAACCTGGTAAACATGCCCATATCTTTTCTATCTTAATCGACCTAGAGCAGTTAGTCCAGCAACCCACCCGTATCCCGGATCGCTTCGGAGATCGGCCCAACACTCTTGACTTGTTTCTAACCTATTACCCTTCCGCTTATACTGTAAATCTTTTCTCCTTTGGGCTCCTCCGACCATAAACTAATATCTGTCACCTGTCCCATCTCTCCAGTACGGCTTCCCAACCGGCGGCGCTTGTGGCACTTTGGCACTGCCGACCGGGAGGCTCTTCGGCAGTGCTTCTTTGATTTCCCATGGAATGACTTTTCCTTCCGTGGCTGGAGACCCTCGGAGAGTGCTGAACGCATTACCGAGGTAATCCTCTCGGGCATGGAAGCATACATTCCATTTTCTTTCTCTCAGTTTATGCAAACAAATATTGGTTTACTCACGCTTGTTCAACTGCTGTACGCAACAAGGAGGAAGCATTGAAACGGTACCGACACCTTAAGACTCAAGAATCTCATTCTTCCTATGTTTCTGCCCGGAATCAAGCAAAATCTGTTCTTTGACTTGCCAAACTCTCTTTCATCAATAATAAATGCACTGAACTATCCAACTCTATCTCTTCCCAAGCTTTCTGGCATCTAGTCAAAAACTTCTCCAACAATTTTTCTTCCTCGTCTTTCCCTCCCCTTTTCCACTCCGGTGGCACAAACATCACTTCTTCCTCTGACAAAGCTGAACTCTTCTCTCAAACTTCTGCTAGAAACTCCACCTTAGATGATTCTGGTGCTATTCCTTCCTCTCCACCCCCCTCTCTCCTACTTATGCCTAATATCCTAATCTCTTCTAAAAAAATATTTCCTACCCTCTCTGGGCTTAATACTAAGAAGGTGTATGGTCCGGATGGTGTTCCTCCTTTTGTACTCATAAACTGTGCTTCCGTGCTGAGTCCCTACCAAGGCAAACTCTTTCGTCTCTATCTCTCCTCTAACATCTTCCCTTCTTGCTGGAAGTTTGCTCTCATTCAACCTGTCCCAAAGAAAGGTGACCGCTCTCATCTCTTGTATCTCTAAAGTTTTTTAAACTATTCTTGCTTCCAAATTTCTTAAGCATTTCTCTTATCATAATCTACTCTCAGATTGCCAGTATGGCTTCCTTAAAGGTCTCTCTACTGGTGATCTTCTTTCATATCTTACTAACTCTTGGTCATCCTCCTTTTCAGGACTTCGGTGAGACCTTTTCTATTGCACTAGATATATCGAAGGCCTTCGATAGAGTCTGGCACACATCTTTAAATTCTAAACTACCCTCCTTCGGTTTCTATCCCTCCATCTGTGCCTTTGTCTCTAATTTCCTTTTCGGCCATTCCATAGCTGTGGATGTGGACGGCCATCACTGACTTCCTCATCCTATAAACTCCGGTGTTCCTCAGGGCTCTGTCCTATCTCCCATTCTCTTTCTAATTTTCATAAATTATCTTCTCAACTATACCTTCAGTCCCATCCATTCATACGCAGACGACTCTACCTTACACTACTCAATTAGTTTTCCTAAACGCTCCAGCCAGCAATCCCTCAAAGACAAACGTAATGAAGCCAAGCAACGCTTATCTTCTGATTTAACTATTATTTCCAATTAGGACAGAGAAAACCTTGTTGCCTTTAATGCTTCCAAAACCCAATTTCTTCACCTAACTACCCCGTTCAGAACTTTCATAGGACTATTCCTTACAATTCAACAATACAAAAATCAATCCTTCATTTTCTCTCAATATTCTCGGTGTCTCTTTTTCTTCTGCTCTCACTTAGAAGGACCATATTACCAGTCTTGCTAAGGCAGCCTCCCAGAAGCTGGGTGTGCTCAACCGCCTCAAGGGATTCTTAACCTCTGCACAGATTCATGCTCTGTACAGGGGCACAGTGCGGACTTGTATTGAGTATTGTTCACATGTGTGGGGAGGATCCTCTCACACCACACTCCTAGACAAAGTAAAGAGGAAAGCCTTTAGTATCATTAACTCCCACCCACTCACCAACTCTCTGCAATCTTTCTCTCTTCGTCGCAATGTTGCATCTCTCTCGCTATTCTATCGCTACTATAATAATCAATGTTCCTCAGAGCTTTCCCAGTGTGCAACTCTCCAACCCAAAAGTGAAACGGTATTCTCAGACTTTCTTCTATTCACCTGCTGAGCTCTGGAACTCTCTCCCAGAATCAGTCTTTCCCTCTTCCTATGACTTAAATTGCTTCGAACTCTGTGTGTCCAGGCATTATGGCTCGAACGTCCCTTGATTTTGGCCCTGTCACTCTTTCAACTCTGGCGGAGGCACTCGATACAGGCAGTTCTGCCTTTTGTCTCCCTCACTCACATACAAGAAGAAAAAAAATAATATATATATACAGTATAATATATACAGTAGATATATATATATATATATGTATATATATATATATATATATATATATATATATATATATATATATATATATATTAATATATCTATGTATGTGCCTCATCTCCCCTCGCCTTGGTTTCCCAACTAAACTTCCCGGGTGTGTCATCTTAGCCTAAACCGCATTCCATATCCTGAGTGGCAGCCAGCTAAAGGACCACCTTGGGAACAATTGGTCAATAGTCTGGGAACACCCGGCAGGATATATTTCCGCTTTATGCTATTGAAAGAGAGAGTGGATGTAGAGTAGTGTAATGTATTCCTAAAGGTACTTAACCACTTACCAACAGGGATGTTTGTAACTTCCACTACCTGCCATGCTCTTTTTCATGCATAAACAAGAGCCAGAGCGTAATACAATTATGCATCCGTAAAAGGGCGATAATAGAGCTTTCCAATGACAGCTGAATCTTCCTTGTACGACCACGGGTTATCCTGTAACGATCGCGCAACGAGAGGAAAAAAAAACTAAAATATGGTAATTTCCCCAATTTTTTTCCTGGTCTCGCAAGGCCGTGGGTGTGGAATGTTGCAGAGGTGATGTCAGTCGCGGCACTAGAGCCGTGCCTATCTCGCCTATCGTCCTCCCAATGCATGGACTCTCTCTCAGAGCCGATAATGGGCTCAAAATCCCATCCAACTATTGTCGGGCACCGCAGGGGTGCCCATTTTTCTCTCGGCCGACATATGTCGGGCGCCGCAGCTTGAGTGTTAATATCAATACATTTCAATGTGATCTATATGTCAGTATGTCCACGAATGATTAGTATTATATATGTTGTATGTATGTATGTAGTCAGGTACATACCCCATAGCTGGGTGTGGCCGACTCGAGACAGAGACCGAACATAAACAACATTTACAGTTCCAATTACTAGGGTCCCTCGCCCCTTTCTCTGTCTCATCTATTAGGTGAAGTCTACAAGGGGAGGATAATTACTAGCCTCCCGCCCACATTGTTATATATAGTAACCATTAATATTGATTTTGTTGTGACATGATCCAGACAAGGCTCGAACCCAGGCCAGTAATGCAGCACTCCAACGCCTTAACCACTAGACCACCGAAGAGCTTAAAAGTAATGGCTTCATTCGTAACCAATCCCATCCACCACTACCCGCTCTGACTCGTGGTCACTTAACTTGATGCCATACATACATATACCTTTTTTTTTATTAAGGTGACAGTTACAAAGTGGTGTACAATCTATCTTATTCTAGTTACATTGTAGTTTATCTTCTTGTACCAGTACCTCCCTACAATCAACCTAGTTGTTCCCCAATTCGTCCCTCCGCCACGACCATTTCAAAGTCCAAGTCTCTCACTCTTGTCCTCTGTAGCGGGGAGGACCTTGTACCCCTGAGACATAGGAGTGCAGACCTGAGAAGAGAGAAAGAGAGCCGGCATCTCATCCAAGTTTACATACATATACCTCACACACAAAAACTAGCAGCTAAGTACTAGAGTAGGATACTTGTCATCTGGGGCATAATTAAGGCCTCACTGATTTTTGTTTTGTTTTCTATATTCCAACTTACTCTCTCTCGGGTATAGGCTGAGAGCCTGAACATTCACCACTGTACAATGAGCAGTGAAGCCTGTGAGGTCTTGCTCCAGTCTAGGGAGTGAGACATGTGAAGCACATAGAATACAACAAGCACCTGCCATCTTGCCTTCACATGAGGCACGGTGCTCACTCATGGCCCGAAGCAACCCCATCTCTGAAGCCACCTCGTTCCTGTGCTTCACTGTCTCACCCCCTGCACTCAGACTCTCACTCTTACACACACACACACACAACGCCACCTGTATAGCAGATAACCCACCAGGCATTGCACCCCTATAGAATATTTTGAATATGGGAATATTCATACAGTGCTATTTAATCAGGGAACAATGAGAGCATTTTATTGGCGTTTCGGTGGGCTTTGTGGTAATGCACTGATACTAGATACAGCACAAATTCCATCCCAATAATATCTTCCCATTGATACATCGGGATTTGAACCTGGGACCTTTGGATTACCAGGCCAATGGCAAGACCACTCCGCCACACCTCCCCTAAACATATAGAGCCTAAATATATTTAATATTTGTGTGACATGACCCAGCCAGGGCTCGACCCAGGCCAGTAATGCAGCACTCCAACACCTTAACCAGTAGAACACTGAGGAGCTTAAAAGTAATGGCTTTATTTGGAATCAATTCCATCCACCACCACAATACAAATACAGACCCACATATGTGTATGCGTCCGTGAAAAAAGATAAGGACATAATGAACTATGAGAATTTAATGATACGATATTAAAGCTATTTCAAATATTGTTTATATTTGAACATTTCAATGTGAGCCACGGTTGAGGTCAGCCTAAATTTTGACCCTGAAGTTCTGCCCTACCTTTGTGTCTGTCTGGATGTAACCTGGCACTTTCTCCTTAAACTTGCCTCTCGCCGTCTCACCCCATGCCGTGTTTGTATAGTTTATAGACCGAAATACCTTCTCCTTGTCCTTCCATTAATCCAGCCAGCTTCCACTTTACACTTCCATTACCTTACCTGAGTCTCCGAGAACAACATCCTTCTCTTTTAATCTCTTCCCCTCTCCCCTCTCACTACTTAATGTGATCATTACCTTAATTACTGCTGCCATCCTCTGGCTTAGCTGTATGTATCCTGTTCTCTCACAGGAGTGTTTGGTGAAACCCACGTAAAATTATAATTTGATCAACCTAGTGCTATGAAAACACATTCATATAATCCCATTCCAACGTTTTGATATTCAGACAAAACTTTCTCTCTCTCGCGCAAGGCGCTATAATTGAATTTACAATTTTAGATTCTACGAAAATCTATATTTAAACCAACATCCAACTTCATGCTATGATAAGATTTTTCTTGGGACGTGAATTCTAACGTAATATAATACCCACTCAAATAATAAAGTGCTGACCATATCATGGCTATGCCAGACTAACTTTAAATTCAATATGCTTTTGAATAATTAACAATTTATTCGGTTGACAAAATAATATAACAAGTGAACATGAGATTATGATTATTTTGCATCATCATTCTATTTCAGATTGACATTATGAATAGAGTTGTGATCAGTAAAGAAACCCTAGATCATTAGTAAATATATAATATATACATCATATACGTTGTATAATTCTATATTAGTATACACCCTTCTCCCACCACCCTAGTTTTATTTTATATGCTTTTCTCCGGCGAGACTTAGAAGTCAGCAAAAGGGGATTGGGGGCGGGAGGCCTGGTATCCTTCTCCCCTTAAATAAATCTACCAAAAAAACGAGACAAAAATAGGGGCGAGGGAACGCGTTCGTGGTCCCGGACCCTAAGAATAGGAGCTTTAAATGTGCAAGGATGTAGTACGAATGAGAAGCGAGAGGACATTGGAAGGTTATTTGAAAGAAGGAAGTATGATGTGCTTGCACTGAATGAAACAAAGATGAAAGGAGAGGGAGAAGTGGATTTTGGAAATGTGATAGGTAGAAAGTCTGGAGTAGATGAGGGAGTCAGGGGGAAAGAAGGAGTGGCTATTATTGTGAAGGAGGAGTTGAGAGAGTTTATAAAAGAGTGGAAAGAGGTGTCATCAAGGCTAATGTGGGTACGAATGCGGTTTAAGTGTGAAAGGTGGGTTTTTGTAAGTGCGTATGGACCAGGAAGTGAAAGAGAGTTAGACGAGGTAGAGGGTTACTGGGAGGATTTGAGAGATTGTCTACAAGGGTTTGATGAAAATGAAAATGTTATAGTTTTAGGGGACCTAAATGCTAGGGTAGGAAATGAGCCTGTTGAGGGAGTCATTGGTAGTTTTGGTGTGGATGGTGTAAATGAGAGTGGAGAAAGGCTGAAAAATGTATGTGAATATTGCAGATTGAGTGTAGGTAATATGTTCTTCAAAAAAAGCGTATACACAAGTACACCTGGCATAGACTTGTGAGGGGAGAGATTGTAGAGAGGACATTGATGAATTATGTGCTGGTGACAAGGGAAAGATTGTGTAGACTGCTGGATGTGAATGTGATGAGAGGTGAGGCGGAGGGTATGTCGGATCATTACCTGGTGGAGGGAAAGCTAAGAGTTAAGAGTTACAGGAGAATAGGAGACCAGCATGAAGAAAGAGAGGTAAAAAATGTTAGTGAGTTAGAGAAGAGTGCAAAAGAGAGGGAGTACAAGGAAAGACTAAATGAAAAGTGGATGGAAGTGAGATAGAAGTAGAGGTTGAATGGCAACAGTTTAAGATAGGAGTGAAAGCAAGTGCAGAGGTAGTATGCGGCAAAAGGAAAGTAGGAGGCAGAGGTATCAGGAAGGAAAGCGAGTGGTGGAATGATACGGTGAGAAAGGCAGTTGAGGAGAAGAGACAGTGTTTTGAGAGGGTTTTGCAGGATGGTAGTGTTGAGGTATGGGAAAGGTACAAGGAGAAAAGGAGAGAGGCATAACGGAAAATTAGAGAAGCGAAAAAAGATTGTCACGCCTACCAGCGTGGGCAGAATCGCCTCCCGTTAGCCACTAGCGCTCGCCAGGGCAGTGAAATGGCCTACAGTTATCAGAGAATGTTGTTCTCTCTTTCATAGTGCTCGTGTTGTTACAGACAGTCCAGTGGTGGTCTTTATTTTCGTCTGTGACAACGGGAAGTATTTTATATCATGAGTTGAATATAAGATGCATTGTTGTGTAGAGTTGAGAGAGAGAGCGAGCGAGCAGCGTGGGGGCAGTGAGTGTTGCTTTAATCCTCCTTCCTCCCTCCCGGAGGAGTTTCCCGCCCGCGTGGCTTTTCCCTCGGTTTTGATTGGCTGGTGGTTCCTGGCGCCTTCTGGGGGCCTGCTGTCTTGTGACGTATCGGCCCGTGATTGGCCGAACCACCGCGGCTTTGTGTGATCCTGAGGGTCCGGAGAAGCTTCCTTCCTCAGGACAGGCTTGGCGTGCATGCTTCTAACATCCCTTTGCATACTCTCTCCCGATCACCCCCTTTACCACTGTCTCTCTCTCTGACCTTCTTCTTTTCCATTGCTCCTCACCTTTATTCAATTACTTATCCCCTTGGGTTCTGCATACGGTTTCCATAGCCGGCCCACTGTATTGCATGCGCCGTCCTCTGAGATATTTACATGTACTTAGAATAGGTTTTGAGGGTTCTTAGTCTATGGAGGTTTGATGAACTCAGGTGTGGGTCTCCCTCATTATCAGTAGTTCTCTGCTTGGTTATTTAATGCTAGACTGGGATAAGGCTTCTATTGTCGTTGTCAGCGATGTGTGTACGGTTTGCTTATACCTACACGACTTCGACGGTTTCTGTGGTAGCCTAGGTTGTCTTTTTGGTTGTGCCTTTTGCGAGTGCAGCATTGTGTGGTATGAGGGCATTAGCCTACTACCTTGTCACACAGTGCTGCCTCTTTGCTTGACTTTAGAGGGATCGCCAGGGTAGAACCAGATACTTGAGATCTGGATCTACCAAGAGAGCATCCCCGTCATTAATGTAACTTTAACTATACTGCCTTAAGGACAACGCTAGGCTATGAGCCTGTCTTGCTCAGCCACAGTTTCTTAACCTTGATATCCCAGCTAGACTTTATTCGCCGAGCAGACACTAGTTAGGATATGAGCTCTTTTGATATGTATGCATTATTATTCACAGTATTTATGAGTCTAGGTTGTTGTTGAGTTGCACAACCATAGTAGACTGTTTCGTTGATGAGGAAGTACTTCTTTTAGTGTCGAACATTACTGCCGTTGCGCATTTATAATATTCTCGTGTCAGTTAACATTATATGTCCTATCTTTTTGTGTACTCTGTATACACGTTGGGTGTCCTGCGTCCTGCCTTTCTATAATTTAAGATATGAGCATCTTATGAGCATCAGACTTTCTTCAGAAGTTTCCAGGTCTATGCTGTAGGACTATACTTCACTTTCTTTCAGATAGGAGTGAAGAGTTTATTGTTGTTTAGAGTAACTATATTGAAGCATCTTTATATTGTATTAAATCTTACATTGATTTAATTGATCTTTCCATAGCTTCCCTTTTGTGCATTTTAACGTAACTTGCATCTTGTTTGTTATCAGGCTATACCAGTGTGGGTTAGCCTGAAGTAGAGTACATTTATGCCCAGTTAAGCATACCCTGTTATCGCAGATTAACTCTGGAGGGTATAGGTGTTTTTGTTAGCCGGCATATAAGTTCAAGGGTTTGGATGTAGCGTACCATTATTGCATAATGCCCTATTACTAGTCCAACCATTAAGTGCCCTTGTTTTATTCGTAGCCCCGGTCGTAACAAATGGCGACCTTGTCCAGTATCTATTTTAGTAGAAACCAGGATCCCATTGTTGATTATTGCAGTAATAACAAATAATTACCTTGCCTAGTATCTAAGAAAGAATTGCAGGATTGTTGGACATTTGTTTTGAGGAATATATTTTTTGGCAACGTAGTATAGCACTTGAGTTGCCTTCGAGCATTTTATATTTTTGAGTGAATAGTGCTACATGAGAGTTTGGGTACTCCTTTTTTGTTTATAAACGTTGAGAATTTTCGGTGGACACTATGTCGGAAGGCAGATAAATGTACAGTGAGGACACAGTACGGAGAGCAGACTCTGAGGTGCAGCAGCTGGGTTTGTTAGAAGGCATTAGAGTAATAACTATTGAGGAGGATGCAAGGAAATTTTTGGAGATGCCTATTACTGTTGACCGGGTGTCGGGGATTGATCGGTATGGTCTCCAGTGTTTGGCCACGGTCATGGGGCATGTGGGTACTAGCAGCATGTCGAGAGGTGACCTGGGTGCTCGGCGGGGTGCATGGGGCTTCGGGTTGGAGCGGGAACTGGGGCACCTTCGGCCCAGCCCCCATTCCACTCGACTCCTACCATGGCGCCCCCTCGGCCTCCGGAGCCGGGTACGTTCCCGCAGGCCGATAGTCACTGGCAGCGTGGTCTGCACTTGGGTGGGTCTTCAATTGTTGCATCTCCTCCTCCTCAAGGTTTAATTGCAGATATGATCTTCCAGCTTGAGATGGCTAAACTTAACCAGCAGGCTGAGCAACGAAGGCATGAGGCTGAGCTTGAGCAACGAAGGCATGAGGCTGAGCTCAGGATTCAGGCTGAGGAGAGAAAGGCCAGACATGAAGCTGAGCTTCAGATTGAGGCTACGAAGTACTGTGCAGACATAGATCTTGAGAAGTCTCGGGTGGAGTTAACAGGGCAGCGTCTCGGTTCTGGGAATCGAGGTCTTGATCAGTCTTTATCGCACCTTCTTAAGTTAGTCCCTGTATTTGACGAGTCGGGTGTCACCGAATTTTTCTGCGTTTTGAGAAGAAGTGCCAGGAGCACCAATGGCCCGAGGTTAAGTGGGCAGCCCTTGTTTCCTCTAGATTGGTTGGCAAAGGACTCAAGGCATATGATGCGTTGCCCTTGGAGTCTTGCATCGATTATGAGGTATTGAAGGAGGCTGTCCTGCGGGCATATGAGTTACAACCAGAGACTTATAGGTTGAAGTTCCGGGGTGTTACGAAGGGTCGTGAGTGCACCTTTCTTGAACATGCCCGGGAACTGTTTGACGCTTTTGGGAATTGGCTGAGATCGGAGAAGGCAACGACGTTTGATGAGATAAAACAGTTGATGCTTCTCGAGCAGTTCTTTAACCCGGGAGCTGCGGGGAGACTCTTAAGAGTTCCCCCGGCGCACTGCGGGAAGACTCTTAAGAGTCAGAGAAAATAAAAATCAACTTTTGACATCGAAAAAAAAAAAAAAATTTATAATTTTTTTTTTTATTTTTTTTATTTTTTTTGGCCCCTGGGCCATGCAAAATCTCAGTCCTCTACCTCCCCTCCTTCCCCACTTTCCTCCTCTCCTTCAGTTATCACCTATTTTCCCTGTTATTCCCTTATTCTGAGGTATATTTTCGTGCTAACATTAGAAATCCGATTGGAGGGTGTGGTCATCACTGATAGCAAGCGAGTGCAAGAGAGAGAGAGAGAGCATCGATCGACTGTGTCTCAGTGGCCTTGGGGGAAATTGGCGGGAAAGCAGATTGCCTCACCCATACATTATACAACTCGCGGGCTATATCTCCGATTTTGACCATCCAAACGCTGTTTTCACTCGTTTTATTGTTGTTTCAGGTTAATACCTTTATAATCAACCCATAATAGGCGCATATGGATAAATATTAATGCTATTAATGGTACAATGAATATTTTAGTGACGGAAACACCTCAAATACGTCAGCACAGGGGGACGTTTCCAATTACCCCCATGCGCACTTCAGAGGTTAAGTGTATGGGCAGCGACCTGACGTTGAACCTTAAAGAAAAAAATCCTAAAACTCTACAGGAGGCAGCTGAGATGGCTGACCGGAGCGTATCGCTGATTCGTGGGTGCGGGTCTGCACAACGGATCGATGTAGTTAACAAGGGGCGCAACACCCCACCCCCCAGAGTCAATGATGCGACATTTAATAACCATAGTAAGAGCAATGATATTAGCTTTGATCACAAACCAAGGACCTTCCCGTTTGAGAAAGGTCAGGGCCCTTCCTCACCTCAGTGGAAGTCCAAGGGTGAAGTAGAGTGTTTTCATTGTCACAAGAAGGGGCATTTTGCACGATCCTGTCCTAGCAAGCCACCTACAGCAGTTGTGTCTTTGGCTCGCAACATTAGGGTGTCTTTGAAGTTGTCTGCGTTTGCCCGGGGTAAATTGTCAGAGGCTGGAGCTCAGCCAGTGAAGGAGTGTCCGGAAGGCTCGAAACCTGCCCGCGATGCTTTTTGCGACCATAGAGGGTGCGGCTGCGTGAGTTGGGCTGGTTGCAAGCATGGAGTAGAATTGTTGCGTGATACGGGTGCTTCCCAGACATTGATGAAAAACTTTACAGGCAGACCTATAAACGCGGTACGGGTAGTTGTGGTGCAGGGTATTAATGCTAAACTGTCATACCCGTTGGTCCGAGTGGAGCTGGAGGTAGAAGGTGTGACACGAGAGTTGGATGTCGGAATCGTGGAGAAACTGCCAGAAGAGGGCGTTGACCTTCTTCTCGGCAACGACTTTGCGGTGCCTGCTTCTGAGGTTCCACCCTTAGTCGGTGCCGAGAGGGCGGCCGACGTGAGTAGGGAGGGGCAGGAGTTGGTCGAGAGGTGTCAACCACAGCAGAGGGCGTGTGTTGTGACCCGATCTTGTGCATCTAAAGTGTCACAGCCTATTCCTCAGTCTCTAGACCAGCGGAGGAACGGTCGGAGGGAGCAAGCTAAAGTTGGGAGTTTTGTGAGTTTTGCTCCAGCGGCTCTCCTTAGCGACTTAGTACTCGACCCAGAGGTGAGCTCCGGAGTGGCCCCAGAACCTGTCACCCCTAGTGACATGGTTGGGCGTGATGGCACTCCGCGACTTAGTAGTTCCCAGGTGGAGGAGAGTTGTGGGAACGGGACTATTGAACACGAGGACGGGGAAACATTTCATGTGAACCTGTTGGAGGAGTTTGTGAGGCAACTACCTGAGCAGCCTACTGTCCCTGCGTTTGTCTGCAGCGGCCAAGGTGGAGAAGGAGAGGGGGGCAGTGGTGCACAGGTGGAGGAGAATTGGGATTGTCATGCCTCGGCGGAGCAGTGGGCGGGGGACACGAGTCTGGTGGCTGTGGAAGCGCTAGAGCACCTGCCTGAGCAGCAGTGTGCAGCGCTCCAGCACCAGCTCGGTTCATACCCCACTGGTCGTGCCGAGCACCCGAGCCTCACAACTCATGCGGTGCAAGATGTTCCGTGGGCAGGTCACTTGAATGTTTGCAGACCGTTAGCCTCATTGTTTCGGTGGTTCAAGGTGGGCGACGAGGCTTTGGCATGGTTGCCAGGTCGGGGTCGACCCACGGCTGCCAAGGGTGGTGGTCAGAAGGAGGACATTGAGCAGATTGGTGAGGTTGGCTGAGCCATAGAAGTGCCCGGTCGTCGCATACCCTCCCAATGCTGCTCTGGTCGAATGCAACAGCCCTACCATAGACCGACTGTATCTGGTCATGTCGCTGAAGGCGGTGATGCTGCCCAGGCAGATATAGTCGCAAGGAATGTGGGGGTGCGCATGTACGGTATCGGCGGGGAAGCCTTAGCAATTATGAACGATGGGAGTGACTGCACAGGTGGTATTGATTGTCCCTCTCATGATCTGGCTGTTCTGGGAACAGAGGTGGAGAAGAAGGGAGGCTATAGCTTAGAAAATATGGTCTCGACTGGGTTGTGGGAGGGCAATGAGTATGTTGTTATTCGAGAGAAGTTGTTTACTAGGCTGTGGCAGTACATCCGCATGTTTGTTGGTTCTCCAGGCCTGATGTACGGGGTAGAATCCGACATAGAGGCTGGAGACAGTGCAAGGCTCAAGTTAATTCCCTACCGTATAAATCCTGCTCAACAGCCTGTCGTGAAAACAGAGCTAGACGACATGTCGAAAAAGGGTCTGAGGGATAAGGAATGTCGTGAGTGGTCGTTGCCAGTGAGTTTGCAACCTGAGTTGAGTGGCAAGATCCGTGTGTATGGTGATGCAAGAATGTGAGTGCATTATCCCTGACAGACGCCTACACATTACCCAGAGTTGACGACACCATAGACCGCATCGGGGCTGCATCGCTAATCACAAAGGTAGAACTAGTGGAAGGTTATTGGCAGGCCCCGTTGCCGGAAAGAGCAAAGAGAAGTGCCAGTCTTCTGATGAACTGGGCAAGTTATCAGTGCCAGGTGTTGTTTTGTTGCCGGAACACAAGTTGGATGTGTGGCATGCTAAGGGCACTGATAATGTTTTGGATGATTGTGTGTCACGGGAGGGTATGTTGCAGGAGAACCCTCGCCGTTCAGTCAGTGTGTGTTGAGAGTTGAGAAAAACCAGGCTTGTCCCTGTAGAGCAGCCGCCAAAAACAACATTAAAATGAAAACAAAAAAATCACATAAAAACTCTTTCTTTTTTTATAGTTATAAGTATGTATGTTATAGCTAAAGTCCTAAGTTCAACCTGTCTTTCACTTAGTTGGCTGGGCTCTGGGTAGCTTGCTCAGGGAGCATAACAGGCTGAATTATACTATTATGTTTGGGAGGGGTTATAAGATTTCTTTATGCTAATATATTGTTTTATGTAAGATTGAGCTTTGCATTTCATTTCTGGTGGAGTGGCTAGGTGTGGCGGGTCTTGTCGGCATTCTGCCTTGTCAGATATGGTGCTCGCCTAATGTTGAGCGTCCCATATCTTGGGCGGGGTGTGACGCCTACCAGCGTGGGCAGAATCGCCTCCCGTTAGCCACTAGCGCTCGCCAGGGCAGTGAAATGGGCTACAGTTATCAGAGAATGTTGTTCTCTCTTTCATAGTGCTTGTGTTGTTACAGACAGTCCAATGGTGGTCTTTATTTTCGTCTGTGACAACGGGAAGTATTTTATATCATGAGTTGAATATAAGATGCATTGTTGTGTAAAGTTGAGAGAGAGAGCGAGCGAGCAGCGTGGGGGCAGTGAGTGTTGCTTTCCTCCTCCTTCTTCCCTCCCGGAGGAGTTTCCCGCCCGCGTGGCTTTTCTCTCGGTTTTGATTGGCTGGTGGTTCCTGGCGCCTTCTGGGGGCCTGCTGTCTTGTGACATACCGGCCCGTGATTGGCCAAACCACCGCGCCTTTGTGTGATCCTGGGGGTCCGGAGAAGCTTCCTTCCTCAGGACAGGCTTGGCGTGCATGCTTCTAACATCCCTTTGCATACTCTCTCCCGATCACCCCCTTTACCACTGTCTCTCTCTCTGACCTTCTTCTTTTCCATTGCTCCTACCTTTTAATTCACATTATCCCCTTGGGTTCTGCATACGGTTTCCATAGCCGGCCCACTGTATTGCATGCGCCGTCCTCAGAGATATTTACATGTACTTAGAATAGGTTTTGAGGGTTCTTAATCTATGGAGGTTTGATGAACTCAGGTGTGGGTCTCCCTCATTATCAGTAGTGCTCTGCTTGGTTATTTAATGCTAGACTCGGATAAGGCTTCTATTGTCGTTGTCAGCGATGTGTGTATGGTTCGCTTATACCTACACGACTTAGACGGTTTCTGTGGTAGCCTAGGTTGTCTTTTTGGTTGTGCCTTTTGCGAGTGCAGCATCGTGTGGTAAGAGGGCATTAGCCTAGTACCTTGTCACACAGTGCTGCCTCTTTGCTTGACTTTAGAGGGATCGCCAGGGTAGAACCAGATACTCGAGATCTGGATCTACCAAGAGAGCATCCCCGTCATTAACGTAACTTTAACTATACTGCCTTAACCTCTGAAGTGCGCATGGGGGTAATTGGAAACGTCCCCCTGTGCTGACGTATTTGAGGTGTTTCCGTCACTAAAATATTCATTGTGCCATTAATAGCATTAATACTTATCCATATGCGCTGATTATAAAGGTATTAACCTGAAACAACAATAAAACGAGTGAAAACAGCGTTTGGATGGTCAAAATCGGAGATATAGCCCGCGAGTTGTATAATGTATGGGTGAGGCAAGCTGCTTTCCCGCCAATTTCCCCCAAGGCCACTGAGACACAGTCGATCGATACTCTCTCTCTCTCTTGCACTCGCTTGCCATCAGTGATGACAACAACCTGCTTGCAACTCGCTAATGTTAGCACGAAAATATACCTCAAAATAAGGGAATTACAGGGAAAATAGGTGATAACTGAAGGAGAGGAGGAAAGTGGGGAAGGAGGGGTGGTAGAGGACTGAGATTTTGCATGGCCCAGGGGCCAATTTTTTTTTTTTTTTTTTTTTTTCTTTTTTTTTTTTTTTTCGATGTCAAAAGTTGATTTTTTTTTTCACTCACTCATAAGAGTCTCCCCGCAGTCCGCCGGGGGAACTCTTAAGAGTCTCCCCTCAGTTTCCGGGTTAAGGACAACGCTAGGCTATGAGCCCGTCTTGCTCAGCCACAGTTTTTTAACCTTGATATCCCAGCTAGACTTTATTCGCCGATAGGACACTAGTTAGGATATGAGCTCTTTTGATATGTACGCATTATTATTCACAATATTTATGAGTCTAGGTTGTTGTTGAGTTGCACAACCATAGTAGACTGTTTCGTTGATGAGGAAGCACTTCTTTTAGTGTCGAACATTACTGCCGTTGCGCATTTATAATATTCTCGTGTCAGTTAACATTATATGTCCTATCTTTTTGTGTACTCTGTATACACGTTGGGTGTCCAGTGTACTGCCTCCTGCCTTTCTATAATTTAAGATATGAGCATCTTATGAGCATCAGACTTTCTTCAGAAGTTTCCAGGTCTATGCTGTAGGACTCTACTTCACTTTCTTTCAGATAGGAGTGAAGAGTTTATTGTTGTTTAATGTAATTATATTGAAGCATCTTTTTATTGTATTAAATCTTGCATTGATTTAATTGATCTATCCATAGCTTCCCTTTTGTGCATTTTAACGTAACTTGAATCTTGTTTGTTATCAGGCTATACCAGTGTGGGTTAGCCTGAAGTAGAGTACATTTATGCCCAGTTAAGCATACCCCATTATCGCAGATTAACTCTGGAGGGTATAGGTGTTTTTGTTAGCCGGAATATAAGTTCAAGGGTTTGGAACTAGCGTACCGTTGTTGCATAGTGCCCTATTACTAGTCCAACCATTAAGTGCCCTTGTTTTATTCGTAGCCCCGGTCGTAACAAGATGCAAACGAAAGGTGGGGTCAAAGGTTGAGTGAGAATTTTGAAGAACGAAAGAAGATGTTCTGGAAGGAGATATACGATGCGTTCAGTTTTCGAGTGACAGATATTTACACCAACGAGCATCATGTGTGCCTTCATAGCACATATATTAGTAAAATGTGTCTCATAATGTCTTTGTAAGTGAAGTTACAGTGTGATAAGTGCATAGATTCAAGTTTTATAAGTGCCGACGAGTGGCAAGCCCCGCGCGCGTCCTGGTTACTATGGCGACCGGCGGCCATCTTGGGCCTAGACAACAATAGAACACACGCACATACACACGACCAGCTGACTGACACTAGTCCGCCACCACTCTCACTTTCATTGTCTGCCTCTCTCACTCACTCTGTATATTGATTTTATACTTTATCATATGTTTTACAGTTATAACATGAGTTTTACACATTGTTTTAGGCAGTTTTGACTTAGAACTATGGGTTTTGACATTGTATTTTTAGTGGGGAGAGTGGTGGTCGTAAAGGCAGGCGTGGGGGTACTGGGGGAGGACCACGTATGCCACGCTTGTTGTGTACGTAGCAACATGACACACTCTCTCATCTCTTCTGACCCCTACGATGGCTTGGCGGAATTTTGAGTAATGCCATGGGGTCTGGGTCATCCACCTCCTCCTTTTCCCCACTTGGTGGGGAGCCAACTATGTTATGGGGAGCATTATGGAGCGATACACATTCAATTCCCTTTGTTACAACATCGCGAGGCGACAAGGTAGGTCAGACATTCTCTAAGTCAACGGGACAACTGTCTGCCTCCCTCCCCCCGCGCGTCCCTCTCCCACTCCCCACCACGGCTGGACTTGGGGGTTGCCAAGTATTGCCACTGTTCGGCAACATCATAAGGTACATCCCATACAAATATGAACCCTCTAGCTACCATAGGACAAGAGTAAATAAGCATGAAAGTGGAGGTGAGATAAGTGGGTAAACTGGCTTTCCCCATCCGCCCCTACCCACCCATTTGTCTGGACTTGGGGGTTGCCGAGTACCGCCACTGTACGGCAACATCATAAACTTAAAAACTTGGCCACCCGATCCTCCCAGCCGCTTGTGGCACTTTGGAGCTGCCGACTGGGAGGATCTCTGACAGTACTTCTTTGATTTCCCATGGAATGACTTCTGCTTCCGTGGCCGAGGACCCTCGGAGAGTGCTGAACGCAGTACCGAGGTAATCCTCTCGGGCATGGAAGCGTACATTCCATTTTCTTTCTCTCAGTCTAATGCAAAAAAATCTTGGTTTACTCACGCTTGTTCTACTGCTGTCCACAACAAGGAGGAAGCATTCAAACGGTACCGACGCCTTAAAACTCAAGAATCTCATTCTTCCTATGTTTCTGACCGGAATCATGCCAAATCTGTTCTTCGACTTTCCAAACACTCTTTCATTAATAATAAATGCACTGAACTATCCAATTCTAGCTCTTCCCAAGCTTTCTGGCATCTAGCCAAAAACCTCTCCAACAATTTTTCTTCCTCATCTTTTCCTCCCCTTTTGCACACTGATGGCACAACCATCACTTCTTCCTCTGACAAAGCTGAACTCTTATCTCAAACTTTTGCTTGTAACTCCACCTTGGATGATTCCCCTCCCTCTCCACCCCCCTCTCTCCTACTTATGCCTAATATCCTAATCTCTTCTAAAGATGTACTTTCTACCCTTTCTGGGCTTAATACTAAGAAGGCATACGGTCCAGACGGTGTTCCTCCTGTTGTACTAAAAAACTGTGCTTCCGTGCTCACACCCCTGCCTAGGCAAACTCTTTCGTCTCTGTCTCTCCTCTAACGTCTTCCCTTCTTGCTGGAAGTTTGCTCTCATTCAACCTGTCCCAAAGAAGGGACTCAACCCTCCAACTATCGTCCAATTGCTCTCATCTCTTGTATCTCTAAAGTTTTTGAAACTATTCTTGCTTCCAAATTTCTTAAGCATTTCTCTTCTCATAATCTGCTCTCAGATCGCCAGTATGGCTTCCTTAAGGGTCGCTCTACTGGTGATCTTCTTTCATATCTTACTAACTCTTGGTCATCCAACTTTCGGGACTTTGGTGAGACTTTTTCTGTTGCATTAGACATATCGAAGGCCTTCGACAGAGTCTGGCACAAATCTTTAATTTCCAAACTACCCTCCTCCGGTTTCTTTCCCTCCATCTGTGCCTTTGTCTCTAATTTCCTTTCCGGCCGTTCCATAGCTGCGGTTGTGGACGGCCATCGCTCACTTCCTCATCCTATCAACTCCGGTGTTCCTCAGGGTTCTGTCCTATCTCCTACTATCTTTCTAATTTTCATAAATGATCTTCTCAACTGTGCATCCAGTCCCATCCATTTATATGCAGACGACGCTACCTTACACTACTCAATTAGTTTTCCAGAACGCCCCAGCCAGCAGTCCCTCAAAATCAAAAGTAATGAAGCCATAAAACACTTATCTTCTGATCTAGCAACTATTTCCAATTGCGGTAGAGAAAACCTTGCTGCATTTATTGCTTCCAAGACCCAATTTATCCATCTTACTACCCATCCGGAACTTCCAGAGGACTATCTCTCATTCTTCAACAATACAAAAATCAATCCTTCATCTTCTCTCCATATTCTCGGTGTCTCTTTTTCTTCTGTTCTCACTTGGAAGGACCATATTACCAGTCTTGCTAAGGCAGCCTCCCAGAAGCTGGGTGTGCTCAACTGCCTCAAGGGCTTCTTTACCCCTGTGCAGCTTCTTGCTCTGTACAGGGGCACAGTGCGTCCTTGTATTGAGTATTGTTCATGTGTGGGGAAGATCCTCTCACACTGCACTCCTAGACAAAGTAGAAAGGAAAGCCTCTCGTATCATTAACTCCCGTCCACTCACCAACTCTCTGCAATCTCTCTCTTTTCACTGCAATGTTGCATCTCTCTCGCTATTCTATCGCTACTACAATAATCAGTGTTCCTCGGAGCTTTCCCAGTGTATACCACATCCTCTACATAGGGTACATAGTACCAGCCTTGCAATACAATCCCACCCCGAGTCTGTACAACTCTCCAACCCAAGAGTGAAACGCTATTCTCAGACTTTCTTCTATGCAACTGCTGAGCTCTGGAACTCTCTCCCAGAATCAGTCTTTCCCTATTCTTATGACTTAAATTGCTTCACACTCTGTGTGTCAAGGCATTTTAGCTCGAACGTCCCTTGATTTTGGCCCTGTCACTCTTTCAAATTTTGGGAAGGCACTCGCTGCAGGCAGTTGTGCCTTTTTTCTCCCTCATTCACATAGAAAAAAACCCCATAGAAATTGGAATCCTCTAGCTACCATAGGACAAGAGTAAATAAGGTCGACAGTGTCGAGGCACCCTATGCGGCTTTGGGGTTTAGCGTTAGATACATTGCCGACGCATACGCTGCGGCTATGGGGTCCAGTGGGTTAAATATATAGAAAGTGAGAGTGTGAGTGATATTGGGTGTTGGTTTATTAACCCTCTCACGACCATATGATGCAGAGGTTGCCAGATTAGCAATAAGAAATAGAGTTCTCTCACTCATATAATTACCTCTCCAAAATTAGTTTTTTGCCCACAGCTAACTCAAAGACAACTGCAGAGGTTAAAGTAACTAAACTAAAGGTTTCTAAATACCCCTGATGGTAACAAAGGCTTTAAAGTATCCCTAATAGGCTCAAAATTGCGTCAAGTACGTGAGAGGGTTAATAACCTGGAGACCGTAAATATTATATTAATATAGCCCGGAACTAAGCTCATGGTATATCATTAATATTATATAACCCGGCACTATGCTCATGGTTCATCATTAATATTATATAACCCGGCACTAAGCTCATGGTTCATCAATATTATATAACCCGGCACTAAGCTCATGGTTCATCATTAATATTATATAACCCGGAACTAAGCTCATGGTTCATCATTAATATTATATAACCCGGTACTAAGCTCATGGTTCATCATTAATATTATATAACCCGGAACTAAGCTCATGGTTTATTATTAGTATTTTATAACCCCAAAACTAAAGTTTTGGTTCATCATTAATAGTATATAACCCGGCACAAAGCTCATGGTTCATCATTATTATTATATAACCCGGAACTTGGGTTATGGTTCAGCATGCACTTCACCTTAATTAAACTAGATAAACTCTAGTGGATGTTGACTGGTCGGTTTGATTCTATTAACGTGCCTGTTTTTTATGTTTTTATTTTTTATTTGTTTTCTATATTCCAACTACTCCCTCTCGGGCATAGGCTGAGAGCCTGTACATTCCATCGCTCAACACGGTGAAGCCCGTGAGGTCTTGTTCCAGTCTGAGGATAAGCTTGAATTGTTTTCATAAGAGGAATTAAATGGTGTGTGTGTATGTGTGTGTGAGTGAGAGAGAGAGATAGAGAGAGAGCGTGAACACATAGACATTCTTAAGAAAATAATCTTTCAAACTCGAGAGAAATTCTTGTCGAAGAAAAGCAACATTCCTGATAAACTTTTCAAGCAATGCAAACAGTGTTCTCACTCTTACACTGAAAGCCAGGTACAAGCTATTACATTCCTAAGTTATCCCATATGATGTTTACTTATATGTGCGGTATACCTATTTATATTATATCTTTCTATCCATTTATCTATATATCTATCTAATCTATCTTCTCCCACACACACACACACACACACTCTCTCTCTCTCGCTCAACCATATATCGTTCCCTTCAGTCAATAATATATTTCCCTTCATGTAACTGTCCTCTCCATGTTCTCTTCACTCACCCAATGTACCCTTAGCCCCTCACTCCCTCTCCCTGCCGCTGTCCATAGCGTTCAGTTCATTATAACAAGCTTTGTTATTCCTCCATTTGCTGCTGCTCTCTCTCTCTCTCTCTCTCTCTCTCTCTCTCTCTCTCTCTCTCTCTCTCTCTCTCTCTCTCTCTCTCTCTCTCTCTCTCTTTCTTTGAACATCGGGGAAAATATTCGAACAATATTAACACACAATATTCATCTCAAACGTTGCTGCTCAACATAATTATATTAACCCAGCTGGACATAACCTCTTTCCTCTGGCACTTTAAATCTTAATGATGTTGTTATCGTGTATGTTTACTAGCAATATTATTGTTTAATTCAAGTCACTGCCTCATGGAGATCAAGTGAATTATGCAGTGTACGTAAACATAACAATATATAATTATAATTATCAACCAAATGTTCACCTGCAGATCTGAGGCTAAATGTCTAGCGACTTTGATAACCAAGGTACAGTACAATACAATTATTAGTTTACTTTAACTATGATGGTGCATGCTACCATTGGCTATTAACTTAACTTTATTATATAATTCTATATCTGTCACCCTGTCCAGTATAAGGGTGGAGGATAATATATCAGTTATACTCCATATATTCACGGAAGAAGGTGCTAGTTGTAACCGAAACAGGTTGGAATAACTGTTTTCGACGGCTAACGTGGTGTATTTGTTTTGTATTTAATTATATACTGTATTTTGTTTAATTAGGGTCCACACACCTTATATATCTACCATTCCAAGGTTGGGGAACAGTCGGCAAACCATAGTCCAAAGATATGTGTTGTGGGTAAACTAATTGATGGTTCTATCAAGTGTTGCCAATATACAGTTAGATGATATAACAAATATATTTATATGAACTACTGACAGCAAACCCTTCTCTGTATCCTCCTGCTATCTCTATCCTCAGTTTTGAGCCAAAGGTAAAACATTTTGCTTTCTTTCGTGTTCCCAACTTAGATTCTTCCGAATACTCAACTATCTGACTAAAACTTTCGTGTAACTCTCAAACTAAATATTTCTGCGCTGTCTATCTCTCCCCTAATTCTACTGATTATCCAAAATTATTTGACTATCTAACTTTTAAAGTACAACACATTCTATCTATCTCTCCTTTCGCAGAAATCTTCATCTTAGGAGATTTCAATGTTCACCACCGCCAATGGCTCTCCCTAGTTCTCTCTGACCAACCTGGTGACCAAGCCTACATCTTTTCTATCTTAAACGATCTAGAGCAGTTAGTCCAGCAACCCACCCATATCCCGGATCGCTTCGGAGATCGGCCCAACATTCTTGACTTATTTCTAACCTTTAACCCTTCTGCTTAAACTGTAAATCTGTTCTCACCTTTGGGCTCCTCCGCACATAAACTAATATCTGTCATCTGTCCTATCTCTCCGGTATGGCCACCCAATCTTCCCCACCGGCAGCGCTTGTGGCGCTTTGGCGCTGCCACTTGGGAGGCTCTTTGGCAGTACTTCTTTGATTTCCCATGGAATGACTTTTGCTTCCGTGGCCGGGAACCCTCGTAGCGTGCTAAACGCATTACCGAGGTAATCCTCTCGGTTATGGAAGCATATACAGTACATTCCATTTTCTTTTTCTCAGTCTAATGCAAAATAATCTTGGTTTACTCACGTTTTTTCTACTGCTGTCCACACCAAGGAGGAAGCATTCAAACGGTACTGATGCCTTAATACTCAAGAATCTCATTCTTCCTATGTTTCTGCCCGGAATCAAGCAAAATCTGTTCTTCAACTTGTCCAACACACTTTCATCAATACTAAATTCACTGAACTATCCAACTCTAGCTCTTCCCATGATTTCTGGCATCTAGCCAAATACCTCTCCAACAATTTTTCTTCCTCGTCTTTCCCTCCCCTTTTCCACTCTGATGGCACAACCATCACATCTTCCTCTGACAAAGCTGAACTCTTCACTCAAACTTTTGCAAGAATCTCCACCTTGGATGATTCCGGTGCTATTCGTCTCTCTCTATCCCCCTCTCTCCTACTTATGCCTAATATCCTAATCTCTTTTAGAGATATATTTTCTACCCCCTCAGGGCTTAATACTAAGAAGGCATACGGTCCGGACGGTGTTCCTCCTGTTGTACAAACAAACTGTGCTTCCGTTCTGACTCCCTGCCTAGGGAAACACTTTCGTCTCGTCTCTCTTCTAACGTCTTCCCTTCTTGTTGGAAGTTTGTTCTCATTCAACCTGTCCCAAAGAAGGGTGACCCTCTCAACCCTCCAACTACCGTCCAATTGCTCTCATATCTTGTATCTCTAAAGTTTATTAAACTCTTCTTGCTTCCAAATTTCTTAAGCATTTCTCTTCTCATAATCTACTCTGAGATCGCCAGTATGGCTTCCTTAAGGGTCGCTCTACTGGTAATCTTCTTTCATATCTTACCAACTCTTGGTCATCCTTCTTTCGGGACTTTGGTGATACCTTTTCTATTGCACTAGAAGACATATCGAAGGCCTTTGATGGAGTCTGGCAAAAAAGAATTATTTCTAAACTACCTCCTCCTTCGGTTTCTATCCTTCCATCTGTGCCTTTGTCTCTAATTTCCTTTCCGGCCGTTCCATAGCTGCGGTTGTGGACGGCCATCGCTCACTTCCTCGTCCTATCAACTCCGGTGTTCCTCAGGGCTTTGTCCTATCTTTTTTTGGACATTTGCCTGATGAGATGACGTCCGGACTTATTTTGCCCCTTATTAAAGATAAATATAAAGATCAAAGCTCCTTGGATAATTATAGACCTATTATATCATCGCCAGTTTTCTTAAAATGATTTGAATATTGCTTAAAATATAAAATTTTGCATTATGTGAACTTTAATGAGAGGCAGTATGGGTTTAGGGCTAATCACTCTACATCCTCAGCGTGCTTGATTTTTAAAGAAACAATTTTAAGATACAGATTAGAAGACTCAAATGTTTATACAGCTTTCATTGATTTTAAAAAAGCTTTTGATAAAGTTAATCATTTCACATTAATAAGTAAACTTATTGAAGCAGGTATTCCACACTTTTATGCGAACATAATATTATATCTTTATAGAAATCAACTGGTTGCTACTAAGCATAAAGACTCAATATCAAAACCCTGGAAAATAATGAATGGAGTAAGACAGGGAGGAGTCTTGTCTCCGATATTATTTAATCTTTATATAGATAAGCTGATTGAAAAAGTGTCTAAATGTAAAAAGGGGTGCACACTAGGAAATATATCAAGTAATAGTAGTGCTTACGCTGACGATATTGTTGTATTAGCACCATCGTCATCGGGATTACAGTTTTTACTAAATATGCTTGGAAATGAAGCAAAAGAAATTGATATTGACATTAATATTAATAAATCATCATGCATGTATTTCAAAGACAATAAAGATAAAAACTTAAAGCCAAAGTTGATGCTATGTGGAGAGATATTGAATGTTGTTACTGAACAAAAGAATCTAGGGTTTATAATAGATGATAATTTAAATAATGACAAAGACGTAATTAGGTGTCGTAACAAGTTTTATAATGAATGTAATTGTATTTTACGTAAATTTTCTAATGTTAATATTAGGGTTTTTACTCAGTTGTTCCAAAGTTACTGCTCAAGTTTTTATGGTTCTGAATTATGGTTTTATAACAAAAAGTGCAAACTTCCTCTTAAGCAATTTGCAATTGGTTACCACAAAGCAATAAAGAAAATGCTGAAATTAAAATATTGGGAAAGTAATCATCATGCATGTGAATTGGCTGGACTAATGACATTTAATCATTTAATGAATTGGTTAAAAATTAGATTTGCTCACAAATGTCTCCTAAAACCTTGCAAGTTTTTACAGAAATGTTTATTAAACCTTGATGAATACCTATCGTTAGGAAAGGAAGTTAACCATATCCTATTACATGAATATGACGTATCAGATTTGAAAACTAATGATATAAATGCTATCAAGTCAAGAATGATGTTTGTACAAAACCATGAACCTAGAATGCGGTAATGTATGAGGTTACTGTTATCTCTATTGTATATATGTAAAAAGTTAATTGTGTTGCCTTTTATGAAATAAAGATTTGAGTCTGAGTCTATCTGTATATATGTAAAATGTTACCATGTAACCTTTTATGAAATAAAGAATTAACTAACTAACTATCTCCCATTATCTTTCTAATTTTCATAAATGATCTTCTCAACTGTACCTCCAGTCCCATCTATTCATACGCAGATGACTCTACCTTACACTTCTCAATTAGTTTTCCTGAATGCCCCAGCCAGAAATCCCTCAAAAACAAACGTAATGAACCATGCAACACTTATCCACTGATCTAACTACTATTTCCAATTGAGGCAGCGAAAACTTAGTTGCATTTAATGCTTCCAAAACCCATTTTCTTCATCTTACTACCCATCCGGAACTCCCAGAGGATTATCCCTTACACTTCAACAATACAAAAATCAATCCTTCATCTTCTCTCAATATTCTCGGTGTCTCTTTTTCTTCTGATCTCACTTGAAAGAACCATATTACTAGTCTTGCTAAGGCAGCCTCCCAGAAGCTGGGTGTGCTCAACCTCTTCATGGGGGTCTTTACCTCTGCAGAGCTTCTTGCTATGTACAAGGGAACAGTGCGTCCTTGTATTGAGTATTGTTCACATGTGTGGGGAGGATCCTCTCACACCGCACTCCTAGTCCACTCACCAATTATCTGCAATCTCTCTCTCTCTTCGCTGCAATGTTGAATCTCTCTCGCTATTCTGCCGCTACTACAATAATCAATTTAAAAAAAAAATGGGAAAGTCTTAAATATGAAGCAAGTTACTCGCATGTAAGAAATACATTGTTTATATAACTGCAAACTCCACTAAATTATCTATATATTTCAAATCTTTAGTGAATATTGATGAGGACTACAGTATATTTTTGTCAATGAAATAATGTGTTTGATTTTATATACAAGTAAACTAAATTGATGTTGAGTAAATGTGTGTATGTTTTTAGCATGGTTGTGTAAGGGTGTAGGACTGCTATAATGTGTTTATGTAAGTGTATTGAAATGACAGGGATGGATAGCCTAGTCCCAAAGGAAAACCCAAAGCCATTCCCATCAACGGCAGGAACCACAAATCACCACTATCGAATAGCGTCCATAACCCGCCGGAAGAGAGACCAGAAACAGCCTCCCCAAGACAGCAAACTTTAGTCCCTAATTTCAAGAAAGCAAACTTTCATAAACTTAGAGCTATGTTTAAAGAAACTGACTGGAGCTTTTTAATTAACAATAACGACATAAATACATCTTGGAAGTTATTCGAAACCACTTACCTAAAAGCAGTGCAAGACTGCATACCATCGAAAATACGGCGTCCAGGCCATAATAATAAGCCCAAATGGTGGAATAAAGATATTTCAAACTGCCTGCTTGCTAAAAAATTTGCTAATGATAGATTAAAATCCTCACAAAATGACGAAGAATGGGTGAAATTTGTAGAGCTACGACGCAAAGCCAAAAAGTTAATTAAGCAAAGTAAAAAGACCCTAGAGTTACATATTGCGAATCAAAGTAAAACAAACCCGAAAGAATTCTATAGTTATATCAGAAAGAAAAAAGTAGTTACTTCAACTGTTGGACCGTTAGTCGATGAAAATAGAGAATACACCAAAGACGAAGTACAAATGAGTAATGCCCTCAATACCTTCTTTGCATCAGTTTTTACAACAGAAGACCTCAGTGATATCCCTACACCATCGCCGATTCAGATTGATAATTCAGATGTTCTAAGCAATATCACCGTTAGTCCATTACAGAGAGAGAAGTATTTAATTGTTTAGATAAACTCAAGGTAAATAAAACGCCTGGACCTGATACAATCTCGCCTAGAGTTCTAAAGGAAGCTAAGGATGAGCTCTCCAAACCACTGACATTACTATTCAATAAATCCTTGCAGTCTGGAACTATGCCTGATCAGTGGAAGATAGCCAACGTAACACCGATATTAAAAAAAGGCAGCAAATCCCTACCCAGTAACTATCGTCCAATTAGCTTAACCTCAGTTGTATGTAAAATGCTAGAAACGGTCATAAGAGACAGACTCGTAAATCACTTAGAGGAAAATAACGTACTTAACCCATAACTGTCGGGGCGCAACATAAGTCGAGTATAATGAATCTGGACTATCTGGCGGCGCTCCACATAGGTCGTGTGGCAATTTCAGCACGTAATGTTGCTGAGAGAGAGAGACAAGTGGTGGCAGGAGAGTAGCGAGCGTATGACTGCTCCAGACCACCGCGGCGAACCTACTGACACGAATCCCACCTCCTCCCTCCCTCTCTCACTCGCTATATACGGAATTGTATGGGGAAAGTGCCGAATTACATGCTTTTTGCACTCGCGTTGCACGGTTGTTGCAAGAAAACTAGCCATCATAAAAGGATCGTTATGGTTTCATTGGAAAGCTCTGTTTATGCCCTTTCAGGGATAGATACTTGTTTTACACTCTGGGTCTTATTTAGGCATGAAAATGATCACGTAAACAGCCCTATTTTGGGTAAAAACACCCCGCTGGGCGGTACACATAAATAAATCGCCTAGGCCGCTCGTAAGGTGTTAAAGATCCTCAACACAGCTTTCGTTAAAAACTTTCCTGTTTAACAAACCTCTTAGACTTCTTCCACGATATCCTCAACCTCTACGATGAGAGTAAAGCTGTAGATATTATATACCTTGATTTTCAAAAGGCCTTTGACAAAGTTCCCCACAAACGTTTACTGCTAAAACTAAAAGCGCATGGAATACAAGACGGTGTGTTGAAATGGATAGAAAATTGGCTCAGCGACAGAAAGCAAAGAGTAGTCATAAACGGTAAGGCATCTAAATGGACCAATGTAAGTAGCGGGGTACCCCAGGGATCGGTACTAGGACCAATTCTCTTTCTAATTTACATCAACGACATAGATGAGGGTCTCACCTGTACAATCTCAAAATTTGCTGACGATACAAAAATTGCAAATAGCGTACTCTCAAAAGATCAAGTTGACGATATGCAACACAATCTAGATAAATTGTCACATTGGGCCCAAATTTGGCAAATGAGTTTCAATGCGGATAAATGTAAAGTACTACATATCGGATACCTAAATGAGAAAGCAAACTATTCGATGAATGGCACTCAGCTTAAGAATGTAAACAGAGAAACCGATCTGGGAGTAACAATATCGAGTAACCTAAAACCGAGTCAACAATGTTCAGAAGTTGTTAAGAAGGCAAACAAAATAATTGGCTTTTTAGGCAGATCATTTGAGCATAAATCCAAAGACGTAATCCTAACCCTTTACAATTCCTTAGTCCGCCCTCTTCTGGAATACTGCGTTCAATGCTGGTGGCCTTATTACCAAAAAGACATAAACAAGCTAGAACGAGTTCAACGTAGAGTTACCAAAATGATACCTAGCCTAAAGAACAAACCATACGAAGAGCGTCTTAGAGAATTTAATCTATTTCCTTTAACCCAGTGCAGATTAAGAGGTGACTTAATTCAAGTGTTCAAAATCATCAAAGGCATCGACAATATGAACTGTAGTAAGTACTTCACTATCGACCAATCTAATTACACGCGGGGAAACGGTTGCAAAATTATTGGTAAATCTTTTAACTCACACGAATCTAAGAATTTCTTCTTCAATCGAGTTGTCAACTTGTGGAATGGGCTTCCCCGAGACGTTATAGACTGCAGCACCGTTGATTCATTTAAATTCCGCCTAGACAAATATCTCGCATCAAACCCGCGACTGACCGCGTTTGTAAATGAATAACTTTATTTTATCCTCCCCTCAGTTACTAACCCATAATTGTCCCCTACTAACTTCCTAGTCCTTCCTAACTTCCTAACTTCCTAACTTCCTAGTCCAGTAGTTCCCTTTCCAATGTTCCCTTACCCACTCTAAACAACTGTTTGGACACTTGATCCTCAGTGTTTTGGAGGACAAGCAGCCTAGAAGGGTCACTAGATCTGTTGTTGCTTGATTTCCTTTGTACTCCTTTGTACTCCTTTGTACAACAAGGTACCACAGTCGCCCATAGCACCACACCAGGAGAGGCGCGTGGCTTACCCTATGTATTATATACGCGGGGGAGGGCATCCACCACAGTTTGTTAGCCTATGCCCCTGGGCGCCAGGTGAACAATGGCCATCAGCACCTGGGACAGACCTGGACTATACGGAGGAGGATTTTATGGTAACTAGACACCAACCTCCTTCATTCCTCTTCAACCACCCGGGCGTTTAATGCACCACTATCACAGCTAGACAAGGCTGTGCTTGGAATGCCACGGGACAAGAAGATAAGCAAGCCATTCCATACAAGCCTCTAAATAGAGAGAGGCCTCCAACCATGTACATTATTTATCACATGTAGCATTAGCCATTATGCTACTACCTTTTAGTATCAATAAATAAAGCACACCATTCCCCATCTATTCATGTATGCATTATATTTTTAAGACTTTAGACAACCAAGCAATAAATAAAAAACTATATTTCCCATGCCTCTTATGTACCGGAAACCGCCGACTTGTCACTCTCCGTAAAATAAAAAATTACCTGGCCGAAATCAGGTTTGAGTTAGGTAAGTCGAGGCACTGTGTCCCACGGAGTTTCTGTGGGAGAGTATACGTAATCAACTCGACCGGATAGCACCATCCGAATGAGGCTAGCCAAAATCCTCTAAATCGTGCCCTGCAAGCAGAGACTGTGACCAAACGAAAGTGTGTGTGTGTGTGTGGAGGCCGTCCCGGAAGTGACCCGCATTAATGCTACCTGTGTGGAGGTACCCCTGGACCGTACCCCCTTGGCAACCAGGCCAGACGCATCCCGCACTTGGTCGCTCCACGTGTGTCAGATCTCTACAAGGCTAACCTCTTCTATACTCCTACCCAAAATTAAGTTTCTGTTTTACTTATCGTGTTACGTGATTATTGCAAGCTTGTGTAGGATATGTGATGTGTTCCATTAACCTAAACGCCTTAGATCTTTTATTCTCTCCTTAACCCCCTTGATTCCTCGTGTCGTAAGTACAATACAAACGCTATCCTGTGATTGATCTATATATATACTGCATAATATATATTCATGTATTATCATTAAGTTTATATACAGTATATATCCGTTCGGCCCGATTACCCGCACACTGC